>QEPC01006491.1:5142458-5164390 GCA_003113815.1 Sphenodon punctatus | reverse complement strand
CTCCCTACTTTATATTAGTAGCAAAATGGATATAGGGCAGCAGTTAGGCCAACTAATTCATACTATTCAGGGTCTAGCATTGGAATTCAAGGAAATGCAGGAAAAGCAGAAGCATTTAGCCACATCAGTGGCTGCCCTATGGACCCCGCCAATCACTCCAGCACCCCCTCTGACCACTGTCGGGGTGCAGCGCGCAGGAGCCTCAGTAGTGCGGGAACCCAAGGGACCCCAAATTGAGAGATTTGTTGGAGATAAAAAGGGGTTTCAGGGTTTCTTGGCCTTGTGCCATCTTACATTCACTACCCAACCCTCTACCTATGCCACCAATGAATTAAGAGTGGCATTCATCATAGAGAACCTGGGCAGGACTGCTTTGGCTTGGGCCACTAACTTGGTGATTGAACAGAGCCCCCTCCTGACCAATTTGTCGGATTTTGAATGGTAATTCTGGGCATTATTTGATTACCCCTACCGAAAGAGAGGCCCATGCAGCCATAATGACCATAAGGCAGGGACGAGGTTCTTTACTGAATTACGTGACCCAATTCCAACAACTGGCCATAGAATTGAAGTGGCCACAGAAGGTCTTGGTCATATTATTCCAGAAAGGACTATCAGGAATTTAAAAGACCAGTTAATGTATACGGCAATGCCCAATGAATGGGAAGACCTAGCCGCCCTTATGTTTCAGATCGATGACCATGTAAGTGAGCGGCGTTGAGAAAGACAACAGGGGTCTCACAACTCTCGCCCGGGGGGTATGTGATCCCGCCAGTCGCACGGCAGAGGCAGGGCCAGGAGAGGTCGCTGAACCCATGCAATTAGGGGCCTCCTGGGGGCCATTGATACTGGAGGAGCAAAAACGCCGGAGGCTCACATGGGCCTGGTTTTACTGTGGGCAACCAGGCCACTTTGTTAGGGAGTGTCCTATGCATTCCCCAGCCCAGCGTAGACCAGGATGGGCAGGGGACATCCTGGTAGGCTCTAGAGTCCCCTGTCTCGGCTCTGCCACTCCACCCTTACCTCCCAACACCAGGGCCCATGTCCAGATACCCGCCACAATAACCCTCACCCCCCCAACCCATTCCGTAGTCCTGAGGGCCTTGGTGGATTCGGGAGCATCAGGGAATTTCATGGACATGGGGGTGGTATATGCACATGCCCTAAGGGCCGCCCAGAAGCCATCCACTCTATTGATGTGTCTCCCTTAGTATCAGGGTCGATTATGACCTAAACGGAAGCCCTGTCGTGCATGACAGGAGACCACAGGGCGAATATACAAATCGATATTGTCTGTACCCCTTTGTTCCCTGAGGTCTTGGGATTACTCTGGCTCCAACTTCATGACCCTCAGGTCAGCTGGGGATCTTGAAGGGTTACCTTTTTGTTGGAATATTGCCAAACCCACTATTTATTTCCCAAACAGTTAGGTCCCCCCAGCATGGCTCTGGGTACAAGCATTGATGTTGATCTGACCAAGATTCCCCCCGAGTATTGGGATTTGAAGGAAGTATTTAGCAAGCAGCAGGCCATGGAATTACCCCCACATCGGGTTTATGACTGCCCTATAGATTTAGTCCCCACTTCGGAACCACCATATGGGTGGATTTATGCCCTCTCAACTCTCAAGTTAAAAGTGTTGAAAGATTACGTGGATGAGAGCCTGAAGAAAGGCTTCATCTGCCCCTTGTCTCACCAGCAGGGGCACCTATTTTTTTCATCCCAAAAAAGGACGGGGGGCTTAGGCCCTGCATAGATTATCAGGGGCTCAATGCCATTATGGTCAAAAAACGGTATCCCCTACCCCTCATCCCAGAACTATTGAATAGGTTACAAGGGGCTAAGATCTTTACAAAGCTCGATCTCCGGGGGGCGTACAACTTGCTTTGAGAGCGGCAAGGCGACGGGTGGAATACCACGTTCAGAACCCGGTATGGCCACTACGAATACCTGGTGATGCCCTTTGGCCTTGTTAATGACTCGGCCGCCTTCCAACACTTTATTAATGATGTTTTGAGAGAGATGTTGGATCTTTTCATCATGGCCTACCTGGACGACATCCTGATCTAATCGGACTCTATGGAAACCCATGTCCACCACATCTGGAAGGATCTCAAAAGACTTCACCATAATAAGTTGTACTGTAAGATAGAGAAGTGCACTTGTAATTTAATTACGGTTGCATTCTTAGGCTTCATTATCTCCCCTGAAGGGATCCGGATGGACCCGCTGAAGACAACAGCAATCCAGCAATGGCCACCCCCCCCCAGGGCCGTAAAGCCCCTGCAGCACTTCTTAGGAAGCGTCAATTATTATCGGCATTACATCCCACAACTTGCTGAGGTAACAAAACCTCTTACAAGTCTTCTGAAAAAGGATCAGCCTTATGTGTGGGGGCTAGAGCAGCAGAAAACATTTCATGCACTAAAGGAGGTCTTCCTCAAGGAGCCCATTCTCCAGCACCCTGACTTTGAACAACTCTTTTTGGGCGAGGCAGATGCATCCAGCGTGGCACTGGGGGCGGTGCTGTCATAGGAGGACCCCCAAGAAAAGGTTCTGTTACCCTGCACTTTTTATTCACAGCAATTAATGGTGGCCAAACAGAACTACACGGTATTGGACCAAGAACTACTAGCGATTAAATAAGCTTTTGAGACCTGGAGACATTACTTAGAGGGCGCCGCTCACCCTGTCACAGTCCTCATGGACCACAAGAACTTAGAGTATTTACAAACAATGCATATTTTGAATGCTCGGCATGCCCGGTGGGCTGTGTTTTTTGCACGCTTTCGGTTCATTATTTGCTACTGACCGGGTCGCCTCAATATGCTAGCAGATGCTCTTTCCCAACAGACTGAAGCTAAATGCACCCCACAGGGTGGGGAAGACACTTTCTTGAATCGGCGGGTTTTCGCTGCCAAAGGGTTGGACTGAATGAAGAGGCTATTTAAACCAGCGCTGCCTTGGACACGGCGCTGGTGATCAGGTTCCCTGGTTTGGACTGGCCCCGTCGCATGGAGAAACTAAGTGTTTGCATTCTGTTGGTTGTTTTTTTCGAGTGAAGTGTGTGGTTTATTGTGAACTTGTGTATAACCTGTTTGCAGCGACATATTGGCTTGCCCCTCCCTTGTTTCCCTATCTGGTGAGTGAGTGCAAGGGTGAGTGTGAGGGCGAGAGTGTGGTCCCCACCTTCCCCCTTCCCTGAGTCCCCTTCTTCCCTCCCTGCTTTGTAAGGCCCTTCTCCTCCTTGCACCCTGGACCCTAGACCCTTCCTCCCCTCACTATTAGAGACACTGTGCCATCCTCCCCAGACCTTTCCCTGGAGTGCTTGCGGGTGATTGAGAGTGGCAGGCAGCCACAGGACTCCTGTAACCCCACGCCTGATGATGATAGGGGCCTAACTTCCTTGTGCTTCCCATACCTGGAAAGGCCCATTTACTATCCTGAAGGGCAGCTTCACCCAGAGGGCCTTCTTGGGGAACGAGGTGTGTCTGGGGTGTGGTGGAGTACGGTGTGTGACCAGTCCTTTCCCTCCTCCCCCATAACAGGGGGTATGGTAAGGCAGAAAGGGGGGGGAGGGAGTTATATTGTCTGAAAGTTCCTTTGGGGTGACTGCAGCAGCGGCAGCGGCTGTTCCAGCCTAGATATGTTGGGCACCATAGGCTTCTAGGGGCAGGAACAGGCCCCAAACTCAAAAACAGGTAGTGACCAAAAAAGGTCACTACTAGTTCAGATTTGGGGCCTCTTCAGACCTTCCAGAATCCCAAGTATGTTCTAGGGTGGTTGGTGGTCAGGTCCACAACAGGTCGAAGCCAGTTGGGACAGTCACTGTAAACACCACTTCCAGAGAGCATTCAGAGGATGTAAGACTCCACCCTTGCCCATGTCCCCTGCCCGCCCATGCCTCCACTTTTCTACAGCCTACCCCCCCAAACCTCCCATCCCACCATAGCAGATTGCCTAACCAGTGGTTAATCCAACAAGTATCAAATAGTCCCATGGTTAACCGCAGGGCTATCCATTTCCTCTCAGATCAGGTGCCAGATTGGGAGACAGTGATATTTCATTGTTGTTCAACTCTTTCCTCCTGACCTGAGTGGCCTCTGAGAACAGGCAATTAATAAATTTTACAAAACAAAGGAGTTTGACACAAACTATAAAGATATTTGAGCAAGGCTGCCCCTGAATTGCACAGGACATGCATTAGTACAAAACCAACTGACTACAACTTTATAAATTGCCTGTATCTAAGCCTACTAAGGTAATTTAAGTCCCGTTTGTAGAACAGGCTTGCTGTTGAAACAGACCATGCAGGCAGCTCACACTGAGGCACCACCACTTCACATTTTATCTGCCTTCAAATCTATTAAACCAATTCATATTTTTAGTGAGACTGCAAAATATCTATTGCATTACTGTGATGTCGTGCACTTAGGATATATATTTCCACACTTCAATGACAGGGCCCTTTTCTAACCCATTCCCTAACTTTTCGGAATCTGGCTATGTCCCTTGTGTGTGTGCATGCTTGCTCATGAGCAGAGCTGAAATGGATAGAGGAAAAAAACTATTCACAGTTAGTATCCATTATTCTGGATAGCTTGTTCGTTATGCAGTAACGATCCGGAAACTGCAGAGGTTAAATGTCAAACCGGAATAATGGATATTACTGAATTACCATTTACAGCATTGCTGCTTCGCTTACCGCATAACAAACCAGAAAGAAGGAGTTAAAAAAAGTCAAATAGTAAGTAAAGCAATAAAAGATAATGCAGTAAAACTGCCAGATGCTAAAATGAACACTGTCCGTATCCATCTAGATATAGGATACTATAGATACCATGATATCTGAGCCAATATTGGATAGTAGCAGTTACTCATTTCAGCTCTACTTGTGAGTTTTTGTGTGTGCGAAATTTCCTTCAGCTTTTTGCTGTCAGTCAGCGGTAGAGTTGAAATAGGTTTTGTTTTTGCAAATATGACATCTGGAGCTGAGGAAACTGAGATCAACCACAATCCGGTTTCCATTTCGTTCAAGAACTGTTTCTGTTCTGGATTCTTTATTTTAATTTTTTGTCATTTCAATATTTCATTTTAGCTATTGCACCTGTGCGACAGCCCAAATAAAGTAAATGATCAAACTGAAATAATAAAATAAGCAGAATTAGCAAACCGAAATAACAGATACGCGGAGATCCTCCATGAAAACGAAAACATGTCAGATTTCGGCGTACCAGTCCAAAAATGTGGATAATCTCTGCGAATATAAAAAAGGCGATCTGTTTCAGGCCTAGGCAGAAGCGTATATATTCATCCTTGATAGATATGTCTGTTGCCATTCCCTTTATAACTTATTTCAGCAAAGTTCAGGATTTAACTTCAAGCTTGCTGGATAGATCTTTTCTAAATTGAAAGTAGCTTTTCACTTCAGGGTGATATACCACTTTGAACTTGAACTCTGGGAAACAGTTGGGCAAAAATAATAAATTGCACAGAGATCAAAATACTAGTGGATCCTGAATCTTGGCACAGAGCAGATTTTGTTTGCATGTAAGCTGCGGGTAGGGGATATGCTACCTGTTTCAACAGTGGGGAGAAAAAGGGAAAAAGAGGCTGGGAGCTACAGTAAAGGCTTACCTCTATCAAGCACTTGGGTTCGGAATCCCGGAAATCCCTGCTATGGTATGGTCCCCATTTCATTTGAGATCAGAAGCTGCTGTTACACAAACAGCCAGGGAAGCACGTTCTTCAACGTGCTGCTAGGAAAAGCTGCGCGGGGTGCGTTTACACACACAGGAAGTGGCTGCCCGCTATAGGAATCAGCGGCATGCGCACCTCTTTAAAGATGCATTTTGGAAACCTCTCTATTGGGGTTTCTAGAACGCATCTTTAAAGAGGCCGCAGGAGGCCTTGCGCGCTGCCGATTCCTATGGTGAGCGGCCACTTCCGGTGAATGAAAAACACGCCCCACATTGCTTTTCCTAGCGGCGCATTGAAGAACGTGCTTCCCTGGCCGCTTGTGTAAAAGCAGCCTGAATCGGCTGTTTTGACTGTTGAAAAGCAGGACTCCATCTTATTACACATATAAAAAAGGGATTTTTAGTATTGTACATACACAAGATGGCACCGTCCTGCTGTTCATGAGTCAGAACAACATTCAGAATGCTGCAGAGAAATCAGCCAGGGTAGATTTCCATTCACCATTCAAAAATCACAGATTATCTCTATGATTTAAAATGGGTTGCTCTGATTCAGCCCTAGGAAAAAGATATAGGAGGCTGGGTGTTATTAACACACATAACACTGGTCCAGTTCCCCCACTCTGGTCCTCCTGGGCCAGCAACAAACACCACTCATCTGTTCCAGGCCCACCAGGTGTGGGCCTGGTTGAAACCCTGGCACAGTTGGTAGCTGGGCCAGAAACATGGGCCCCGAATGAACTACGCCCACAGTATGGCCCCACGAGCCACCCAGGCAGGCCAGAGTGGGACAAACTGGGAGGGTGCATCTGTCTTTGTGCCTGCCCAACCCAGTGATCACCATGGCAACGAGCTATGACTACCTATTATTGGCATCCATGGCTTCCTGTCATGGTAGGGGGCGGGGTGCCAGCCACAACGTGAGGGCAGAGCCAGCCAGCTGCACATTGCTCCTCGACCCTCCTCTCTGGCCAGGTAAGACTGGGGGGAAGTTAGTTTCCATCCTCCAACCTAACCCAGCCAGGGGGTGCGGGGGCGGCCATTCCCTCCCCACCACCCCAGCCGAGCAGCCACAGTGGCAGCTGCACATATGTTAACACCCACTTTTAGCGCAGTGACGGGTCTTACCACAACATGGAAAGATTCACAGAGCTGCAATGAGTATTGGTTTTTTTATTTTTTAGTATTATTTACATGTTAGGGTAGCCCCTTGAGTATCCAAATAATATCCATGACCAAAATGGGTACTCAACATACTCATACATCTATTTTGGGGGGGTATTTCTTTTTTTTTTGTCAATTTTTTGGTTCAGTTATTTCGACTTGTTGGCCTTTTTGGTATTTTGGATACATCATTCCAAGCAATGGCATCATAACCAAAGTTCCAAAATACTAAAATAACCTAAGTGGGGGAAAAAGAAATAAAAAGAAAAATCAACCCAAAATAACCAATATGGATACCCAAATGAGCATAAATGGATATTAATTATTAACCAAGCCACCATTTTCAATTTGAATGGGGTATATAGTATTCAATGGCATTTTTCTAGTACTGAAACTCAGCATTCAAAATTATTCTGTTTTTTTAACAAGATCTCAGTATTCAACTTAGTTTTACAGAGTACTGTAACCGAGGAATTAACCCAGTACTTCGTGCTCAGTACTTGCTACTCTTAAAATCCTCAAATGAGCAACATACAGGGCTTATTCTGCCCCTTTATAAGGTTTCTCGGTACTCAGAAAATACTCGTTACTCTGTTTTATTTTACCGAGTACAAAAACTCAGAGGCAGTCCTCGGAAACTCTGAAATAATTGTGATTAAAAATGTTACTATTCAGTTCAGCCCAACATTTTTCAAATACCCATTTAAGTTCTAGAAAAGCATGGCTCCTCCCAAGTCCACTTTTGAGGCTGTACACTATAATTTGTGTAAATAAACTAGCACAGCTAAAGCAGAACCAGAGTGGCCCGGAATAAATTACAGCAGCCTTGAAATTCTAATTTCCAAGGGGGACTCCAAGGCCACTTTTACATGGACACCACCCACCCACGAACACTCGGAAACACCGATCGGATGGGTGGGAGAGCATCCATGTAAAAGAGCACGAGTGGGTGGGTGCGCGTGCCCAACCCACCCGCTGACACCCACGGAGCAGCCAAGAGGGAGCCGGAACCCTCTGTGGGTGGACATGGGTGTTCAACACCCGAGCATCCATGTAAAACCGAAAACGCCCACACCCGTGTGGACAGGACCGGCGGGACTGCATTGCGCCAGCACAAAGGGTCACAAACATGCCCCCATGCAGACACACCCATGAGGAGTGATGCCGGACGTCCGGTCAAGAACCCGTAAAGAAGGGCAGAAACATGACACGCATATGCGGGCTCCCACGATGGCCACGAGGAAAGCCTTCAACAAGACCAAGGGAGCCAACGCTGCCACACACGCTGGGTGAGCATGGGGACCCAGGAGCACCTGGGGGGTCCCAGCCAGGCAGTGGGGGGGTCCCAGCCAGACAGTGGTGGTGGGGTCCTGTCCAGGCAATGCAGGGGGGTGGGTGGTTCCAGCTAAGCAGGGCAGGGCAGGGTCCAGGCTAGGTGGTGCAGGGGGGAATGCGGCACGTCTAACCACAGCACACACCTCCCGGCACAAAGCCGAGGTCACACAGCGGCCGTGGCACTGACTGCCGAACCTCAGCACAGCACAACCACATGGCACAGCAAGAGGAGCAGCAGAAACAGTGAGGTGAGAGTGAGGGAACACACACACACCCAAACCAGGGATGGGAGGGCCGCACCCCAGCCTCGGCACCATGGCCGAGGGAACACAGGGCAGGCGGCAGCCAGCTAACCTGTGTCCCAGTCCCTCCAGTACAGCACCCAGACAATGGGGAACCACACCACTGGAAGAGATGGCAGAGGGACCCACAGACAGCCAGGTGAGCAGAAGGTCACCCCAGGGGGGAGAGGATGGGGAGGCCCCATGGGGGCACGGAGGGGGGCAGTGGGACTGTGAGTAACCCCAATGCAATATCCCCAACAGGAGACAACCATCTCCACAGCCAGCATCTCCACCCATGCCACCAAGCTGGAGGACCCCCCCACACGTGGGTCCCAAAAGGGGGAGCCCTGGTCCAGGCAGGAAACCAGGGACTTCACACATGTGTGGGGGTCCAAAAGGGTCCAGAACAACCTGGTGTGCAGCTACAAGACCAGACAGGTCTATGAAGCCATCGCCCAGGAGATGCAGCGGCAGGGGTACAATAGGGATATCACCCAGTGCGTGCAGCAGACAAAAGACTTCAGGTCCGGATATTAACGTATAGAGGACAACAATCTCAAGTCCGGCCGTGCCATGTGCACAGCTGAGTTCCAGAAGGAGCTGGACAAGTTCCTCTGCATGGATGGGGGCATCATGGCCTCCCATACACACGGTAGTGCCTTCGCCAGGGGCAGATGGAGGGCCACCACACAACCCCCCCTGCTTGACCCCCAGGAGCAGGGGGGGACGCTGCCCCTGGTGAAGCCAGCCAGGAAGCAGGAGGGAAGAGCCCTGTCCCACAGAGGGAAGAGGTGCCCTGGGGATCCGACCACAGTACCACCACCCTCTGCATGTGCCCACAAAACCCACAGGCCGCCTGGCCATGGGGAAGAGGGGCGCATGCAGAGGAATCAGAGATAAACAACAGCCCCCAGGAGGTGGAGGAACAGGATCCAGGTACGGCCAGCCCAGCAGGCCTGGCCGGGGGGGGAGGGGGGGAGAGGCTTGGGCAGAGGCTTAGCAACCTGGGCTGGGGCCTGGTTGCCAGTAAACACTAATGGGTCCCCGTTCCCATTGCAGCCCAAGGCAGATGGAGGTGCATGAAGTGAAGGTCGCGGTGTAGGAGGTGGACGAGGTGGGGCCAACTGCGCCCCCGCTACTGGGGGAGGCACACTGCCATGGTAGGGCACACCATCCTGTGCCCTACAGGGGTCGGGGCAGAGGGGGCAGGTGGGAGGGGGGGCAGGCCCCACAGCAGGTCCCACGTAACACAGGACAGTCACAGGCCCTACTGGCAGTGAGCCCCAGATGAGGGTGACCCCACAAGAGGGTGCGGCAGGGGGGCCCCACAGGGGAGGGAAAAGGTGGTGCACCAACAACATGGGGATCATCCCCGTGACACCCTGGGACTGTGGTAGGGGGCAGTGGTGTGCACTGGCCAGCCGTACTAACACACGATGGAACCTCTCATTCAAATAACAGCAACCCGCTCATGCGAGGAGTGCAGCTGCCAGCAGCATGGAGAAGAATTGGGAGATGCGAGCCAGGAACCGGTCACGGAGGAAGAACCTGGGCAGGGAGCTGCTCCAGGAACCAAGATGGTTAGCTGATGTGCACTCCCAGGAGCTCGCCCTCACCAGGGAGCTCCTAAGAGGGGAGAGGGAAAGGGACTGGGAGACCCTGGCGACCATGATGGCCCTGTCCCACACCGAGCACCTCTGGGATAGGCATCAGGCTACTGCCCTCCAACGTGAGCAGCAGCACTCCTGTGACAGGCTGGAGGATCAGGCCACAAGGGTCATTGACCTCATGGCAGAGGCGGTGGTGGCCCTGCGGTGGGACCCCAGCGCGACAGGGCCTGCCAGGCCATGGATGGAGGGTTGGCAGCCGACCTACACCATGGGTGCCACCCACTGGTGCAGGTGCCCCCCCCCTGCACTTTGACCAACCATGGTTCCCCCAGCAGCATCACTTCCCAGGCCTGGTCCATGGGGTCCCCCCTCCCCCACATAGGTCCACATGAGCTGCCGGTGGGGCCACCCTTCCACCCTGCATCCCTCCCGGTCACCCCCCCACTGCCCCGCTGCCACCCCTCCACTGGGAAGCAATGCCCCCTACCCAATGCCCCAGGACAACCAACCACCCTTGGCCGCTGCCCCACCCCCTCCAGTAAGCTCGCAGCACCCTGCCCCCGAGGGGTGGAGGCGCAACTGGGGGGTGGGCGGGCAGAGATGAGGGGGGAACAGAAAAAGGCACTATCCGAGAATGAAAGGAACCACCCACAACCATCAAAAGCAAGACACTAGAAGTGGGACAACCTGAAATGAACAAAGCACTTGTAAAAACGCAATTGTTTAGTCGAACATACTTGTTCTACTACAAATTGTTGTGTTTGTACATGTGCATTGTTCACGTCAGGTTGTTCCACTTCTAGTGTTTTGCTCTTGTGGGGATGAAGGGTCCTACAGGGCGCTCCTGGGACACCCAGGGGGCTGGGCCCTGGTATGGGAAGGAGCCAAGTGCACATGTGGAATGTTCACCCCATGCTTGTTGCTCCTTGCAGGGACCTGCACCAGAGGCTGGTGTGGAGCAGACAGTGGATGACAGGGAGCCCGGGCCATCCAGTCAGCGATCCCTGCACTCGACTGCAGCAAGGACTCGCTGGGCTGCAAGCCCTGGTGGTGCAGCCAAGCGGGGACAAGGACACACCAGAAGATAGACACCCCCCACCCCCCATCACATTGTACAGTTTCCCCTCAAATAAAAATGCTGCACATGTACCTCCATATCGCTTCCTCTGTCCTGGAACCAGTGGCCGGAGGGGGATGGCAGAGGGGCACCGGCATGGTGAGGATTTGGTGCACTGCCAGCCTAGTTGATGGGGCTGGGGGTTGCCCACCATGGCCACAGGCAGTAGTGGTGCGTGGAACAAGTGCACTCTGACCCTGCACAGGCGGGCTGGCAAGTGGTGGCATGCAGGACATGGCGCAGCTAAAGCACCCTGCGGCTGTCAGTGAGAGGAGGGCTTTTGCACCCAGGCAACCCACTGGGCCCATTCCCAGAACCCCTTTGCCCACACAAAGCATGGACGCAAGGCTGCATGTAATGGGTACTATCCAGCTTTATTGATGGGGTGCACAGGTTTATGGCTGGGGTGTGGGTCAGGCATGGCCCCGTCGTCAGCCGTCTGGGCAACGATGCAGCAGTAGAGGACATCCCTGTTTTCCTTGGAGATGCGCCGGAACACCCCGCCCCGGGCATGTTGGTACAGGGGCACAGGGTTTGCCTTCTGTGAAGGTGGTGGGTTGTCGAGGGTGGCGCCTCTGGTTTTGCATACATTGTGCAAGATGTATGCTGCCAGGACAAGGGTGGGTGTGTGGTCTAGGTAGAAGTGGCTCCTGTTCATCAAGAGGTGCCAGCACATCTTCAGGAGCCCAAAGGTCCACTCCACCATGCTGCGTGCTGACGACCGGCGCTCATTGAACAGGCAGTGGTCAGGGTTGGCTGCCACTAGGTAGGCCCTCATGAGCCAAGGGCTGAGTGGGTAGGCGGGGTCCCCTATCACAACAGGGGTCATGGGAATGCCCTCTATCACACAGTACAGGTTTGGGGCGATCTCCCTGTTGAACATGCTAGCGTAGAATGGGGACACATGCAGTATACGCGAATCATGGCTCTGCCCAAACTGACCCATGTACACATCAATAAAGAGGCCCCTGTGATCCACAATGGCCTGCAGACTGATGGAGAGGGCCTGCTTTCTGTTCATGTAGTCGATCTTTGCATGTGGGGGCCATATGATGGGGATGTGGGTGCTGTCGATCACCCCAATGCAATGGGGGAAGCCCAGCTCCTCAAAGCCGCATATCACCTCCTCGGAACCGTGGATCTGGATGACCCGCTTGAGAAGGAGCTCCACGATCAGGTCGCAAACATCATGAAGGGCCCTGTTCACGGTACAAGGGCCCTGTCATGGTACATGTGGACGATGGGACATCAGGTTGGGGCCCCAGCTTTCCGGGGGCATGCCCTGGAGCTTGGCTTCATGCTCCTGCAGCAACTGCCGTGGGGGCACCTACCCACCATTGTCGTGCCATAGACTGCTGAGGAGATCACGGCCATTCACCTGGTGGTGGCACGACCCAAGTACGGGCTTGCCTTGCTGTCCAATGGTCCCCCCGTTGCTGCTGACTACACCGGTGCCCTCCTGCATACCCACAGCTTTGAGTGGCCTCAGACTTGTGGGCCCTTCTTTGGGATTTGGACTTGCTGCCCCCCAATGTTGGTGGACCCTTCCTGACCGGGACCCCTACCGCTGCTGAGCTCGCCGCCCTTCTATCGGTGAGGGACCGATACCAGCTGTGAGGGCTGCATCCGCCACTCCAATCACCTCCTGCCCAGCTTCCTGTTTGATGCTCATATGCATTCCCGGGGGTTCCGCAGGGGCCTGTTCACCTGGGAGGGCCTTGTACAGGGGCCTCCGATCCAGGAGCACCCACTGGACTGGACCTGAGATTGCCTCCCTGCCACCCTCTCCCTGCCACCCTGGTGGCAGTGACTGTCCACTGCCTGCCCCCCCCGTGCCGCTTCACAGCCGCTGCACTCTCATCTGCATCCCTGTTGCCAACTACCTCGGCTGCCTGATCCCGTCACCTGCTCTGTGTGCCTATGGCTCCATCCCACAGGGGTTTCCATTGTGCCCTGGCCCTCCTGCTGGGAGTGTACCTGTGCCCTGGTGTTTGGCTGCCCATGCCCACCTGTGGGTCCACGTGCACCCCATCCCCTGCCCGTCTTGGGGGGGGACACAATTCCCCATCTCTAATAAAGTATGTTTCTGTAATGTTCTTTCCTGCCTTGCTTCTGTGCCAGCGGTGCCCCTGGGGTGCCCCTCGCATGGTGGCCTCCCTGCCCCAGTCTGTGTGGTTGTGTGCTGGGGGTGTGCTTGGTGTGTACCCGTGGTCACTGGGGCTCTGTGTTGCTACCTGTTTGTGTGTTGTGTGTACCCTTGGGGGCTCCCCCATTTGGCCCGTACCCCTGCCCGTGTGCTGGTGGTGGTAGTGGTGGCAGACGTCTGGCTGGGCCACCCCGGGGCTCCCCTGTCAGTTGGTGTGGCCGCACCCCTGCCCCTCCCCTCTGCTGTCACCCCTGTTGGTGCACTCCATATGCGCTTGTGGCGATGGATGGGTGGCAGCAGCAAGCACATTGCATGGCTGAGTGTGAGTTGAGGGTTGCTGGGTCCCAGGGGTGTGCCCCTCCAGTCCCCCTTCCTGCAGGGGTGCGGGGTGCTGTACAGGATGACCCCTGGGTGCAAATGGAGTGTGTTCCCTGTGTTTTTGGTGCCCCCTGCTCTCCTGTAGCCTGTTGGTTCACCCAATCCCCAACTCCCTGTCCCCTCTCCCCTGCAGCTACTGTGGTCATCTTCCTGTCCATCCTGTGGCTGGCAGGGATGTTCCGGCAGCTGGGCATGTGGCCTGGAACCTGCGAGGGGCTGGCCAGCTCTACGATGCCATTTGTGAGTGTGCTGCTTGTTTGCTGGTCCCTGTCCCTGTGTGTCTCTGTGGGGGTGCGGTTCCATGGGGCCTGTGGCCAGTACTGATGGCCTTCCCTTCTCCCTCTGTCCAGTCCAGTGCAGGCAATGATTGCGGAGCAGGCCCGGGAGCAGGGGGAGGTGGTGTACCTCCTCCTGCACATCCTGGAGTGGCTGCACAGGCTGGACCATGTGCAGGCGGATCGCTGACACCGGGTGCGGGGTCGCTGGCCCTATTGACCGGGGGTTGCCCCGGCCCTGCTGCCAGGCCTGACTGTGCTCCCCTTTGTTTCTGTTGCCCCAGTCACCTACTCCTCCTTGTTGTCCCCTGTTTGTTTAATAAAGATGTTGGGGTTTCTTCCCCAGTTGTGTGTGTCCTGCTTTCTTGTGCTCTGTGCCCCCATACGGGCACCTGTGGGGGGTGCTGGGTGGTTGCCTGGGTGGTGCGCCTGCTTTCCCCCCCCCACCCCGTGGGTTGTGGGCCCATCCCTGTGTGCTTGTGTTGCCTACTGTGTGGCCGGGGCTCCGTGGCGCCGGGCTGTCTGGCTACTGTGCCGTGGCTGGGAGGGAATGGCTACTGTGTAGCTGCTGTCATCCCTGCTCCCTCCTGCCCCACCCGTGTGGGTTCTGGTGGCTCGGGGGTGGGGCTGCATTGCGCAGCTTAATTTGCCCTCCGTCGACCATGTTCTGCCGTCGCTGTGCCGGGCGGAGCTTCCTTGGCGTTCCCGGTCCCAGCTGTCCGTGTACTTCCATGGGTGTTTTCTGGGTGCTTCTTGGGGTGGGTGTTTGGCCACTGGGTGTTTGCCGGCCTCTCCCCTTTCTGTCCCACCCCCCACCCCACCCCCGTGGCACTGTCCGTGAAACGGTTTCCCTGCTTGGCACCGCCAGGTGTTTGCTAGGTGTGCTCACCCACCCATCTCCACCCATCAGTGCAGCTGCAGCATCCATTTAAAAAAGGCCCAACTCACTACAAATCACTTAAATTCACCTTCTTGCCAACCGCTCCTGTCAAGCGCAGCTCGACAGAACAAAGGAACTGACCAGAAGGATACAGCTATTCATTTTTCATTTTACTTCTCTCTCAAGATACTGCTTCTAGAAAACATTCTGATGCTTAAATATTAGAGAGTACATTTACTAGAAAATACTCCCCAAAAATATGTATTCATGTCTACAACATTTTTAAAATGGCATTTGAGAGATCCTCAGTGTCTAGCTGCTTTATAGTCATGGAAACCATTCTGTTTTACACCAGGACCGGAGAATCCGGTCTATAGGAATTTAAAGGAATAGCTGTCATACTAGCAAGATTAATAGTGACTCATTCTCAAGAGGTCCAATGATAGTGAAGTATTTTACCCCCCAACTAATTCTACTAAGAACAGAGTGACCTGCCTCTTGAGTCAGTTTTTCAATCCCTAGTTCTGAAATGTAGATCAGTTCAATCATTGCTGCACAGACATAGTTGACTTTGGTGGAGGCTTTGACTGAATAAGGACTTCGAAACGGGGCCCTGTGGCAGTGGCAATGTTTCATTAGTCAACATATTTCCGTATAGTATGAAGAGCCTTTCAGTTCTTAGATTGCAGATGCATTTCATACTGAAATGTAATTGAAACATATATTAGTGGTGAAACGCATCATCATGCCCTGAAATAAATATGCTGCATGGTAAATAGAGTTCATATTGAAATTGGCAAATGACTTGCTTATTGAAACATCAACATTGAGCCAGATATATTACCTTCTGAACAGATTGTTCTCTACAGAGCCCCGCTCTATCCCCTAGCAGTCCCGATACAGTTTGTAGACAAGCAATACACCTGTTGAAATATAGTGGTGGTGGTGATGATGATGATTGATGATGATATTTAGACTTATACCACTCACTATTCCAAAAATCAGCTTACAACAATTGAAAATATATAATACACAATATTGTTATAGATAGATTACAATATAAAAACATTTAAAATACATTCCCCAAATCCAATTCCACCCTCCAACAACCTCCCACCTAATCCACCTCCATATTCCCTAGTCCATCCTCCCCCTTAGAATTAATCCCCCCTCCAATACAGTCCCCATTTCCAAAAGCCCGATGGAACAAAATGGTCTTACATTGCCTCTGAAAGGCTACCAGGAGTGAACACAGGCAGACCTCCTGAGGAAGGGAGTTGACAGCTGAGAACACCCTCCTCATAGTGGAGACCCGGTGAAAAACCGGAGTCTCCAGAAAGGAGGTCCCAGCCAATCACAGAGGCCACGACAAGACACGGGGAGGCAGGCAACCCCTCAGATAAATGGGTCCTAGGCCATTTAGGACTTTAAAGGTCACCACTGGCACCTTGAATTGGGCCCAGAAGACTATCGACAGCTAGTGAAGCAAATGGAGCACCGGTGTTATGTGCTCGGAGTGACACATCCCCATAACGAGGCAAGCCGCCACATTTTGCACCAGCTGCAGCCTCTGAACCATCACCAAGGGCAGCCCCACGTAGAGCACGTTGCAGTAGTCTAGCCTTGAGGTGATGAAAGCATGGATGACAGTGGCCAAATCCAAGTCCGAAAGAAAAAGCCACAGCCTTCTCACGTCACATGAAGTTGGTAAAAAACCCTGCTGGTCACGGCCGTGACCTGGCAATCCAGGCGTAGCAAAGGATCCAGAAGCACTCTGAGGCTGAGAACCCAGTCAACCAGAGGGAGCTGGACGCCATCAATAAGGTGAGTCCCAATTCCCTTCAGGGCACAAGACCAGCCAACCAACATCATGTCAGTCTTGTCAGGATTCAGCTTCAGTCTTGTCAGGATTTCAATATATAATTGAAAATATATATTATATAAATATTTAAATTGAAAAGAGTTATTATATATACAACAGGTGTAAAATATTTACAACACATGTAAATCCCCATCTGTAAAAGGGGAATGTGTGGGTGTCTCTCCCTGTGCTCCCCTCACCGTTCTCCATCTTAGATTGTAAGCTCACTGGGGCAGGGACCTGTCTCCAAAATCTGAAAAGTGCTGCATATACCTAGTAGTGCTATAGAAACTAGCAGGAGGAGGAGTGTATTGCTTGTCTATGAACTGTATCAGGGGACACTAAGGAGGATAGAGTGAGGCATATATTTTCAATTACTGTAAGCCACCATAAATAAATAATACTAAATGTTAAATAAATCCCACCCCCCAAACAGATTACAATAATTAAAATAATAAAACAAATATATCTAAACCACCAATCCCACCCCGCCACATATCAGAGCACCCAAAACTCTTTCCCATCCCACCCATTCCCACTCCCTTGCCTCTCACAGAAGGGAGTGTTCAATCACCAGGCACTCCCTGTCTCTCACTCTGGGAGAACATCCACCTCCACAAGCCTATACCCGGCCCCCTCACAGAGGGTCATGGCTATATCGCATCCCACCAAGCTATTCACACCCCAAATCCCCTTTAAACACAACAGCAATGCAAAAATACATATACAATGCATTCTCCACCTCACAATCCCCTGCCAACCCAACCCTCCCCTCCCACTCCCATTTCTCCAACTCTCACTTGGAGGTATTCCCTCCCCCAGCCTCTCTCACAGAGGGGCCATGGCTAAACTATAAAGCTACTCAAGCTGCCCCCTTCCCACTCTCCCGTCTCTCACCTGAAAGAGTCTTCCCAAACTATCCCACACACCCATCTTCCCCACTCTCCCTACCCATGATATGTCCCCATAATATACAAACATACCCTCATAGTGCAGTGGGCTGAGACCTCAGTTTTCTGGTCCCATGCACACTTTGTCGGGAAAACATACAACCTATTGCAAAATGTTCATGTACTGATAGGCTTTCAAAAAATCTTTGGTTCCAAGCCTGCAGTCATGGCAGAGGGGGTGGGTGGGGATTCTTTTCCTAAAAATAAGTAAAATATATAATGCCAGGAAACCCTGCCATGTGGGGTATCACACATAAGTTCCTGACCCATAGATCATGAATATATCATAACATGTCACTTTAGACCTCATCTGATCATTAAAAAGTCAAAAAAGTTCAAAATGTGTATTTTTACACACACCTTAAAGTGCTGGTCTTTCAATCTTCTGGGTTTACAAGTCCACAAGTAAGTTCTGGATGCATTCTTCACACACACACTGCCCTGGGGCAGTTCCTGGATGCATTCTTCACACAAACACTGCCCTGAGGCAGCCTAAAGTAGCCGCAGCTTTGGACGTGAGGGGCTGCCATGGAAACCAAGTGACCACAGCTGCCTGGAGCAAAGCAGTTTACCAGGGGAACTTTTTACACACAAACGTTCTGGGAGAGGTTATATGCAGAAGTTCAAAGAGCCAGATATTTAAGATCTGGGTGAGTGATTTAGACACACAGAAAGTTCAGGATGTAACAGCAAACATCCAGGAGAAATGTGTGTGTAAAAACACCCAATGTCACTTAACCAAAATGTATGTTATGTTGGGTGTATCATGAATTAACAAGAGAAAACTTTGAATTTATTAAGCTTCTGTTATTTCAGATATTTTCTATAATGTTACTTATTTATACTCAGTGGCAAAAAAAATTGTATAAGCATTTGTTAAGAGGCAGTCATTTATTGAATTTCGAATTAAGTAGATCTTGGCAGGGTGGGCTTTTAGCTATAAACCCTGTATATATGTCTGTATTAGGGTAGTGGATATGTTAGTTTTTATCCTATAGTTGGGGAAGTATTTGGGGGTTTTGTGAATTTGTTTGTTTGTTTGTATGTTTATTTGTGCTATAGCCTTTGGCTTAATAAAATTTGATTTGATATTTTCTAATAATTTACAGATTACAGATTTACAGGTTATTTTTGTAAATATAAACTTTATACTAAATTTAACCTAAGTGAGTGATAGCGTTAATTACACTTTAAGTTTATTCCATATCTGAGTCTGTATCAGTATTGTCTGCTTGAACGGGCTTTGTGTTTAAGCGTGCTGCTTCATCTTGATAACAAGCACAGAGTTCACAACAGGTACGGTTATTTCTGTTGCACTTGCGCCATGTTAACCCACACTTGGTTTTTGAGCAACCACATTTTACAAGCGCAACTATAGCATCTGGTGCCGGTGGAAGCGAAGACATCANGCCCTGGTACACACGCCTATTAGACCCCTTGTACCTAGTTCTACTGAATTTCATCCCATTTCCAGCAGGCCAATCGATGAGCTCATCCAATTCATCCTGTATAATTTTCTGATCCTCCTGTGTGTTGGTAATTCTTCATTCTAATCGACTGCGCTCTACAACGGGACCTGTCTCTAGCTCAGAAAAGGCTGTAGCTCAACGGCAGACAAAGAAACACCTGTAAACTGTTTAAAAATCTGTTTTGAGATCCTTAGTGATGGGGACTATCAATGGTTAGATAATATTATTATCAAATAAAAGCTATATTTTGAATTTGGCATAATTGGCTACCATCCTTGAAATGTGATTTTTTTTTCTCTGTAGTTCCGTTACATGAGAGTTTATACAGAATATCATAAACCCCTTCTTATGTACTTCTGATAATAGCTTTACACATCCAAATGGTCCTTTAATGACACCCTTTGAAGAAAAGACACTTGCAGCATTCTTCTAAAGCAGTCATCCTCAAATTGGAATTTAGTTTGCTAGAGTGTCCCTTGATGGAAGAAAAGAATGTACTGTAATGTGCAAGATCTCAACGAGGAAGGGCATGCTTTTTAAAAAGCTTTTAAAAAAAAAAGCTTTCTGAGACTCCCATTTCCTTCCAGATATATCCCCCCTGATGCATTAACCTAATCATATGATCCTTACTTCATTTCCTAAGCCTCATGGTTAATATAAGGATATAAACAATAATAAGAGTGAAATTAACATCCTGAATCTTCTCATACCAAGGTCAGGATAATCAATATTTGCCTCTTTTAAAAGGGCAAGTAGTTATCAGCAACGAAGACACAATCTAATGAAGCCTGGTTGCTCGGAGAGGGGAAGGAAGAGTGACAATGGGTAAAAAAAAGAGACATGATGGTGGTCTGATTTAGACCACTTTGGACTGTTGTGACCTGGGACCCACTGGCACATCTGTTTGTGTCACCAGATGTTAGCCCGGGACTGCCCCAGGGTGGGTAGGTGGCCTCCTAGACATCTGTCCCACGCCAGGGAAAGGAAGGACTTCCCCTGGCCAGGCAAGCTCTGGCCACAGGAACAAACGTTCCCACCACTCCCCTGGCTGGGGAAGGGGGAGCAGGAATCAATGTGTGGCCGCCCGGCCATGTCATCATACACCTGGAATCGCCCCACCTCTCCACCATGATGAGCAGCCATGGCTGCCTATTACAAGCAGCCATAACTGGATGCCATGGCAACCCCCCACATCAGGAGGATCTGGGGCCAAGAACAGACATTTCTGTCCGATTCTGCCCGCTTCAGCCCAACTGGGCANCCTGGAGCAAAGCAGTTTGCCAGAAGAACCTTTTACACACAAAGGTTCTGGGAGAAGTTTCACGCAGAAGTTCAAAGAGCCGAATGTTTAAGATCTGGGTGAGTGATTTAGACACAGAAAGTTCAGAATGTAACCGCAAACATCCAGGAGAAATGTGTGTGTAAAAACACCCAGTGTAGTAGTTTAGTGGAAGGTGTATAAAGTTGGCAAACAAACTTATTGAGCTGAGATATGTCCGATTCCTCCAGGGTACATTGCGACGCTAGCTTCACAAAAGCATTCAAAACACCGTCATCAGATTGCTCAAATATCTTCAAACAAGATGGTTTTCCTTTTCCATAGAAGCATCCAATATTATCTGTACCTGTGAATGCATGAAAACTCAACAGACAGTGGCTTGTAATCCACTAACTGCATTGTAAACATTTATGATGGGGATTGTCCTTGACTTATCACTCCTTCCAGTAACAAAGTTTGTATTTGGAGTTGGATAGTGATGAATGGCTAAGACAAACACATACGTGTCTGGTGAAAATATGTAAGTTTCAGTCGCTCCTCTTTGTGTAGCATCATATGCATGCAAAATTATTTTAGTATCTGCTTCCTCTTGAGAACTGGCTAGATGATCAGCTGCATATCTGGTTGATTTCACTACGTTAGAGTATGCAAGTACAGTTTGTCGGTCTTTGTCCACTGACTGTTCTAGAATCAAATTTGAAAGGTACGATGTCAGTTCTTGTTTAGTTTTAGTGTGTGCTAACACTTTTGCCATTCCAATATGCCCTATTGGTGTGCTAGCACACATTTTATATTCCACTGATTCTGAAGCTTTTGTGTCATGTTCTCGCGTTGCATTCTTCAAGGACATAGGTATGTCATATCTATCAAAAAGCACGTGAAAGTACACCCCATACTTTCTCTCTATGCATTGAATAAAAGAACGCGCTAGTTAGCCACATGTCTGTATACAAGTTTTCTTATGAAAACACTGCAGTTCCACCATTCCATTGATTATTGCAATAGTGTGTGGTATCTTGTCAGAGTCCTCGGACCCAATCACAGTTTCTGTACTTGCTTCTTTAGTTTTGACTTCGAGAATCTTCAAGAGAGTGCTCTTGTTGAAGCAATGATGCATGGATCCATCTACAGTGATGTGTGATCGTGGCATGACTGATAATTCATATAACCCTATTGACAGTTTCAGATCAATTCCAGGACTAGTCCTTGCAACCACCAAGATTCGAAAAGCAATGAGTTAGTCACCTTCAATTCCACAACTGATTCTTTCAGTTTCACTTTTACTTCCTTGTCCATATCTTTCCACATCTTCAGTTTCAAATTAGGTATTGGGTCCCACACTGCTGTATCCTGTTTGCTACAAAGAGTGCATACATTTGCTGTCCCACTTCATTTCTTCTAAATATGTAAACTTTCACTTGCTCGGTTATTATCGTCTTTGTTACAAGATTAATTACCTGTTCTGTATCATCTTCAAATAGGTTT
>QEPC01006491.1:5108003-5138956 GCA_003113815.1 Sphenodon punctatus | reverse complement strand
CCCCAGCTCCTGTCTCTCAGATTGTAAGCCCTAGGGGCAGGGACCATGTCTATTTTATTACTTTGTAAAGTGCCAGGTACACTGCTGGCGCTATATAAATGTTTGTTAATAATAATAAAATAATAATAAAAATACTATGCAAAAAAAAGGCAGTAGTTTAAGGAAGGGCTAGCTGCAGCAATAAGATGGCATTTTGTTTAGATAATTTTTATCCTTCTACTGTTAATCCTTACGATGTATTTGTAAAGTACAACCATGGATGGAAACTAGGGTGGCCAGATACGCAAATTTTAGAGGACACTTATGAGAAATACAGGTTGCAGGGCTGCATTGGCACCAGTGTAGTCCTGCAGCTTGTATTACTTAAGTGGCCTTTAAAATTTTTATATCTTTCCACCCTAGTGGAAACAGAAGTGATGGTGCCCCCACACTGCAACCCAGCCTGGGATGGAACAAGAAGTTGTGACAGACATAATCCGTACCGAGTCGGGGCACTGAACAAACATCCCCACCGCCAGGCTGCTGGGGAGGGTGGGGAGAGGCATGAATGTGCAGCTAGCCAGCTCCGCCCCCATGCTGTGCCCATTGCCCTGCCCTCACCGTGTCTGGCAGCCGACCATGGTGTCCAATGATGGGCAGCTATGGAAGCCGACCATGGTAGACTCAACCTGGGCTGAGTCATGGAGGGCTACAACAGATGTGCTAACACGCTGTGGCCCGCTTTGCCACAATTGGGTGGACCTTAGCCCAGGCTGTGACCATGGAGGTTTGTGGGGTCACAGCCTGGGCTAGCTGCTGACACAGCCTGGGGCAATTGTGAGCCAACATCTGGTGGCGCCTACACAAACATCACATGTGTTAAAACTCCCTGTCACCTCAGTCTTCTTTTTACTCAGCTAAATAGGACAAGTTCTTTTAGACTCTTCTCCAAAAGATAGGATCTCAATTTCTCCGATCATCCCAATAGTAGAGCTACTAGGATGAGTAGAGCAGTATTGCTCCGAGAGCTACATTGCACTTGTTCCAGATTGAGTTCATGCCTCTTAAACATAAGTGTACCAAAGCTGAAAAGAATATTCCAGAAATGGTCTAGTCCAGGGGTGAGGAACCCAGGCCTGGGGCCCAAATGTAACTTCCAGCATGTTTTTATGTGTCCCCTTTCTAGTCTGGCTCACACCTCTGGCTCCATTTCCTACTTCCAACCACTCAAAAACTGAGCTCAGGGTAAAGGAGAAAAGATGAGGGCATGCACACAAGAATAGGGGACACATCCATGGTACAAATCCATGATCTGGGCACTCCTTTTCTTACGAAAACCGCTAAGTACCTCCTACCCCCATCTTGTATGATGCCCTCGGAGCTTATACTAATTGGCAAAGTGGCCCCTGACACAGAAAAGATTCCCCAACCCTGATCTAGACAGTGCCTTATACAGAGGCAATAACACATACACCTCAGAATTGCATTTACCTTCTTTGCAGCTGCTTCACAATGGTGGCCCATCATCATTTTGTGGTCAGTTAGTTCTTTTCCTTCTTCAGTTGTTTCTAGCTGATAAGTTACAAGAAGGTGACAAAAAAATTTATTATTAGACTCTAGGGGTGTGCATGTCATTTTCGTTATATCAAAAACGACCAAAAAAACCAAAATCAATAACAACGAAACTCATCATTGATTTCATTATTGCTTGGAAGTCTGGCAGGTGTTTTTTGGAGGGAAATTTGGAGACTAGAGGAGGGAGCAGACATCTCAGAGCCAGAAACAGTGTTTAACTCTTGAACTGGGAGGGGAAGGACTTGATGGAGTTATCTCTGGCCAATGAGCAGTGCAAGCAGATCCCAGCAGTTGAATGGCACCCTGTGATTCCTCAATGCCTCTGCCTCCCAGAACCAATCAGGAGGGCTTTGGGAGAGGGTACTGCAACCCTTAATATTGTAGGGCTGGGCTGCTTCACTCTGTGTTAGCTCTCTTGCTTGTCAGAGCACATTTGCAGAAGCTGCTGGTGCTTGCACTAGAAATCCTCCCATATATATATCCCTTATTTCCTTCCCTACCACCCAATCTTTATTCCTTAGGTACACACATATATAGAGAGATAGAAATAAAGAGATAAATATAAAATAGAGATAGATTAGAGATAGTAGTTATACCTCTGAGTTTTCCTTTTCCCTTCCCCTGTCTGTCTCCCCATGTCCATATATTATATAGATATAGATATTAGTTGTATATATAGAATAGATATTTATATAGTAGGCTGTTTTATTATCTATATTAGGATTATAGGATGGGAACATTTTATATTATACATAGCTTAAGGTTTAGCTTAGATTCTGTATATATTATATAAATAAAACTACATATTGTGTACAGTATATATTATTGTGTGTAGTTCTTTCTGTATCACAATGAGAAGTGGTAGGAGTTCAACTTCTGACAATAATTCATCATTGGCACATGAAATCGATACTGATAACGATACCAAAACTAAAATCTTAATTTGGAATCGGTACCGAAACCGATAATGACCACAATAACAAAAAATTACATTTTGTTATTAACAAAAATGAAACAACACATTTTAATAATGAAAATGATAACAAAAAATGAAAAACGACATGGGGCCCTGGTACACACGCCTATTAGACCCCTTGTACCTAGTTCTACTGAATTTCATCCCATTTCCAGCAGGCCAATCGATGAGCTCATCCAATTCATCCTGTATAATTTTCTGATCCTCCTGTGTGTTGGTAATTCTTCATTCTAATCGACTGCGCTCTACAACGGGACCTGTCTCTAGCTCAGAAAAGGCTGTAGCTCAACGGCAGACAAAGAAACACCTGTAAACTGTTTAAAAATCTGTTTTGAGATCCTTAGTGATGGGGACTATCAATGGTTAGATAATATTATTATCAAATAAAAGCTATATTTTGAATTTGGCATAATTGGCTACCATCCTTGAGATGTGTTTTTTTTTTCTCTGTAGTTCCGTTACATGAGAGTTTATACAGAATATCATAAACCCCTTCTTATGTACTTCTGATAATAGCTTTACACATCCAAATGGTCCTTTAATGACACCCTTTGAAGAAAAGACACTTGCAGCATTCTTCTAAAGCAGTCATCCTCAAATTGGAATTTAGTTTGCTAGAGTGTCCCTTGATGGAAGAAAAGAATGTACTGTAATGTGCAAGATCTCAACGAGGAAGGGCATGCTTTTTAAAAAGCTTTTTAAAAAAAAAGCTTTCTGAGACTCCCATTTCCTTCCAGATATATCCCCCCTGATGCATTAACCTAATCATATGATCCTTACTTCATTTCCTAAGCCTCGTGGTTAATATAAGGATCTAAACAATAATAAGAGTGAAATTAACATCCTGAATCTTCTCATACCAAGGTCAGGATAATCAATATTTGCCTCTTTTAAAAGGGCAAGTAGTTATCAGCAACGAAGACACAATCTAATGAAGCCTGGTTGCTCGGAGAGGGGAAGGAAGAGTGACAATGGGTAAAAAAAAGAGACATGATGGTGGTCTGATTTAGACCACTTTGGACTGTTGTGACCTGGGACCCACTGGCACATCTGTTTGTGTCACCAGATGTTAGCCCGGGACTGCCCCAGGGTGGGTAGGTGGCCTCCTAGACATCTGTCCCACGCCAGGGAAAGGAAGGACTTCCCCTGGCCAGGCAAGCTCTGGCCACAGGAACAAACGTTCCCACCACTCCCCTGGCTGGGGAAGGGGGAGCAGGAATCAATGTGTGGCCGCCCGGCCATGTCATCATACACCTGGAATCGCCCCACCTCTCCACCATGATGAGCAGCCATGGCTGCCTATTACAAGCAGCCATAACTGGATGCCATGGCAACCCCCCACATCAGGAGGATCTGGGGCCAAGAACAGACATTTCTGTCCGATTCTGCCCGCTTCAGCCCAACTGGGCAGCTGCTGGGCTCAGATTGGGGGTCTGCTTTGATTTGGGCCCACAGTACAGTCCCATCTACCACCCTGGGCAGGGTTTGTTCCAGGCCCACATCTGGTGAGTCCGGAACAAACATACAGACATGACATCCGCCTGGTCAGGTCAAAGCAGACCTAACTGGGCCAGCGCCATGTCTGTTACCACCCTTGGACTCAACACTTGGGTCAAACTGAGACTGAAGCTGGGATCAAGGGAAATGAAGTATCTGAGATAAATACTCAGAGACTGGGAGATACCGTAAGTCCTAGCATGGTTTTAGAGTCACTATAGCTATGTGATCAACATTACCAACATGGGCAATTCCAATCACCTAGCTTTTGGGGTTTGGGGTGTGTTTTAGTGTTTAGGCATAACATCTTGTGAGTAACCAGAGGCTACTCACCAGCTGTTATTTAGGGAGTGGCCAAGGGACCTATCTGCTTCTGCTGAAAATACTTTCTGCTGCTGCAGGACCATGGCAACAGCTGAAACAGCAGTGGGGACTGGGCCAGTGGCTTCCCCTGATCAATGCCAGTTTCATCTGTGAGACTCAGAGACCACAGAGTCTCAGATAGCACCGGACAGCAGTGGCAGAAGCAGCAAGCTTCCTCTGCCACCAATGCTCAGTACGGGGGTGGGGGTGGTGTCCATGTAAAGTTTCCATCAGGCACAGGCACCCTCTTTGCCCACACGGTGAGGCCATAATTGGCCCAGTGGCTGTTGTGCTGGGGAGGAATATTATGCCTCTCCCATATGGGGGAAATATTTAGGCCCTTTGCACATGGGCTGAGGTGGGTGGGGGGATGGGTGTGCCGGAGGCGGGAGGAGGTGGATGTGCGGGCGTTCCCACGGGTGTGCACCCACCTCCACCCATCTCCATGCACGGAGCAATCGCCATTGGCATCTGTTGCTGCGTGCGTGGGTGATGGGTGGAGGTGGGTGGAGCACACACACACACACACACACACACCACCGGCAGTGTTCCCACAGGGGCCCACCCATCCCCCACACCTGCTGCAGCATTCACATGGGCGCCCCCACCCCATGTGTTCGGAGGGGGGGTACCTGTGTGAAAACAGCCTTGGTGTTTTATATTTGTATATCTATATTTTATATTTACATTTATATTGCATTTTACTTTATTATACGTATGTTAGCTGCCCCTGAGTCGCCTTGAGCAAGAGGGGCAGGGTAAAAGTAAATAAATAGATAAATAAATAGATAAATAAATAGATAACTTCACTCATTCAGACTAAGCAAGCCACCAATTCTGCAAAAACCAATGACAGGGGATCCTATAAGGATATATAGGATCTATAAGGATATATCCTGTCCCAATTATAGTCTGATTTTGCATTAGTAGGAATTTTGTCATTGCTTTCCATTGGCACAGTGGGTGTAAACAGACGGGTGACAGCTCCGGGACAACTTCACCAGTCCACTTCGCCCCTGTTCTGGTCAGTCCATCTGAAGGTGGCCTGCCAGATTTTGAAGCATTGCAGACTGGGCCGGCTCTGGAGCAGCCCTGCTTGCCGTGCTCCAGAACATCCCAGAGCACCAGCCACAGAACGGGCTGGCCAAACCTAGGGCACCAGCCCATAGTGGAGCTGCTGTCCATCTGTTTAGTAGACCATGCTTTTGTATGGGGTGCTATGTGATGTACCACTATATGCAAGTGCATCCACCTTAACTTGCCACCCATGCAAGGATTAACATCTGTAAATTAACCAAATCGAATTTGGTCTCAAGGACCTTGGGTTTTTTCAGATGTGTTGGGGCTTAATTCGTCCCACCATGGAAACACCCTACTGATTCCCCACCGGGGTCAACATGTAATGGCCAACAGACATGTTGACCAATCCTGGCGGGGAATCCGGGGGAGGTGTGTCACGCGGCCCAACGTTTGGCCACACAGCCCTTCCCCCCCTGCTTCCCCAGCAGCCCGCCCTCTCAGAGACGGGCAGGTGCTGTGACCAATACAGTCGCTGTGCCCACCCGCCCCCGGGAAATTGACCACAGCCCAGAATAACATCCGGTGAACATCGGCGAACACGGCCGCCAATTCCAGGCCGTGGTCAGCGGCCAGACATGACGTTGACATGCTCAACCACGGGGAATTCCCTGTGGTTGAGCGTGTCAGCGTCACGTCTGTTCGGTGTTACGCCGGGTGGTCACTGCCATGAATCACGGGAGGAAATCACATTCAACACGCAAACGGAGATGGTCTGGCCAGGACTTCCATTTGCGTGTTGAATGTGATTCCCCCTCATGATTCACGGGGGTAAACATCTGGCAGGGAGCTTCCGTTCCCCCCAACAGACGTTACGAGATCACGATCACCATGTGATGATTCACCGTGGTTGAGCGTGATCTCGTAAGTCTGAAAATACCCCTTGATAAAGATAGTGATTAAGATAGTGCAAACATGCATTAGTTATGCTGGTCTTTCAATGACCCATTTTTCAATCACCACCAAGACATGAAATGATGGTATGTTACAACTGCTGGCATAGGTGACAAGTTAAGGTGGGTGCACATACACATAGTGATACATCACCTAGCACCCCATATAAAAGCAGAGACAGACACACACGTCATATATACTAGTGACTCATGTGAGTGACTCATGTTTCTGGTGTGTAGTACACCAGATCTTTTGGTGGTTGATTAAAATTGTTGGTGATGTATATTTCAAGTGGGTTTTGGGGGAGGGTGCTAATTCACTTTCAGAATTATTCCTGAAAGGGGTTTTGGGGTAGTTAGAAAAGGCTTGGAAAGGGTTTATTTGGTAGGATAATTGTATTACTTCCCAAAGGGTTGTTAGGGTTGGTTGGAAAGATTAAGATAGGGGTTTTTTGGATAGAAAAGGGTTCTTTGCATTGGATAGGGTTTTCTTGGTTGGGAAGGGATTTGGGGTAGGAGAGGGTTTTTGGGGTAGGAAAGTGACTTAACTTATCTACTTAACCCAATAGGGTTTTTTGACGTAGGAATTTCCTCCAGTTTTTGTGCCGTTGCTATGCTCTATGCACATTTATCGTATACATTACTGTGTTCATATTATTGAAACCACTATAAGTGTGTGTGTCTATATGTTTGTCTTTTGCTTAACATGATACATATATGCATGCCACATTACAGATAACACACAACACAGGTATATGTTTCTATTCCCCCTCCCCCCCGTTGTTTACATCTTCAGAGGAATGCAAAAAAAAAAACCAGCCTTTATCCTAAAAAAACTTTTTTTAAAGGTAAAAAGAGGTATAAACTGGGGGGGATTCTTCCTGATTTCATCATTGGCAATCAGATTGTTTCCTTCCCCAGGCAGCTGCCCTGGGGAAATCACCCAACACCCACTTGTATCCTGCCGGCTGGGGGCCGGGGAAACGCTTCCCAGTGGACAGTGAAAGCATCTGGCTGCCGCCTTCCTGGCAACACAAGTGTTTCCCTGGCCCCCAGCTGGCAGGATACAAGTGGGTGTTGGGTGACTTCTCTAGGGCAGCTGCTTGAGGAAAGCTCCTTCTTGCCCCCAAGGGTGATTTGCCTTGCTACTGCTCTGCTCATCCCCTTTCTTATCATGTTGAGCTCCCTTTTAACCCTGGGGGCGCACTCTTTGGTTAGGGACTCAAACTTAGACTAGGGTTTAGACTAGAGTAGAAACTCTGATTTAAGTTGCACGTGGTTGTAAGCTCCCACACTGCCGCTGACCCTGGTAGGTGTCAGGCGGGGGGAGGATTTTGCTGAGGGGAGAGGGTCACTGTTTGCTGCTGTGACTCAGACAAAAATGGTCTATTACATTCCTCAGCGGCAGGGAAGTGAAATAAACAAGAGCAACAGGCTGCTGCTGGGGTGTGAAATAGACCCCCAAACAGTGACCGGATCGAGCCTCCACCCCAGCAAAATCCAACCTCCCTGCTGGAGCCCCCAAAACCTACCAGGGCCCCATGCAAGCTAAGTCTAAAGCTTTAACCCAACCAGACCCTTTCTTCAACATGAGCAGCTCTTTAAATCACCACCGTTCCTTTCTTGCCCCAACAAGGTAGCTAGGAGATGTTTAGAGGCCGCCTTCCTGGCAACGCAAGTGCTTCCCTGGCCTCCAGCTGGCAGGATACGAGTGGGTGTTGGGTGACTTCCTCAAGGCAGCTGCTTGGGGAAATTCCCCCTTCCATCCTCACCCCTGCCCTGCTGCTGCTCTGCTCATCCCCTTTCATCACTTTGAGCTCCCTTTTAACCCTGGGGGTGCACTCTCTGTTGGGGACTCAAGTTTAGATTTGAGTTTAGACTACACGAGGTTGTAACCTCCCCCACTGCCGCTGCCACTGGAAGGTGTTGGGGGTTTGGGTGGGGGGAGGATTTTTCTGGTGGGGGGGCTCTTTCCGGTCACTATTCCCTGCTCTAGCTCAGGGTCTATTTCACTCCTCAGCGGCAGCCGGCTGCTCTTGTTCATTTCACTTCCCAGCTGCCTCAGCCCCTCAGGTTTTATTTCAGTCCTCTCTAGGCTATCTGCTGAGCCTGAGTGGAACAATAGCTCCCTATTTTTATGCTCTGGAGGCAAATGTATACCCACTCTACCATGCTCCTGCCATTTGTCAGTTTCAAAGGCTGCTTCTGGCCACCAGATCAAGCGTTGCACGTGTGACATCAGACAAGCAAACAACCAATCAGAAGTCACTTGGTGCCAAACAACCAATCAGGAGACAAGCACACCAGCGCACACCAATGTTTACACTGGAGTCCGAACACAACAAGCACACACCGAGCATGCATTGCATTAAGAGTCATGCCATTAGCATAAAGCGGCATCTTGCGACCCATCTACTGTCAGAATAAAGACATAAACACCCCACAATCAGCCTACGGAAAGAAAAGACACCTTATTTGAATTTTCAAATGACTTCAACCACAAACACCTACTCCAGCAATTACGCCACGTCCAGCAACAAAAAAAAGTCGCCACCCGGAAGCACAGCATCTGAAAATTCCAATGCAAAGCAACGGGAGACTTTGCATTAGAACTCCAACGCCCCTTAACTTAATGGAGCAGCTACGGGCCTGCCACTCCATAATTTATATTATATTATATTATATTATATTATATTATATTATATGTATGTTTGCTATTTATTACATATAAGTTGATAGCATGTTCCTGCAAGTACTAACATGTTTGGGACTGTGGAGTCTTGAATGCAGCTCTGGAACATGGGATAAAAGGCAGGAAAAGCCATTTCCCTGCCTTGGCCAATACGCTGCTGCACACAGGACAGAGCAGAGTAAGCAGGAAAGTAAACTGAGAGCTGTGTGCTGTTAACCATAATAACTATGTTTATCAATAAAAAATAAAAGGATGCTGCTTGCAACCGCCTGTGCCTGATCCTCTGGAGAAATCATTCAAAACGCAGTCCATCAGAGGGGAAATGTAGCCACTGTAATATGTGTCAGGGTGCTGTGAGCGGGGCTTTCAATCAATTGCTGAAGAAGCAACTTAAGTTAAAACTGACTAGCAGATGCTTTCACTCACATGTCCATTCCCTCCCCCCTGCCCCCAGATTGCTGAAAACATCATAAATGTGGTTCACAGACTGTTTTTACTTTTTTCTCCACCACTTTCAGGACAGTTGTATCATCCTTTATATCCTGGGAAAGGTTATTTCCTGTCACAAGTATAAATAGTGATGGGTAACAAGGTTATAAATAATAAATACCAATCATTTATGTTGGAGAGTGGGGAAATGGGCTTCAAGGTGTTGAGTGTCCTTCAGGGTCCAAACCTGACAATCCAGGAGCCATCCCCAACACTGTCAGTGTCGCCCAGGTGGGAGAAACCTTTCTACTTCCAGGGGTCACTTTGAAAAACAAGCTCCGAGGGCCAATTAGAAGTTGGGGGTGCTGCTGGCAGATAAGGAAGACTCCACCAAGAGCAACCCTGGAGAATAGCCCTGGGCTTTTGTCAGAGACACGGGTACATCCACACTGTGTAAATCAAACCTTCCCCAGAATTCCCATCCCTTTACCCCTTCAGCCTCAGTTCCCCATCTGTAAAATAGGAATGTGTATCTGTCTGTCTTTCCCTGTGTGTTCCGCTCATTGGTCTCTATCTTAGATTGTAAGCCCACTGGGGCAGGCACCTGTCTCCAAAAATCTCCAACTATAGCGCTATAGAAATGGTAAGTACTAAGCAGTAGTGCCCCAGAAGCATGGGGCGGGGGATATTCCGAGGGGGTGGTTAAACAGACCTGCCAGGCATCATTATTCCACCAGTTCCTGTTCCGACTCCTACTTTCCTACTTTGCCAGCTCTTACTGAGGAGTGGATTAAGACCAACGTGGGCTGGGGTGGAGGACTGTTGTTTTCACCCAGCAGCTGTTGCCACCACCCATCAGCCCCAACCAGGGCTGGACTTAGGAATTTTACAGCCCAGGCCCTTCTCAGACTGCTGCCCCCAAGCCAAGTCCTGCCACAAGCCCCGTCCACAAGCCCCACCCCCATGCTGCGTGTTCATGGGTGGGGGAGCCCCATGTGAACGACGTGGCACGCTCACCCACAGTGAATGGGGGTGCACGTGTGTGCCCGCCTAATGAATCCCCACTCACCCCCCACTTGGCCTCATGCATGGAGCAACCAGGGGAAACGGCGGTTGCTCCGTGGATGCGGATGAGTGGGGGGTGAGTGGGGATGCGTGTGCGGATGTGTGCACACCCCACCCACGCACCGGTGCATCCACAGACCCCAACCCGGCTGAGCCATGTAAAAAGGGCCTGTGAGGAGCCACTCAAAGAAGAACAGAAGGTTGCTGCCTTGTAAATAAGGTTCTTTGAGATGGCTCTGAACATTCTAACAACCACCCAGAAAATGCCACCCAAGGCCCAGGCCTAGGGGGCCTGCCCCTAAGTCCAGACCTGGCTGGCCCCAACCATATTCGTGGAGGGAATGGTGCTGAGGCTAGGGCTTCTGCATCCAGCCGTGGGTGGTGCCACCTTGCAGAGAATCAGCAGTGGCAGGGTGTGGATGAGGTGCTGTGGCCGAGCACTGGCAAGAAAAGCGTGCTGAGGCGGAGCTTCAGCACAATTTAAGCCCCACCCCCACATTTTCCAACAACCCATGAGGGGAATTCACATATGCTGCTACCTACTCTCTTGCTATTGGGGTGAACAGCATGAGAAGAAGACATCCTATGGGTGTTTTTAACCCGGCTCCATTTTCGGGGGGTATTTTCCTACCCCGGGTGCACATCTCTCACAAAAACTTGCAACATAGTGGCTCTCCGACTTTGCCCTTTTAGGACATTGTCACCTGGACCCACGTACACAATATACTCAAAGGAAATTTGGTTATCATTAACCTTTTTTTTTTTAACCTACAGCAAAAACCTTCCCCAATACATTTTACCATGGGGTATTCTTTTGTCTCCAGTTTTTTTCACCTGGGGTATTTTTTTAACCCCATCATATTTCATGTTAATGTACACATTCCACCAGAAATCTCACTGCTGAGGACGGGGACAGAAAAAACACCCCAGAAACAATTAAGGTCTTTTTTTTTCAAGACACGAGCAGGGTTTTTAAACAAGGGAGGTAAGGCAATGTGGGGAGAGGAGGGTGCAGTGGGATTCTAACAAGTGGCTCCCAGTGTGTCCACCACAGCAACTGCCACACAGAGTGAAAACAGACTTGACGCTAAACACCCTTTAACCACCCTTGGTGGTCATTTATGCATGTTTCAGGGCTGCATAGGGCACCAATACAGCCCTGCAACATGCATAAATAACCACCAAGGGTGGTTAAAGGGTGGTTAGAGTCATGTCTGTTTTCACCCACAGTCACTCTGCCATGGACTATGAGGTAGGGGGAAGTGCGCTAGGCCAGCCTTTGCAACTGACATGTCCCTGGTGTGAGCACTGAGGAACAGCCAGTTTTTGTGACTTGCAATGGCCGTGTTCCCCACCCACAGTGCCTATGAGCAGCAGACCAATCTGCTGGCGTGGCTGGTTGCCCCAGTTCACATGAGCAGGGACTGCATGGTCGCTCGCTGCCACAGTCTTTTTTTGGTTTGCCCCACACGGAACAATCCAGATTTCTCTGCAACCTGAGTGGGTGCTGTGTGGCTCATAGGAGCGTGTATCCTCCCACTCCGCCTCTCGACGGGAATTCAGATGAGTGGATCCTGGGTGACCATGGGGGGTAGCATGCATCTCATTTAAAAACACCCAATGTGATGCTGTGGCTTAGCACTGGCATTAAAAGAGTGCTAGGGTGGCGCTCTGGCACAATTTAAGCCCCACACACAAATATTCTCCAGCATGTGTGGATTCACGTGACGGAAGGTCACACATTTTGTTACCTCAGCTCTCCCCATTGGGGCGAATAGGATGGGAAGACATCCTATGTCTCTTATCTCTCATATTGGGAACATCATTGGGATCTCCACTTAGAAAAGTTTGAAGATTCTTTGGACCTCCTCAGATCGAGCCCTTTTTCATTTCATGCGAGGTTGGTTTAACAAATTTCTGTCATTAGTAACTTTAGAGAAATAAAACCCCACATCTTCCAAATGTATTACGTTATGGTAACCAAGAAACAAACTATTTTCAGTCTCCCGTATATTGAAAATCATTTACAAAGCAATATTTTTAATTGGCATTTTGAAAAATGGAAGAGCAATTTAAGTTTAAGGGAAAAAAATACCATGGATTAGAAAAGCAAACATCAGAAACAAATAGAAAGTTAGAGCCTATGCAAAGAATTTCCCATCCTCCTCCTAATATTATTGAACTATTCCAAAGTACGTATTGAGAAACACAAGGCATATCAACATAATAGTGGCAGCCTATGAAATTGGACAATATAGCAAAGGCAAATTCTTCTTGGCTTCATGTTCAGAAACCAGGAGAAAGTGTGAAAATCATTTTTACAAGATTGAATTTTGCAGGTGGTGTTCACAATATGCAGCGCTTTGGTCCTAAAGGAATCCTTTATCAAGTAGAAATGACGTCTGGATTTACTGCTTTTTCTCCCCTCTATTTGATCTTCGTCCACCTTTTGTTAATGCTGAATTTATGTTGGGAAGCCTCAGAGACAGAGCCACATCTGGTAGCCGGTAATTTAATAAAAAAACGACACTATCTCCGAATGGTAGGGAAATGGTGACAGGTACTTTGAAGCCTTTATACCTAAAGAAATAACCATTCTTAATAAAGAAAAGGGGGAGTTGAGAAAATGCCGAAGTTACTCTTCATATTAGGTATCACGTTGCTAGAATCTCGAGGACTTGGTGGGTGTTTTCAGCTGTGATGCTACCCTACTTGGTCACCCATGAGTCATGGATCTGACAGCCCATCTGAAGATGGCACAAACTCGATGCACGTTCCTGCGAACCACGGAGCACCAACTCTCAGCCACTCATGAAGCCATGCTGGGAAATGCGGAGTGAGGCATGCGGGGCAAGCCGAATGTGTGGTGACTGCCTCCGTGGTCACGCTAGCCATTCTGGGAGTTACCTGTTTGTTTCACTCGCCATGCCCTCCACATGTGTAGGTGCTCTGTGGCAGAGCCACGGAGCAGCCGTGGACACCCCCTCCCCTTCGACTTGCTCATCTGAAAACACCCGGTGAATCATGCAGTGGAAAGACTGCATCTGGATTGGACCACTGTATGGTGTTTGAATTCAGCTGGGGGAAGGAATGTTTGTTACTGTTTAGTCCCAGTAACAAGGCTCTTTTGAAGATGCAGTCTCTGAGAAGCAGTCAGTTTCTTGGACCTTTCAAGCAGAGAAAGAGTTTTGCAACTAGGCTGGAAGAAGTAGCTGGGATCCGAAGAAAGTTTCCAACAAAAGTCCCGATGATTGTTAAAAGATATCAGAAAGAAAAATACCTTCCACTCTTGGACAAAACAAAGGGCGCTTTCCCACATAACAGAATGCAGTGTTTGCCTCCGCAAAAAACTGCAAGAGGCAAGTGCTTCACAGCTTTCGTTACTTGGGAAGACAAAGCCGTGCGGCTTTGGTGCCGATCATACAGAGGATGCAGAGCTAGAAAATCGAGCTCTGTATCCTCTGCACCAAAACTATGTGGCTTTGTTTTCCTACGTGAGAAAAGCCGTACAGCATTTGCCTCCCAGAGTTTTTCACAGAGACAAATGGTGTGCATTTTTTCATGTGGGAAAGCTCCCAAAGTTTCTTGTACCTCAGGAGCTGACCATGACCCAGTTTATATTAACCATCATTAGAAGCAGAATGGCTTTAAATGCTACACAAGTTTTGTACCTTTTGGTGAACAACAAGAGTCTGGACAGAATGTTCTTGACTCTGAAAGAAATATACAGGGATTAGAAAGATGAAGATGGCTTTGTGTAAATGACATATTATGCTTCTCAAGAGATGGTTGGATGTTTTTTACCCACTGGCATAGGGAAACTTAGTCCCTTTTTACACAAGATGCCAGAAATCTGGGTGTTCGTGTGTGGGTGAGTCCATGGCAGGTGGTTGTGCATGCATGTGTGCTCCCCGATGAACATGCATGCACACCCACCTCCACCCATCACCCACGCATGGAGCAACTGGCAAAAACAGCGATTGTTCTGTGCATGTAGATGGGTGTAGGTGAGTAGATAGGTGTGGTGAGTGGACCCATCCACCCACCCACACAATGGCGCACACACCAACACTCCTCCACACACGTGGCCTGTTTAAAAAGGGCCAAAGATGCTCTTTTTTCTTGAAAATTGGCTCTTCAGTCCAGTGAGGAATAACGGGTCAGATGTTGGCAGGACCAGGAAATGAAGAAGCGGTAATATAATGTCTCTGAACAAATTATATGAATTTCATATTTCAAAAAGTGGCTTAAGGGTTTGGGAACTGCTGTCATGAGGTCTGGGAGGATGGAATATGCGCATGGAACTTGACACCAAAGTCAAAGTTTGGGGGTTCGACTAGATTACTCTCCAAGCAGGTTGTTGGACTAGATGACACTCAAGATACTTCCCAACTCTATGTTCCTATTATTCTATGGTGTCTATGGACCAGCAGAGCTTCCTGAACAACAAATTCAAGATCCACCACCATTTGACAGGGTGTATATGGGACCTGAAATAATATTGCCATCACAATTTCATGAATTAATTTGGAAATTTGGTTCCAGAAATGAATATCTCTCTCTCTCTCTCTCTATCTCTCTCTCTCTTTCTCTCTCTCTTTTGCAAAATTCTCAGCCTGTTCTTTGTACCTCCATTATCCCTCATTCCATTCATTTAATAACATAAGAAGTGTCATATCGGGTCAGACTAACAGTCTATCAAGCCCAGCATCCTGTCTCTAACAATGGCTATTCTTGGTCACTTCGAAGAAGACTCAGCAGGTTGTCTGTTTGTTTGTTTATTACAATTTGATACCCCACCCCCTCTGAAGATTTTGGTGCTACCTGTGTTGAAGAAGATCTTGCAATAAATTATAGTAAGGCAAAAATAATGATCTTTTCCCCAAAATATAAAGCTGAGTGATGGTATATACAAGAGCATAAAGTGGAGCAGATATGATTATTTTAATATCTTTGGGTAATTTTTGCATTCAGTGGATCCTGGGCACCCAATAGTCAGTCTATTAAACAAGCTTTGACCCCTATTATCATGACATTATTAAAGTTTTATTAGTCAAAGGGAGGATTTCAATTGGGGCCAGCCTCAAAGATCTATGAGGCAAAAGCCATTTCTAAAATGTGTTACGGCACCCAGGATATAACACCGCGGTAAATGACTGCTGTGAGGTCATTCAAAATAAATTTCTGACGGGATTTTGGGAGCTCCACCAGCAACCTTCCCAGCTATATTAAGATCGGAGGTAGGAATGAAATCCATGGCGGCAAAAGTGGAGAGACTTATACTTATGTTTATGTTAAAGATTTTCCATCTGCCACCTGATTCCTTGCTGAAATTGTGTTTGAAAGAAAAAAGTAGTCCTTATTGGCTTGATAGGGCTCCATGGTGGAAAGGTACAAGGAAAAAACTGAGCCAGTTAGGCTTTTTGGTAGATTTTGTAAAATCCTTCCACTTAAAAGAAGCAATGAGATTGATCAAACTAAGAATAAATTATATCACCCAACAGCAAAGAGCTCAAACCAGATTTTCCCACATTTCTCCATATTACAAATACTAGTTACCCAGAGACGAGGGGTCCAGATAACTTGTATTAGAATCAAATCGACGGCATAGAAAAGCTTTTCTTGATTTGAGATTTCAGACCATGAGTTCTGCAGTGGCATTGGGTCATTATGGGAAGATTCCATATAAGGACATTTATGTAGTTGTGGAATGGGTGTGGCTGATGACCTTCCTCACTATGTTTTGTTTTGCCCAATATTTTCTGTAATACGCCAAATATTATTAGAATCTGTTACATTAGATTGCAATTGGCCAACGTTACATAAACGTATATTTTTATTAACTGACAAGAATGAGGATGTGACTAAACCTGTGGCTGCTTTTGCTTTGCAGCAGGCAGGATAAGAGCCCAGTGGAATAAGTAAAGGAAGAGTTTGGCTGGACGGCTTGCTGGATAGTAATTAATTAAACTGAGAATGTATGTTATGTTATGTTATGTTTTATGTTCGTTTGTTTATGTTATGAAACTGATTTATTAAGATGTAGTATTAACTTGGAAATGTATTATTGATGATGTTTTTTATGTCAAAGGCTAAGGCCAGTACAAATAAATATGGAAATATGATAGGATTCGATTTCAGATGACTCCACATCATCCAGTCCTCCACAGCCGCCAGGCACCGGGTAAGCTCTGAAACTGCTGGGCCTGGGTCAGCTGAAAATGAAAGGTACAGTTGAGTGTCATCAGCATATTGATGACACTGAACACCAAATCCTCTCAGAACCTCACCCAGCGGCTGCATATATACATTAAACAGAATGGGAGATAGACTAGAACCTTTCAGAACCCCACATGTGAACTCCCCGGGAGACCAAGAATAGCCCCCAGAACCACATGCTGAATTCTCCCAGCCAGGAAAGAGTGGAACCATTCAAGAACAACCCCGCCCAGCACAGTCCCGCAAGCAAGTCACCAACACCTCATGCTCAACCATATAAAATGCCGCTGAAAGATCTAACAAAACTAACAGAGTCAACCAACCTCGGTCCAACTCACGGCGCAGGTTGTTGACCAAGGCCACAAGTGTAGTTTCAGTGCCATAACCTGGATGAAACCCACACCGCTTTTAAACGAGGTGCTGAAAAGCGCCTCCTGAACCCAGTGTTGAGAGAAAAGCCACGCAGGGATTGTTTACACACTCCCCGCGCTGCCAGAAGTGACGTGCTCCCTATTGCCGGCAGCCTGTCTCTTATACACATCTAGATGTGTATAAGAGACAGTGTTTACACACTCCCCGCGCTGCCAGAAGTGACGTGCTCCCAATTGCCGGCAGCAGCAGCGGCTGGAGATGCGGTGCTTTGAAGAGGTGTGTTCTGAAAGCCTCACTTTTCAGGCTTTCAGAGCACCCCTCTTCAAAGCACCGCATCTCCAGCTGTCACCACTGCCAGCAGCAGGTATCACATCACTTCCGGCAGCACGGGGAGTGTGTAAACACTCCCCGCACAGCTTTTCTCTCAACATGGGGCTCAGGAGGTGCTTTTAAGTGCCTCATTTAAAAGTAGTGCTAGACTGTGAGGAATCCAGAAAATCAATCCGGTCTAGTTGCCCCTGAAGCTGACGAGTCACCACCTGTTCAATAACCATCCCTAAAAAGGGAACGTTAGACTGAGACTGGTCAATAACTGGGCAGGGAGTCAATGTCAAGAGATGGTTTTTTGAGCAAGGGCTGGACAACAGCCTCTTTGAGGCAGCTCAGAACCCTGCCCTCCCAAAGGGAAGCATTGTCCACCCCCACAAGCAATGGCCCCAGTGTCTCCCTAGTGGCCTTAACCAACCAGAATGGACATGTATCTAACTCACAAAATGTGGCTCTAACAGCCCCGAGTACATCCTCCGCATCAGCAGGTGAGACCGTCTGAAACTGATCCCATAAAACAGGACAAGCTAGAGCATCCATTACCTTTGACTCCCCCACTGTATCAAGCACAGTGTCAAAGTCGAGCTGAATGTCAGAGATTTATCTGAGAAATAGTCAATAAACTGGTCACAGTGAACTATGGAAAAATCCTGTTCCCGGTGGAGACAGGCCGGACTGACCAGTTCCCTGACCACCTGGAACATCTCCGCCAGATGAAACTTTGCTGACGCTATAATGGCAGCAATGAACCACTTCTTTGCTGCCCACACAGCCATGGCATAAGCTTTCAAACTAGCTCTGTGCCTCAACCTGTCATCTTCAGTGCAAGTATAACACCACCGTCGCTCCAACTGCCTCCCCTCCAGCTTCAGCTGATGCAGATCCTCCGTGAACCACGTGGACCTATACCGCCGATGCTCAGGGAGAAGACGCTTAGGAGCCATCTGGTCGATGGCCTCAGCCAACAAGTTGTTTCCAAAGTGTCACGAGGCCATTGAGCGAACGTCCATCAAAATCTGAGGGTAAATCCCTAGAGCATTCCAGACCTATCGGGTTCCATAAGTCTCCAAGGGCAAACCAACTGAACTGGTTCAGCATTTTTCCAGGAGCAGACGTACACCAGAAGATTGGCCCAAAGGAGGTAATGATCCATCCATGACAAAGGAATAGACATCACACACCCCACCAATGGAGCCCCCACCTCAAGGCCTGTGCAGAAAACCAAATTCAGAGTGTGTCTCCCACCCTTGTGAGTAGGTCCAACTACCATCTGAGACAGGCCCATGGTTGCCATGGCAGCCATGAACTCATGCTCTGCCCCCTGAAGACTGGTGTCAGCATGCATATTGAAATCTCCCAGGACCACCGTCCTCGAAGGCCACAAGACCACGTCCAACACCAAATCAGCTAGAGCATGCACAGATGCTTCCAGATAGGTAGGTGCATGGTATACCACCAGCAACCCTAATCTGTCTCCAGCCAAATCAACCACGAGGTGGAGAACCTCTATACCTTGTGGTATGTGTACAGGAGTCCATCCCAGGGCTATCAAGAGTAGAATGGCCTCTGCTATTCAGAGTTAAAAACAGACCTAAATTAATAATCTAGCAAATGAGTATACTCAACAACGTTGCCTTCTGTGAGTTCATTGGGACCTGTCAGGTTCACAGAGAATAAAGGCCAAAAGTCATGCAGAATCGCATACCACCCAATAATCATTGTTTAGGAGGGACAGTCACTCTTTGGTGTTAAAACTTACTGTCCCTCTCTCAGAGGATCAAGATCCCTCTTTCAGGAGGGAAGAAAAAGATCTATCTTCAAGCCTCAGGCCCCTTTTCCTGGTTGCCTCCCAGGAGAAGCACTTAAGGACAATATTATTTAATTAATTAATTAATTTATTTCAACTATTTGTACCCTGTCCCTCTCACCAATGGTGACTCGGGGAGGCTTCCAATATAAGTTTCAATAAAACAACAACAGCATGAGGGTATCAAAATTAACAATATAATTATAAATTAAATAAATACGAATATAAAAAAAATATCAACAGCATATATAAAACACTTAAAACGGGTCTACAAAACAAAAACAAAAAAGCCCTCCTATCCCCACAACCCAAATAACCCATCTCACACTCTCCCCACCCCACCCCCCAACCAAACGCCTGACGGAAAAGCCAGGTCTTGCAATTCCATTGTACGGCAATGAGGTCTGGGCTGAGATGAATCCCCACCAGGAGGGAGTTCCAAAGTGACGGTGCGGCTGCCAAGAACACCCTTCACTCCGTACAAACCCGTCAATAATGCGGGATTTTCAGGGGGTGGTCCTGGACCACAGAAGTGGTCGTCCCAGGGCCCAGGAGAAGAGGCGATCTTCCAGGAAAGCAGGGCCCAGGCCATGAAGGGCTTTAAAGGTCAAAACCAGCACCTTGAATTGGGCCCAGAAGACAATAGGCAGCCAGTGCAGTGCTTGGAGCACTGAATGAATGTGCTCCCTGTGGCCCATCCCTGTAAGCAGGTGGACTGCTGCATTCTGCACCAGCTGCAGCTTCCGAACTGTTATAATGGGCAGCCCCACGTAGAGCGCATTGCAGTAGTCTAGCCTCAAGGTGACAAATGCATGGATGTCGGTAGCAAGGTTGGAGCCCGAGACGTATGGATGGAGCCTCTTCACCAGATGTAATTGGAGAAAGCCGCTCCAGGCCACAGCCAACACCTGAGAGTCTAGGCATAGCTGTGAGTCCAGGAGCACCCCCAGACTTCACATAGATAGTACCAATGGATGGTGAATACCCCCAATAATGGGAGTAACCTTCTTCACCAGATCACTGCTGCCCCCTATGAGCGTCACATTTGCCTTATCAGGATTGAGCTGCAATTAGTTAAACCTCATCCAATCCCCCACAGCCACCAGACATCGGGACATTAATGGGACAGGGTCAGATGAAAATGACAAATACAGCTGGGTGTCGTCAGCATATTGGTGACAGCGAACACCCCAGCTGCGTACAACCACCCCTAGCAGCTACATATACACGTTAAACAAGAGAGGGGACAATATAGAGCCCTGCGAGACCCCACACAGGAGGACCCCAGGGGACAATGAACAATAGGAAAATGATGGAAAGTCAAGAAACTAAGGGCACTTATACCCAAGACAGGCTCGGGTGGGTGGGAGTGCCTTGAGTCCCAACCATGGCAGGGAGAATTGCATGAAACTCCGCTGGTGGGCACGGGATTTTAAACACCATTAGCCCGTTCCTGCCGTGATAGTACTCAGATTACAGGGTTAGATTTTGAGCCCTATAATCCATGAGTGCAATCATGGCAGAAACAGGTTAATGAGGTTTCAAACCCCCCCACGCCCTTGAGCGGAGTTTCATGTGAGTCTCCCTGCCGTGATTGCGACTAATGGCACTTCCCCACCCCCACCCCGCCCATCGCGTGTACAAGTGCCCTAAGTGGAATGTTAAGCAGGAGACCCTCTTTATCCACTTAGACTCAGGGGTGTTTTTAAGTCCTAAAAAGGTCATGGGCTTGTGCCCAAGCTGCTTCGCCGCCAGCGAGCCTAGGGGCACTGCCTGGGGTGCACTGCCCAGCTTGCATGCATACAAATTAACTTTAAAGGGGCTTTTGCCCAACTTCAAAATGAAGGTTGTTTGTGCTCACTGCACCTCAATGATGGTTTACAACTGGGTGTTTCCCACAATTCCAGCTACAAGTATTCCACAATTAGAAAGCAAGTAATAAAGCGCGCATGCAGAACACTAAATTCCAAATGGCCAAGCCACAATCAAACACACAAGACACCCCAAAAGGCAGCCTATTAAGCACATTATGCCATGCAAAGAGACATGCTTCTAGATATATAGCCAGTTCATTTGTGCCCCCAATAATACATTTGTGCTGCCCCCACCGCATAGCCATTGTGCTCCCGCAGCCCCATAAATAGTTCAAGCTGCCCCCCCCCGCCTGCTTCAATCCCCGCCCCCACCAAATGTGCAGAGCTTATTCTCCTGGAGGTTCTTAACTCTAGTTAAGCTCACTCACCCCTTACGTGATTTGAAGACACTGATTCAGGCCTATCCTTTGAGGTGTGCGTGCGAGGGGCCAGCTTCCAAGTTCAGCTCAGCCTAAGTCGCTCACCTCACTATGGTGCTGCTCGCTTTGTGGCTGTTTTGGTAGGCTCGCTGCTGCGCCTGTGTGTGCCCGCCACCGTGCACCTCTAGCTGACTGTGGCTCCGCCTCCTCCAACTTTCTACGTCATCAGTGCTTGCGATGACCGCAGGGTGGGCTTGGTCCCACAGTTTCCACGTGCTGCTGAGGCCCAGCAGAAGTAGCATGTGGAAAGAAGGAGCCAGTCAGCTAGAGAGGCGCGCGGTGGCAAGTGCCTGAGACATGCACAGTAACTATTGAGATATTGACTAGCCTGGGCCAGGTGTTGGGGCCAAGCCTGCCCTGTGGTCACCGCAGCCAACAAAATGAAGACTCGGCTCGCCCATGGCACATGCCAGTACACTCAAGTCCTGGATCTTTTCCCCAGAGTCCCTGATCACAGGCAGGCTGTCACTGCACAGTCTGCCTATGATCCAGGGCTCCAGGGGAAAGATCCAGGCCTCCAGCCCATTCAGCCCACCCCTAATGACGCCTCTGCTTAGAATTTTGAGAGGCATGTGCATGGGTGTGAATCAGTGATGGGACAGAGTTTATTGTGGAGGGGAGAAGATTATTGGCCAGGGGTGTGTGGCTTATCTCTCTTTGGTGATGCAAAATATTGGGAGGTAGGAGATCAAGTCCAGGGAGAGGGTTCAGGATCAGGACCATGCTGGAGGAGAATGAGGTTCAGCAGTATCCAGGGAAGGTAAAGAACAGATATGGGGACAATCCAAAGCAAAGACAGAACAAAGTAGATTCCAGGACAGAAATGAGCAGGTAGAAGTCTGTTCAGGAGAACAGGAACGGTGGAACAACAAACTTTCTGCTGCTGCCCGGCAGCCCTTATTTGGCATGCAGCCAAACAGAAAGCTAGGGCCAGTGGCAAGAGACAAAAGTGAAGCAAGGGCCAATCAGGAGGCTAAGAGGTGTGGCCAAAATAACATGGCAACCTTATGGGGAAGAGCCTAGGTCTAGCCAGAACAGAACAGTGGGACCAGTCACCACAATCAGCATCCCAAGGACATCAGTTCAGGGCTGGGTTTCTTACAGTACAGAGAAACATGAATAATAGCTATTTGGTTCTGCTTTCTTTAGTCATTTTGGTCTGGTTATTTAGGAGTGTGCATGTCATTTTCATTATTACAATAACAATAATTAAAATTGTCATTTTCATTATCATTATTGCAATAATGAAAATGACAAATAATAATGAATGAAAATAGAAATGAAAACAACATTTTGCTTTTGAGATAAAGGGGGAAAACAGAAAAATGTATTTCTAGCTATATCTTTTTTGTTTCTTATTCAGTTCTGATGAAACCTTGGGAGGTTGCACCCCCAATGGAGGGCATTATGTGTACCATTTGTTGAAGTGATTAGATAAAGGAAACCAATTTTAGAAGCAATTGAATATTGTGATTTTAAGAACAACTCCATACACATTCATGGCTACAACTCCTTTATCTTCCATCCCATTTGCATGAAACCTGTGAATATTATGTCCCTCCACAAGTTTAACACTTGCCAATTTTCAGAAAGATTGGATAAAAAGTCCTGATGGTATAAGACATTAACTTTAAAATACATTTCTAGCTGTAACATTTTTATATTCCATCCTGTTTACATGGCATTTGGCAGGAATGTATCACATAGCTTCCCTGTCATCTCTGCCAAACTACGGGACAATTTGAAAAAGGGACCCAATTTTATAAGCAATTGAAGTTGTCCCCTTGAAGACCATTATTCAGATAAATAGCAGCACATGCAGTGCCCATCAGAAGCAGGCACCTGGCATGGCAGGAGGAGGGAGATTGTAGGAGGGAGGATGGGGAGTAAACCAACAGACTGACAGACACATTCACTGGCCAGTTACAGCATGCTTCCAGCTTTACAGGCCCAATTGGTAGTGGCTTTGAGGCAGGCATCGGGGGCAGCCCTCAGACGGGCATAGAAGGGACATAACTGGAACTTTGGGAATAACATCCCAGGAATCAGGAGACATAGTTTACACATCCAAGCTGGCCAGTTATCATCACAATCACATCCTGCAGCACTGTGACAGAGGACATAAGAGAATATATATTGGCTCTTTCCTAAACAGATGCTTCTGACTTCCCAGTAACAAGTGGGGGAGAAATGTTGGGATGGTCACAGCACAGAACGAGGATATTTGGTTAACATTTCTACTGGCCAATTGGCATCACAAACCGATCTTATACCACAGTGGGTGTTTTTAGACACAAATTTCTCTTGGATGTTTGCTGTAACATCCAGAAATTTCTGTGTGTCTAAATCACTCATCCAGATCTTAAACATCCGGATCTTTGAACTTCTGCGTGAAACTTCTCCAAGAACTTTTGTGTGTAAAAGGTTCTCCTGGTGAACTGCTTTACTCCAGGCAGCTGTGGTCACTTGGTTTCCATGGCAACCTGTCACGTTTATAGCTGCGGCTACTTTAGGCTGCCTCAGGGCAGTGTTTGTGTGAAGAATACATCCAGAAACTGCCTCAGGGCAGTGTGTGTGTGGAAAAATGAATCCAGAACTTACTTGGGGACTTGTAAACCCAGAAAAGTGAAACATCTGGAACTTTAACGTGTGTCTAAAAATGCCCAGTGACACGTAAGAGAATCCCTGGCATAGGCTCCTTCGCTGCATATGCTGTTCGGGTATATAAAATTGGGACCCTTTATCACATCTTTCTTATATTTGGCAGAGATGATTGCAAAAGTGTGATATACAACACTGCCAAATTCCACATACACTGGTTTGACTACAAAGATGTTACAGTCAGACATACATTTATAAGTTAATTGCTTATACCACCAGAACCGTTTATCCAATCCTTCTGAAAGTTGGCAGATATAGTAAATATAGGAAGGCGTGTAAAGTTACTAAATTTAATCTAAATTAAATGTGAGACAAAGAAGTTACAGCTAAGAATGTATATGAATAAGTTTGCAAAATACTATAATTCAACTGCTTATAAAATCTGAGTCCTTTATCCAATCTTTTTGGAGTTTGGCACACTTAATGCCGTGCATTGGAGGTAGAAGCCGTCACTGATTCAGCCAAATATAATGAAAAACAAAAACGTTACAGCTGAACCTGTGTTTTTTATTCAAACCAATGGGAAAAGAAAACGAAAGCAAAAACAAAAAACGACAATTTGATATTTATGAAAACAAAAATGACAGATTTAAAAAACAAAAACAAAAATGACATGGGCCTCTGGTGCACACCTCTATCATTTATGTAATGAGGCACTGGTTGTTTTTTTAGGGGATACTATATTATAATGTATCTTCAAGAATATGTAGTAAAACAGCCAATTTCCCACCACTTTAATGAGCCTGTAATGGTACTGATATCAGGTGTGTATTTGGTCTACTGGTTAAGACTCAGGCCATTTTTAAATGGACCACAGTGGGTGGGGGAATGGGTGTGCAGCCGCAGTGGGTGGAGGTGGACGTGTGCCTGTACCCAAGGGTGAACACCCACCTCCACCCATCTCCACCCATGGAGCATCGGGTATTGGAGCCCATTGCTCCATGTGTGGGTGATGGGTGGAGATGGGTGAGAGCGGAATCACGGCACCTCCACCCATCCCCCATGGAAATCACACAGGCACCTCCCCCCATCTCCAAGCAGTTAAACTGAGTGGAGATGGATGGGGGCATCTCATGTGAAAAGGGCCTCAGTCTAGAGTAACTCCTCATTGACCCCAATATTAATGAGAGAGGAATCAGGTGTATTTTGGCTGTGGGTTATTTTAAATTCTCTCATATATTTTCATTAATTGTGTTTGGAGAGATGGCGTTGGGTGATAAAACACTCCTGGGATGCTTTTCTTACCTGTACATCTTTCCAGGACTTGAAAAATAGCCTGTTTCTATTTTCAAACAATACACCATAGTTCAATGTCAAAGACAAATGCATGCTGCAGTATTTAGACTTGAATTATACCGCCCTGGAATCCGGGATGAAAAAAGAAGGTGCAGCGTGTGGCTGATTCATTTCCCCCATAATCTAGCCAGAATGTATCTATGCAGCATCTCCGATCAGTTTGTATTCCGGGTGGTGTATTACACATGTCTTCCTGACACTCCCGAGCGAGCCAGCAAGAAGCAATTGTACGATTTTGTTTTATTATTCTTTCTCTTAACGTGCTGAAGGAATGTTAAAAGTCATCTGCCCACGTGGTGATGGTGGTGAGGTTCTGAATTTAGGCTCCGGACTTTGCAACTGTATTGTTTGTTTATTTATTTTTATTGATTTAAATGTATAGGAGTAAACTTCATAGGGTGTATTTATACAAGCGCCTCTCCACCCATTCCGCAACCAACATCCACCCATCATGGGTGTCAATGCGGCCTTGCAACATGCATGATGGGTGGGTGATGGGTGATGACCCTTAGGGGTCATGATAGATGGCAGGGGAAGAGGCAACCTTACAGAGTCTTTATGAGTTGAAATAGAAAGTGTGTATGAGGGCCAGTTCTCGGGAATCTATGTACACATGGAAATTTATACCAACTAAGGATCAGTCCTGAATATTTCAACCATCAGCAATTTTTTTTAAATAGGAGCATTTCAGAACCTATAAATGCATAAGCCTATCTGTAATAGGAATGGGACTCGAGGGGGAGGGGGGAATTCGGTTTTGGTGTTTTTATTTTCAGTTCTTCGTGATTTTCAGATCTAATTTCAGTTTCATTTTGGAAGGGGTGGGGGTTGCATTGATTTTTTTTTTATTTGCCATTTTAAAAAAAAAACCAAACACTGGAACAAAACTGAAAATTTCAGTTTTAAAACCAAAATGGCCATTTTGGAGCAATATTGGTTCTATCAAAAACTGAAATTCCCAGCACATTTTTCTTTCTCTTTTTTTTTGGCCATTGCCTTGTTCTTTTAATTAGAGTAGGTGGCTCTGGTTCTTTATCTCCAAGTGTGCCTACCTGTGTATCTTGCAAGCTGACACCAGTCCTCTTCATGTCTTCCTTCGAAGTCTCCAACCTCTGGGTTTTCCTCATGGCCTTTTACTTGGCATTGCTAGACCTTGTACCCTTTGAACAGCATACCCCAATGCTTATTGTCTCTCAGGGTCAGCCTTAAGCAGGGCCACTAGGGCCCATGGCCTGGGCCCTTCTGCTGGAGGGACCCCTCAGAAACGCCAGCCCTGGTAGTCTCAGGATCAGAACTTCTGAGACCCTGGGATGGGCTGTTTCTTTGGGACTATCTCCCCTTCTGTGACTCTCAGCCCCTGGGGTGACAGCTTCCTACAAGGCTTCCTGCAACCCACCCCTCCCCTTCTCTTCCTTCAACTCCTAGGGTGGGGAGAAGGACCCTGAAGGAAGGAGTTAAAGGGGTGGAGCTATGGCGGGCAGACCCTGGTCCCTGAAAATTCTAAGGTTGTCTCTCTCAGATTTTTGCTAATGGTGCTACCTATATCCTGCCTCATGCTATTTCGTTACGCAACTTATCAGCTCTTATATTACCCAGAGTCCAACTGAGCACTCAGACCCATTGCTACCATTAGGCCACAAGGCTGCCACCTGTGGCGACTACTTGAAGGGGAAAGCTCCCTTGCCCTCCATCCAGCTGTCCCCATTGCTGCAGCTCTGCACTAGAGGGGGACAGAAAGGTGCCCCTTCCCCTGACCAATTTTTGCCAGTTCCTGAGGAGAAAGGGTTTTTTTTGCATCTTGTCTCTAGATGAGACGAGAAAGGCCACCCCTTCTCATCAGGAACCAGTGAGAATTTAAGGGGCCCGGGTGATGGCTGAGGTTGCAGATGGGGGGGGGGAGGGACTGGCACAGGACCCAGAAGCAAGCAGGGAGCAAAGACAAGCCCCCTGAGCATCTCCAGCCCCCTCCAGGCCTCCTCACCTCGAGGGAAGATAAAGTTTTGGGGGGGCAGGGGCAGGGGTTGGGTGGCCTAGCAGCGGGTCAGGCAGGGCATTACTCATTGTTTGGGGGAGGGATCCTGACCCCACCACTGTCCTCTGCACTGCTGCTTCCCAAGTTTGAGTTTTAAAAGCAAGAAAGAAACTCCTGGGCATGTGCAGAAGAGCTGCCCTTTCCAAAGATGGCATCCACGGGGCAGAGCATGCGCAGAAGAGCTGCTCAACTCTGCGGACGGCATCTTTGAAAAGGGCAGCCAGGGCAGAGCAGCTCTTCTGCGCACGCCCACGGGTTGTTTTTTCTTATTGCTTTTAAAACTCAAACCCGGGAAGCGACGGCACGGTGTGGAGGACAGTAAGTAATGCCCTGCCTGACTCCCCACTAGGGCCCCCCCCAACCCCCGACCCTGTCCCCACCTCAATTTCTCTTCCCTCCAGGCAGGGAGGCCTGGATGGGGCTGGAGGTGCCCAGGGGGCTTGTCTTTGCCTCCTGCTTGCCTCCAGCCATTGTGATGGCCCCTCTGCCTGCAACCCTGGCCCCTCAAGTAATTCACGAGAACTCAAGAACACCCGAGTTCTCATCCCCCGCCCCTCGATTCTTGTGAATTATTCACAAGGAAAAAAATGATCCTCACTTCAGTCCTGCCTTCGCTCCACTCTACGCTATCCAGAGTCCTGAAACCAAGGTACCGACAGAAGGGCACTGCTGAGGGAATGAGGAAGGGAGTCTACTGCCTGCCTAGCCCAGGACCCAAGGGGGGGCGGCTGGGTACAAGCCATGACTCAGAGGAGATCAGGAGGCCATATGTACCTGCTGAACCATAGGTTCAGTGTATATACCTTCACTGGTGGTAGCAATAAAGTGGTGTTATCCTGCAATCACCACCTTTTGTCTGTTCCTGGGTGGTGAGCTGAGGGGCAAAACAGTGGGTTGGCCCTGATCCTGCAAGGAAATGCACTGATTCAAGGACATACTTCACAAATACTCTTATATCTGAGAATTCATGTCAATGCCGTCCATTGCACAAAGTGGGACTCCATTTTCCCATCATTTATTTATTTATTTATTTTAAGAATTTTTATACCCCGCCCCTCCTGCCAAGCAACCTCGGGGCGGCTTACAACTTATTTATTTTTTTAAATGACAATAATAAATATAAAACTTCATAAAACATTGGAGGGTGTAAAACCCCAAACCACAGCCCACCCTAATGCACTCCCTCCCCCCCCACACACACACACCCATCTCCCTCGCCAAAAGCCTGGTGGAACAGCCAAGTCTTACAATTCCACTGGAAGGAGGAGAGGTCTGGGGCCACCCGGGACTCTGCTGGGAGGAAGTTCCACAGCCTTGGTGCAGCCACCGAGAACACCATACTTGCCCACTGGGATACCCGGGAGACTTTGAGGAAGGTACTCCCGACTGACCGCGGGGGCCGATCGAGAGCTCGAGGAGTGAGGCGGTCCCACAGATAGGTAGGACCTAGGCCATTTAGGACTTTATAGGTAAGTACCAACACCTTGAATTGGGCCTGGAAAACTATAGGGAGCCAGTGTAGAGAATGGAGCACGGGCATAATACGCTCCTGGTGACCCGTCCCCGTAAGGAGGCGGGCCTCCACATTCTGCACCAGCTGCAGTCTCTGAACCATGACCATGGGTAGTCCCACGTGCAGCGTGTTACAAAAGTCTAATCTTGAGGCACCAAAATAATGTAACTCAGTGTTCTCAAGGAGGGAAGGAGGGAGGGAGGGAGAATGCAATTTCATTCATGACGAGTCAGGGAAAGCTATGGCCCTTTTCTCACGCCCTCCCCCCCCGATGTATGTGGGGGGAGGTATGTCTTTGGGATCGCAACAGTGGGTGGATGGGGGTACGTGCATGCTCCCACGCTCCACCCAACTCCACGCATTGCCCATGCATGGAGCAACAGGCGCCCATGGCAGATGCTCCATGTGTGGAGAAGGGTGGAGGTGGGTGGGAGGCCCATCCCATGCACTACCCACCTGCCTCCGCATCCACCCGTCCCCCACGGACTGCGAAAGCACCTCAGTCTGTGTGAAAATGGCCTATGTTGAATGGAGGCACTTAAATTGTTGCAGCAAAGTTAACTTAATCCAGCCTAATTTTATTGACTCCTTGTTACCCCTCTCAGTCAAGCATTACACGCATTTCATCTATTACCCGCTAATTCATAAACTATTTTCTTCTAATGCAGGCCTTCATTGTTCTAAACCCTCTTCCAGTTCATGCATCTTTTCACAGCACAATATTAGTACCTCGGTGAAAAACATAATTGGCACTTTGATGTGTTCTCTGTATTAAAGATGGAACAGCCCTGCTTCCATTTCCCAGTCTCTATATAAATAACATAAAATATTTGTGGGTATGCTTGTTCCGAAGGAAAAAAAAATCCTTCTAACCAATAGACTCCAATCATGCAAATGAGCTGGGAGCAGAAGAAGGACAATTGTGTCAGCAACAGAAGCTGAGACAATCAACACAATTCTCAGCCTGACATAGGTGTCTGGAGGAAGCCAGGGAAGCCAGGCTGATGTACGTGTTGTCTCAGATAAGAACAGGAATGGAGAACAATGGGCATTTGGAAGGGCATGGGGGTTTGGGGCAATATTGGAGTGACAGGCCATTATCTTGGTTCGCTCTTCGTCTGTTTGAGGCTGTCAGGGCCAGCCTTACAGCAGGGGACCAGGGGCAACTACTCAGGGCCCTGTTCTTGTGTTGGCCCCAGAGTGGCCCCCAATTTCACCATTGCAAGATACAGGGGTCCCACTCTCTTCCAGCAGGGTCCCAAACATGACCACTTCTAGGGCCCCTTAGAGTGTGCTCTCGATGGGGATGGAGCCAGGGGGGAAGAGGTGGAGTCAACAGGGGCGCAACATTTTATATTCACCCTGAACCACACAAATTCTAAGGCTGGCTCTGGTGCTTGTACAATTTCACTGCTACTTCACATATTTCATTTAAAATATTAATTCACAAGTGTAAGCAACATCTTACAGAGATGGGTATCAAGCTGAAAGACCTGAAGTCTGCAAACATTTATGCCTAGACGTTAGCACCAATGGGCAAGGTTGTATGGTGGGGAGTGCTGGCGGCACACGTTGGACCAGACCCGGGGCTGACAGAGGAACCATAAAGGGAAGGATCTACTTTTAAAAAAGAAACAAATATTTGCTTCAAACAAAAGAAGCAAAAATGGAGTCCCATTTTGTACAATGCAGGGCACTGACAGCAATAACAGTATGCAAAACATCAAAGTGCATACCTCAGACTGATCTTTGCCATTCAAAAATATTTGAATGGCAAAGGCAAAATCACCATTGCTGTAGATTCGAGCTCTCACAAGTGGTCTTAATCAGTACTGGGCAAGCCAAGACATTTGTGTGTGTGTGAAATTTCATACACATTTTGAAAAT
>QEPC01006491.1:5079060-5106655 GCA_003113815.1 Sphenodon punctatus | reverse complement strand
CTGTTTTAATATTATTGTATTGGATGTTTTAAATTGTTTTATTGTGTTTTATTGTTGGAAGCCACCCCGGGCTGCTTTGACAGGAGGGGCGGGGTATAAATCTATTAAATAAATAAATAAATAAATAAATGATGTTGGCATAGCAGCTTACAACATATGGACCACCAGCCTGGAGGGTCACTCCATAATCAGGCAGATCAGTCACAGCATGAACAGCTGCACTGTTGCAGGCATCCCATTGCTGCACCACTCCAGGCGGGGGCCTACAGGCACTATTGCCCAGGAGGCAATATGATCTCTGCTGGCAGTCAAGGCTCCCAAAGGAGTGTCCCAGCAGACAACATATTGAAGCCATCACCCATGGAAAGGGGATCACCCAACAGCAGCTGGACATTACTGCTCTGCCACTGGTTACTGAGGACCATGGTGGCACACATGGACCACTCTTCTCCAGCCTCATGGTTGCAACGATGGACACCCCCACAGCTGCACATGTCCTGCATCTGCCTGACACAACAGACCAAGTCAAAGACAAAGGGATCAGTAGCAGGAGAGAGGTGGAGCTGAGGTAGAGCCACCTGGCCGCTCACAATTATCCAAGGCCAGCTGATAGTGTCCCAACATGCGGATACTCCCGCAGCAACCCAAGGATCCACCTGCAACAATCCAGCTACGATAAACAGCCGGGAGGCCATGGAGGAGCAGGGGAGGAACAGCAAAGAAATGTGCCTGTGGCAGGCACCTGAACACTCAACCCCCCTCCCCCCCATCAGCACCTGCAGTGGGGGAGGTGCTACAGGTCTGGTATCACTCAGTCCTATTAGGATGCTCTGATGCCCAGCCCCACAATGTGGGGCACGAACAGGCTGGGCGGTTGGAGGTGCCTCCATGTAGCTTTCAGTTACCCCCCGCCATGACATGCAAGATTTCTAGGCACTAGGCAGCTAGACAACTGCAACATGACCACTGACCTGTAAGTGGAGCTGCAGATACCATAGTCATTCACCATTGCTGTCCTTGGCTGGGGGTCCAGAGCCCATAGGGTGTCAGGAGTCCAAACTGACAGTGTGGGTCCCACTAAGGGAGGCAGGCACACCTGAACCGAGACCATGGGACAGCACCACTACACATGGACAGTACCAGCCTTGTGATAGCTGTGAGCCAAACAGCACGGTGGTACATGGGTGAGGCATGAGGGCACTTCAATAGACGTGCGACCACAGCTGCAGCAACCTACTGAGGCAGACAATGGCCAGTCACTAGCTGATATACAGTATGGAGGTACAGGTGACACATATTACCGGGGGCTGCACCAAATGCACCGCAGACAGTTGGCTGCACCACAAAGACCCCTCCCCCAACACACCATGCACCTGCATAAGGTAACCGGTTCCCATCTAGGCCCGTGATGAATAAGAGATGTTTGATGGTTCTAGTGTGTTCATAGTGAGAGGCCTTTGAGTGTTCCAGTGTGGTCAGAGTGAGAGGTGTTTGGGTGTTCTAGGGTGGTCAGAGTGAGGGGTGTCACATGGGTGTAGTGTGTTCACGGTGGTGGGATAAAAATGGTGGACCTTACAGATCTAACTATCCAGCCTTTCTCCTGGCACTGATAAGGACCTGTGTGTCCTTCTTGACTGCAGCTTATGAGCACTGGTCTGAGCTGCTGGAGCCAGAGAACAGAATGGAAGCTTACAATTCTCTCCGGAGATGCTCCACCGTCCAGCTCAGAGGGGTCAGGAAGCAATGGTTCAGGAGGCTACAAGCCATGTGGCTGGTGTGGATGAGTGTTGTCCAATTGCGCTTCATCCAGTTCATTCACCCTGTGGTGCCCCTGAACATTCATGGCATCCGCATGACAGTTCCAATGCAGAAACTGGGTTGGGTGCAACCTTGGAGTGATGATTGGTGGGAGACTATCCTCTCCACCTGATCAGAAGAGGACTGGACCAGACACTTCCATATGCCCCACAGTCTGCTGGCCCAGGTAGCCGATGTCCTCATCCCTCACCTCAGGAGGCACAACATGCAGGATCCAATCAATCTTGGGAAGTGCGTGGTTATATCTGTCTGGTGCCTGGCTAACCCAAATTCCTGTCGCAGTGTGGCAGAACAGTTTGGGGTGGGGGCATTCACCATCAACAGGATGCTGCACAAGGTATGTGATCTGACAGTGGAGCTCCTGATGGAGCATGTAATCCAGCTTGTGGATCCCGAGGACGTGATATTGAGATTCAAACAACAGGGTTTCCCACACTGCATTGGGGCTATTGACAGCATGCACATCCCCATATTCTGTCCACCGCATGGAAAAGATGACTACTAGAACAAGAAGAGGCAGTTCTCAGTGAGCCTCCAGTCAGTCATGGACCACCGTGCCGTCTTCATTGATGTTTTCAAAGGAATCTTGGGGAGGAGCCACAACGCCAGAATCCTATGCTTCTTCCCATTCTGTGCCCACATGTTCAATGGTGAGATTGCCCCCAACCTTGAAAGTGTCCCCATGCAGCCTGTGGTGATAGGTGATCTGGCATATCCGATCACACCATGGCTCATGAAGCCCTATCCCATCACCAGGACACCTGCTCAGATCCTCGTCAACAAGCGGCTGTCAATCACACTTTCCGTGGTGGAGCGGGAGTTTGGGCTGCTCAAGATGAGGTGGAGGCTGCTGTTGAATAGGAGCCAGTTCAACCTTAACAAGACCCCCATTCTGGTTCTTGCAGCTTGTGTACTCCTTAACATCTGCAAGACCCATGGACAATCCCCTGCCTCAGCAACGTTTGGGTCCCGTTCCCATGTACCAGCACATGCAGGGTGGTGCCTTTAGGTGGATCTCCAAAGAGAATAGGGATGCCTTGTGCCATCGAATTGCAAGGCAGCAGGAAGACAACTGAGATCAATCTTATGGTGGCTGCAGCCTATCGTCCCCATTTGTTCTGTATGGGCACTGTGAATAAACAGTACCCTGGCACTGATTTTCATTTCATTTTTTCATTTCATCTTTAATTTATACCCCGCACTCTCCCAACCAAAGTCGGTTCGAGGCGGCTCACATCAATAATAAATACAATATTTGGTTTTTTATCCCACGCAGGGGAAACCCAACACCAAATACATCCTAATACACAAGAAAACCCTACCCTCCCATTTAACATTTCAATAATAATAACATCTAACAATATGCCTTACTAACCCATCGCAATACCCACTCTACCAGTATTTTCTGCTGGCTTACTTTTTTCCTTCTTATTCTCTGTGGCCATCAGCTGTGTAGTGGACCATGATGTCGGCCCTATCATCCATTTTATGGCAGGAGTGATTGATCCTTTCCCATTGCTACCTTTGGACAATGCATGATGTGCATGCCTGATCGTCAGACCTTTACATAGCCTCTTCCCCTCAGCAACAGAGGTGGGCTCCTTTTGGCCATTCATGGCCATGGACTGCTTTGGCTTCTTTTGGCTGTGAACGGCCTCTGACTACTCCTCCTGCCACTCCACCTCTGGGGCTAGTTGCTGGTCCTGTGAATTGAATGATTGCATTGCATTAGTGGACTGGTCTCTGTGTTCCAGTTGTGCCTTCTCTGAGTGCACCCCTCACCCGAACCCACCATGGGATTCCCTGACATATCTCCTGCTGTGGAGTGCCCTGCCTGGGCAGGTGAGCAGTTGGGGGTGTTGGTGTCTGTGCATGTGGCTGGGAGGCCAGGAGGGGGAGGGCTGAGGGGGTGGAACCAGGACCAGTACGGGCTCCCCGTGGGCCACCCCTCAATGTTGCTGGGTGGCATTGGGGGGGGGAGGCCCAGCTGGTCTCAGACAGTGAGGGGTTGTTGCTGTGGAATCCAGGGATAGCGGATGAGCTGTGGAGGGGGCGCAGCCGCCTGTGGGAGGACACCAAGGTATTGTGGTGTGGCCAGACCACCTGCCATGGCATAGGGTCCCATGTCATGCAGGTGGGGCCCTCACGGTAGATCCACCACCTCCCTGAAAATCTTGTGGGTCTCTGCGGTGGCCCTCTCCAATGAGACACAGGTCCTCTTCTGCTCGTGTCAGGACAGCTTCATCTTGCAGAGGTGGGCAACTGCGTGGCACCTCTCCCACAGATGTTCGCTATGTGACTGGATGGCCAGGTTGTGGAAGACCACCCTGTCCTCCTCACCCTCTTCTTTGAGGGCCTCCCATGTCCTCTCGTGTTCTCTCCTCACTTCATCTACCATCCGCTGGGTTTCTGCTAGCAGATCCTTCTCCAGATCCTCCCTCCTCCTCTGGTTGCATGCCCACATCTCCCAGTTCCTCCCCCCACTCCCAGAGACTCTTCCCCAGGACGGTGCAGGCTAATCGTATGTGAACAGAGCAGGGGGACACGGGTTACTGTTAGGCTGCAGCTGTGTCTGCTTCTTTCCCATTCCATCTGTGTATGTGCCACTGAGGGCCTCCTTTTCCCCCTCGCCCCCTGGCTGCCCCCTGTGGCAGCCCTGTTATGGCCTTCCTCTGCTGGCTGTGTCTTGATGTGTTTTCCTGCTTCTGTCTCTGCAATAGAGGTGGTGGCCTGTTCTGCTGCTGGTCCCCCTATACCGGCATGTCTGGGGGGTCATTTTCATTATTGTTATTGCAAAACCGAAAATGACAAATAATAATAATGAAAATAGAAATAAAAACAACATTTTGTTTTTTAAATAAAAAGAAAAGACTGAAAAATATATTTCTAGCTATACCTTTTTTGTTTCTTATTTAATTCTACTGAAACTTTAGGAGGTTGTGCCCCCAACAGAGGGCACTAATGTGTACCAAGTTTCCAAATGATTAGATAAAGGAAAATGGTTTAGGAAGCAATTGAATATTGTGCTTTTACAAAAAGCTCCATACACATTCATGGCTACATCCTCTTTGTCTTCCATCCAATTTGCATGAAAGCTCTAGAAAGTATGTTACTCCAGGAGCTTAATAGGTCTGCTATGTTTCAGAAAGTTTGGATAAAGGATCCTGATGGTATAAGACATTAACTTGAAAATACATTTCCAGCTGTAACATGTTTATATTCTGTCCCATTTACAGGATATTTGGCAGAAATGTACCATATAACTTTCCTGTCATCGTTGCCAAATTACAGGTAAATTTGATTAAAGTAACCAATTTTATAAGCAATTTATGTTGTCCCATTGAAGACCATTATTCAGATAAATAGCAGCACATGTAGTGCCAGTCAGAGGCAGGCACCAGGCATGGCAGGGGGAGAGAGGTTGTAGGAGGGAAGATGTGGATCAACCCAAAAGACTGACAGACACATTCACTGGCCAATTACTGCATGCTTCCAGCTTTACAGGACCAACCAGTAGTGGCGTCAAGGCAGGTATAGGGGGAGGCCTTGAAGTAGGCATAGAAGGGACATAACTGAGGCTTTGGAGATAGCATCCCAGTAATCAGGAGACATAGTTTACACATCCAGGCTGACCAATTATCATCCCAATCACATTCTGCAGCACTGTGATGGAGGACATAAGAGAATCTCTATTGGCTCTTTCCTAAACAGATGCTTCTGAGTTCCCAGTAAAAAGTGGTGGAGAGAAGTTGTGGTGGTCACAGCACATAATGAGGATATTTGGTTGACATTTCTTCTGGCCAATTGACATCACAAACTGATCTTATACCACAGTAAGACACATAAGAGATTCCCTGGCATAAGTTCCTTCTCTGCATATGCTGTGCACACATAAAATTGGGACCCTTTGTTACATATTTATGATATTTGGCAAAGAGGGTCATAAAAGTGTGATACATAGCCCTGCCAAACTTCATGAACACTGATTGAACTACAAAGCTGTTACAGGCAGATATATATTTATAAGTTAATTGCTTATACCACCAGGACCCTTTATCCAATGCTTCTGAAAGTTGGCAGATATAGTAAATATTGGAAGGGGTGTAAACCTGACACATTTCATCTACATTAAACATGAGACAAAGAAGTTACATTTAAAAATATATATGAATATGTTTGCAAAATAATATAATTCAACTGCTTCTACAATTGGATTCCTTTATCCAATCCTATTGTAATTTGGTACACTTAATACCTTCCATTGGCAGTATAATATCGCCAGGATTCAGAGAAATATAATGAAAGACAAAAAAGTTATAGCTGAAAATATGTTTTCCATTGAAACCAATGGAAAACAAAAACAAAAGCAAAAACAAAACCAACAATTTGATATTTAGGAAAACAAAAATGACAGATTTAAATAATGAAAATGAAAAGATGAAAACAAAAAGATCCTGGGCCCCTGGTCCACATCTCTATCCTCCACCTGCAGAATGGAGGCATGTTGTCCTCCCGCTGGTTAGCTAGCCTCGCCGGGGGCAGTGGGTTCCCCTTGCTGTGGGGAGTTGGGGAGGGTGGCCGCTACACCACCTGCTTTCTGCACCTGTTTGTGGGAGGCCACAATCTCCCTGTCCACACAGAGGAAGTTATCAAGATCATTGCAGAATTCTTTTGTGTGCTGGACATGGCTGGACCTGACATTGTTGTCATGGACATCCTGGTATCCAGAGCTCAGGTCCTTTGCCTACTGCACACATTGTTCATGCCCCTATTGTACCAGAGGTGCCTCATTTCATGTCAGATGGATTCATATATGTGTACGTTTTAATAGCATCTCACAAATTTGTACTGAACAGTCTGGTCCCCCCACAAACTTATGAAGACCTTGGTCTCCACTCTGGACCACTGCCGGCCCTTTTTGGTCCCGTCTGTGGGGGTCTGGTTATCTTGCATGCCTGGGGCCCATCCGGAGGTTGTGGTGGCAGCAGAGCAGGCACTCTCCTGTTGGGGGAATGCATTGCCATCAAGTGTCCTCTTGCTGTACCCCTGTAGGGGTTCAGGGATGCTCTGAGCCCTTCTTCCCTATCTCCAAGGGATTCCACTGTGTTACCTGACTACCAAAGACCACCCTCCTCAGTGGCCTGAGTGGTTTTCCTGGTGGTGTTGGGTGCCGCTGTGTGGGTTCTCCCCTGTTTGGGGACAATAGCCCTGTCAGTTACCATCTTGCTCCCCCTTCCTGGCCACAGTGGGATGGGTCCCCCTCCCCTGCCTGGCCTGTGGTCTCTGGGGTTACCTGGCTGCTTTCTGCACCTTGCATGGTGCTGGTTCCTTTTGTCTTGTCCCTTGCTTTTTTTCCAACCATGCTGAGAGCCAGTGCACCTATCTCTTTGTGCATGTGTCCCTTAAGGACTCCGGTCGGGATGTTTTTCCTCTTGTGCAGGGGGGGGTGTCTGCTTGCGGGCACCTGCTGTGCCTCTCTAGCCCTCTCTTGGTGCCTTCTTGTTGGTTTCGGAGGACCCGTGCCACTGGTGGGTGTGTTTCCCTGTTCCCACAGTCCAGTGGGTGGTCAATACCCAACTCCATCCATTTCCACTCACAGAGCATCCCACCTCCTTCCCAGATGCTCCATGGGTGGAGACAGGTGAGGGTGGGTGGGCCGTGGGAGCGTGCTCACCCACTCATCCCCGTTTGCACAGGTCACCCATGTGTCTGGTGGGTGGAGATGGGTGGGGGCATCTTGTGTATAAAGGGACCCAGCGTAGGCCATCATTACTGGCCAATCAGGTGTCAGGCAGGGTGGGTGCAAGTAAGGTTAAATGCTGCAAGAGACTAAAGGGCTATAGTTTATCTGCTTCAGCAGAATATCTTGGAGTCAGTGTGGATTCCACTCCTACCTGGGAAAGTAGAGCACCAAGATTTGAGGCCCACAGTTCCCTTGGGTTTAGTCAACCATTTGCATGATATCTTCTGGATTTCCCTGTAAAATCACACCTTGGGATATCTGTTTTGAGTGTGAATATTGTTCAGCTATTCAGAGGGCTGTCAGAAGATGTGAAAAATAGTCATGAATATAAAATCCATGAATTGTTTCACCTCTAAAACACAGCTGTCTAGAATCTACTCTAAGCTTTCCAGGCACAATTCAAGGTGCTGATTTTGACCTTTAACTCCCTAAATGGACTGAGCCCCACATATCTGAAAGACCAACTATCCTTACATGCCCCATCCATGAGCCTTGTACGTATGACAAGGGCTCGCAGAGAGACATTCTTGGTAGCTACCCCAATGTTATGAAACTCACTTCCCCTGTAGGTTCATTTCATCCCAAGTCTGAGCATCTTCTGGAAGAGGTGTAAGACTTTTTTGTTTGAAAAAGCATTTGGTGAGCAGGTATAGGGGTGGGTTTGGGAGTATGGTTGAGGGGGGGATGTGGAGGAGAATTGGGAGGCCATATTGGGTGGGTTTGGTAAGGGGTTTGAGAGGGTTGCAGGGTTACAGGTATTTTTGTATAAGTTTTAATATTTTTTTACTGTTTGTGAGTCACCCTGTGCCTCTAGGAAGGGTGGCATATGCATTTAAACAAATAAGTAAATAAATAAATTAATTAAATTAAATAATCTAGTGAATTGGAATTATATCCATTAAGGATACTTGCTAGACCCTTCTCGTCATGTATTCTAACTGCCAAATAATATGGACTGTTTGTGAGGACAGTAGGGGTGTATGTTTCAATACAGAAGTATTGAAGGAAGTAGGCAGTGGCCCCGTAATGGGCCTCTTCATCACCTAATAACCACCCACTTTTGCCGGTATATAGGCAGCAGATGCCAGCATCCAGGCAGTCTGCTTCAAGTCACCAAGCAGCAAGGACTTCCAGCTAGGATATCTGGGAACTAGATGGTGAGGCTATGGGACTGTATGCTTGTTAATTTACTTGATGCACAGATGTAGGGTCATAATTTATGTTCATGTATGGAATGATTAAAGAAGCAAACTCTACCACTGTTTCCACTGATGGTTTTTTCCCCAACCCTGTTGGAGCTGGCTTCTGCAACTACTTATGCCAGCGGAGTGGGAACCAGGAGACAGTAGACAAAGAGTTTGGTGGAGAAAAAGGTAAAACTTTCAATAAAGAAATAAGGGAAGAATTCTACAACAAGTGCTAGCTCTCTGCACTGTCAGGCCTCTTTCTCTCTCTGTTTTCTATTATACAAAGTAAACTTGGCCTTAGTAACAAATGCCCCTTCTTTTAATGTCTTTTATGAACAGAATAGGCTAGAAGCAACTTGTCTCAACTATTTACTGGCATTAAAGTGGATTTGCTGAGACTGTAAGCCCTCCTATTGTCCCTGCTGGGTCAAATCAAATGTATTAAAATGGTAATTCTCTCCTACATTTTTAATCCCCTCACCATGTTCCCTTTGCATATACAGCACCAAAGATAGTACGGATTTAGTAGAACATTTTGCAAATTTTAGTTGGCATATTGCATAATAAAAGCCCGAGATGACATTCTCCGCATTACAGATCCCTAAAGGAAATGGAATTTCGTCATTTCTGAACCTCAAGTTTTATAATTGGGATACCCAATTATCTGTAACCATGTCTGAGTGATTAGCTCCAAAGGTTCCACTGAATAGGTGAGAACTATTGCAGGGAAATAGACTGCTGACAGGAAGCAATTCGTTACTCATGATTTCTGCAGAACGAATGACTCTCCTCAACAACTGTCATATTTTGGAGGACGTTCCCCTGAACTTTGGGGGGGGGGGGGAATGTCTGGGGGGATGCTGAGTGAGTATCAAGTCCCGGCAGGGACGGGGCAGCTCAGGAGGACCTTCCTCACAGAAAGGGGGGGCATCAGCTAAAGGTTCATTTCCCAACGGGGGCAAGGATGGCAGCTGAGGTGAGGGAGCATGGCGGTGAGGCGGAGCTCTCCCACTCACGCGACTCTGCTATACAGGAGAATGAAGCCCTGCTCCTTGCTTCCTTCTCAAACACAAATTTAGCATGGGTCAGAGTTATTTCTGTGTCCCCCACACTCCTAGCTCGTCCCCCAGCCCCACATCAATAAAGGTACCCATATATCGATTTTGCCCATATTCAGTAGGATCGGATGAAAACAATACTGACTTCCACTTGCTACCCACTGGGTTTCCAAAAATGTATATCTATCTGTCTGTTTCAGGGATTCTGGTTTGGTAGTTTCAGTCTCTGCAGTACTGCATTTATTTCGTTTTGGCCCTGTTCGTGCTATTGGAATGCCACAGCGGTAAAGAACTGAATTTAAATAAACATGATACCAAATTGTCCAAAAAAACCAAACCTAAGTGTCCAAACAAATACCCAGACAAAGAAAGTTCACATTACTGGTTTTGACCTAAAAAATTCTAAATGGCTTGGGCCATATCTACTAGGGGTGTGCAGAAGGCACCACATTTGGTTTGGGGTTTTTTCTTTTCTTTCTGCATTTGGGGGGGTTGTAAATGACCTTACCGTTTGGAGTTTTTAAAAATAATAATATTAGTATTAGTATTAGTAACAAAATAATAATTAATAATTAATAATTAATAATTAATCATGCACATGCACTGGGAAGGAGGGTGGGGTGTGGGCTCCCTGGCCAAGGCCCTGGGAATCCTCCCCACCTGCATCCACTCTGCTGTCCCTCCCCCTTGCTGGTAACCATCTTTTACAAAGGGGAGCTGCCCCTGAGGGCGTGGAAGAACTGGGAAGGAGGGTGGGGTGTGGGCTCCCTGGCCAAGGCCCTGGGAATCCTCCCCACCTACATCCACTCTGCTGTCCCTCCCCCTTGCAGGTAACCATCTTTTACAAAGGGGAGCTGCCCCTGAGGGCAGCGCCCTCTGGGCCGTGGCCGAAGGACGCCGCCAAAGGATGAAGTGCCGTTGGCGGACTGTTAGCGGATGGAGGTGGCGGAGGTGGCTACCAGGGACCTTGGAGGAACTGTTTGAGGTAATAACTCCCAGGGCGGGGCCCTGTGGGGCGTCAGCTTTCGGCTGGGGCCATTGGCTGGGCTGGGGCACCCAGGAGCCCTTCTGCCAGACGGACACTACATCAGATACCACTGCTGCATCCGAGGAACTGTTATGAAGGTCCTTCAGCTGAAGATCTCAAAGCACCGACTATACCACCCTTTGGGGCCTTTCGGGGACTGTAGGGGATTTAGGGGCTTGGTACTTTTGTATGTTGTATTTTGTTGGAATTGGAGTGGGATAGGGGTTGTGTTGGGGAAGGGTATATTTATTGAGTGGGGAGTTGGGGGGGGGAGATCTGGCACCAACCCCTGGTGGCAGCAGGGGAAGGTGTGGGAGGTGGGTGGCAGGGTTGGCTTTTTCTTGGAATTAGGTTAAGAAATGGAGGTGTTTTGTTTTGCTGATTTAGAAATGTTTAATTTGATATTTGGATTGTTATTGTATTAGTGTATTGTTGTGGATGATAGGTCCCCCCTCCTGGTGAGAGCAGGAGGGTAGGAGGGGATTTGATGGGCTCCTTCCCTGGTGGCAGCAGGGATGGAGCATATGGAAGGACTGGTAGGATATGCTGTAATATTATTGATTTGTTGTATTATATTGAATTTTGTGAGGGAGGAGAGGGGATGGTTAAAAATTAGAAATTATGTTACGAAATGTTATGATATGTCAATTGAGGGGTTATTTAGACTGTGTGGTTTGTGTTGAATTGTAATTGTTATTGTTCTTTAGATGTTTTTTGCTTTTGTCAGCCGCCTCAAGTCGCCATAGGCGAGAAAGAGCGGGGTACAAATAAAAGTTGATGATGATGATGATGATGATGATGATGCACAAAATGCTCACTGGGTCATTCTGCGCATGCACAACCCTTTTGTGCAAATGGAAAACGTTATGGACGGGCACCCCTAATATCCACAAAAGAACAGCTTCCACCCTATGTTCCATCATGATCCCTACAGTCAGCCAGTGCCCTCTTGCACATTCATTCATTATATCAGGTCCATATGGTAGTGGCACCATTCTTGGTGGTTACCCTATAGCTTTTGAAGTCCCTTCTCTCTGGAGGTTCTGCACAGCCCAAGCCTGAGCATTTTCCAGAGACCTATTTATTTGGCCAGGTGTCTCATAGGTGGGCATAGGGTCTTGGATGCTTTTAAAAAATGGGATTTTTTAATACTTTTTTAAGAGTTTGGGTTTTAAAATCAATTTTTACCTGATGCATGTGTTTTCTTTACATACTTTGTTATGTGTTCTGAGACTGATGTTGCAGATTACAGCTGTAACGGTACCAGATTTGATACCACCGGGTAATTCTCAAAATTTTGAGTATCATTTTGGGTATCCATAGCAGTATCTGAATACTGTTCTAATACCCATAAAAAAACAATATTTCAGGTTTTGAGCTTTTAAGTGCCCCAAATGTCCTGAAACCCCCCAAAATATTCAAAAATGTTTCAGAAATCTGGGACCAGATGTCAAAATTCTGGGACCAGAAGCTGAAAATCATGACAAAAGCAGTATTTCAATAGTTCAGGTACCCAATTGAATACCGTTTCAGGTACTGAAAAGTACCCAACTTTTTAAAGTCAAAATGAGCACTTCAGATTCAATTGGATACCCATTTTTGCAGTTCGTTATTTCAGCTTTATTCCAGAGGTAGCACAGAATCCAGAAGCACCCCATGGCTGCGAAGCTGACTACCAAGGAGACGCTGTACTCCATCAATGATTGGTGTGCCAACCCCCTCTAGGTCACTGGACTGGCCAAATCTCCTCACTAGGAAATGATGATGACTCTGAAAATGCTCACAACAGACAGACACACTCTGAAAGCATCTTTCATTAGTTTTCTTCTTCTCTTTAACATTAAAAATTAATGTATTTATTTTTTTGGTTTAGTGATTTGCAAAGCAAGAATGCTTACTCCCTTGTTCTGAACAACAGTGAGAATGGCCTCCTCTTGCTTTCTACGGTACTATATAATGCTTTAGTGATGATGGCATCATCACTTACACCAGACTACAGAGAATGTTTTATTCTACCAAGCTGCATTCTGTCGACATATTTTTATACAATATCCTGATCCCCCAGCCATACACACATAGATTTGAATGGGAATGATCAATTTATGTGAGGATCAAAGTGCCTTAAGCTCTTCTGTCCATGTTTTATTCATGTTTTCAACCTCTCTTTCTATTTACCTGCTAAACAGCCTGCTAGAAAGTCGCTTTTGGCAGACAGCAAATAATTCATTTAATGGACATCTGCTCAAAATGTTTTGTGAATAATTACCTGATGAGAAATCTGTGGGGCCTATTCATAGGGACTGAGTGCCAGACAATCTCAAGAGTCTATGGGTCTTTTCAGACATGACGCTAACCCCAGATTAACCACACTTTAGCCACACTTGAACATTTCTTATGCATGTTGCAGGGCTGTATTGATGCCCTATGCAGCCCTGCAACATGCATAAGAAATGTTCAAGTGTGGTTAAAGTGTGGTTAAACTGAGATTAGTGTCATGTCTGAAAACACCCTATGTTCCTCTTATCCATCTCCTAATAAATAGTTTATATATCTAGATTGTTCTGGCTGTATTCAGAAGTATATGGTACTCAACAATCATTTCTTCCTCCCACAGAGGTTTTGCTACTCCTTGTGAAATATGGTGTTACTAGGGCTGAAAGTGAACTTTTTGCCTGGTTCCAATTCTGTTGGAATCAGACATTTCATTTGGTCCCAGTTATGGCTGGACAGAACAAAAATAACACACCAAAACCTCTACGCATGTGAAAAATGGCGGCTCCAATTCTGAGCATGTGCAAAATAGTTACTGCCATACAACAAAATGGCTGCCATCTTGTTGTACGGCAGCGGTCATTTTGTACATGTTCAGAATCGCAACTGCCATGTGCACACGCAAATGGTCCAACCAAAATTTTGACCAAAGCAATTGATTTGGTCGGAATTCCAGCTGGAATTTCACTAAGACATTCCAATTTCACAGAGAAGTTCTGTGAAACTGGAATGACTTATTCAAACCAGCCCTATATGTTACCAGAAGTAATGCTAACCACTCATTTATATGGCCAACACACAACATATTTTTATGTCTGTTCACAAACCGTTAGGTGTTTGCTACTGCATTACTCCTCATTTTTTGCCTTCTATTCTGGAGGCAAACTCCTGATCAGGAATAGAGAAAGGATTGTGTTTGTAAAAGAGGGTGATTCCTGGAGATGAAAATAAAGGCTGTTTTTAAATGAGCAGGTCCTCATCCCTGTGCCCTGGGCCTGAGGATGCTGTACCCTGCAAAGACTTACCTTATCCAGTCCATCCTTGGACCTTATCTTGCAAGGGGTTTAGAAATCAAGGATCTTTCAAGGGTCTTTTAATCAACCCTTCTTTTGTGGACCATAATAACTTATTTAAAATCTAGAATAGCACAGCTCTGATTTTCTAAACTCATCCCTCTAGCCACTTGAACAAATAAATGTTATGGTGTTGAAACTGGATTCTCCTAATCCACGTCCACGTCCATCCCAGGGTGGCTTTATAACTCACACAAATCCTGACACTCCCACCAAATTTGGAAATAAGCACTCACTGCAACCCATTCACTAACCTCTCTAGGCAAAACAATCCCCTGTTACTACAGTTTTCCTAATTGCCTTTCTATGTGTTCTCAAAAAGAACCAGGAACAGGATAAGTCAATCATATTAGTGTTGAAATTCAGGACATGGCTTTCCTCAGAAAACACCAAGGACTGAGGTACTCAACTCAATTTTCTGTGTTCTGAAGTTTCGAGGAAGGACCCCCAACACTTTGGAATTCAAAAAATCCTCAGACGAGTGCAGGGAAGGGGGCTGGAGAGTCATGTAGATCTCATGGTGCCACCATCTTGGAGAAGTTATCTATTTATTTATTTATTTATATTTATTGGCTGTCCCCTCATGTCTACGGCATCCCGGGGCAGCTCACAACAGTAAAAACAATAATAAAATACATAAAACATCATCAATGTGAGTGATTAAAACTACCCTCCCATCCCAAATGTTCCCCCCATCCCTACCCTACCCTCCCCCCTTCCCCTCCAAAGGCCTGGGTGAACAGCCAGGTCTTACAGGCTCGGCAAAAGGCCATCAGGCCCAGAATCAGGTGAGATTCCTCCGGGAGGGAGTTCCAGAGCCATGGCCCAGCCACCAAGAACGCCCTCTCCATTGTGGCCCCCCGTTTAACACAGGGGACCTCCAGGAAGGATCCCCCGGCAGACCGCAAGGGTCACCCTGGGTTGCGGAAGGCGAAGCAGTCCCCAAGGTATGAGGGGCCCAGACCATATAGGGCTTTGTAGATCACCAAAACCTTGAATCTGGCTTGGTACACTATAGGCAGCCAGTACAGAGTGCGGAGCACAGGTGTAATATGCTCCTGTCGCCTCGTCCCTGTAAGGAGACAGGCCGCCTCATTCTGCACCAGCAGCAGCCGCCAAACCAGAATCAAGGGAAGCCCCACATAGAGCGCGTTGCAGTAGTCTAGCCTCGAGGTGATGAAGGCGTGAATAAGAGTGGCCAGGTCAGACCCGGAGATGTATGGGCGCAGCCTCCACATCAGATACAGCTGGTGAAAGGTGGCTTTAGCCACCGCCTCCACCTGCTGATCCAGATGGAGGCCCCCCCAGATCCAAAACCATCCCCAGACTCCAAACCTGCTGGGCTGTGGGAGGGCAGACACCCACCACCACCACCACCACCAGAGGGGCTGGCACCTCCCTTGCCCTACCCACAACCATTACCTCCATCTTATCAGGATTGAGCCTCAGTCTGCTCTGCCGCATCCAAACTGCCACAGCCTCCAAACATTGGGAAAGCAACGAGACAGTGGGACCTGGGTCGGTCAAAAACTAGAGGTACAGCTGAGTATCATCAGCATATTGGTGACATTGCACCCCGAACCCTCTCATGATCGCTGGGTTGATGGCAGTAGAGGAAGAGCGCAGGGGGGCGGAGGGTCCGTCTGGTCCATCTTTGTGGGGAGAGTTTCGGGAGTGACGCCGGCCGATGTGGTGGATGTCCTGGGGTCTGTGAGGGCCACGTGTTGTCAACTGGATCCGTGCCCGTCCTGGTTAATAAAAGCTTCCAGGGAGACGTTGGGGACGGTGCTGGCGAGGGTAGTGAATGCGTCCCTTCGGCAGGGGAGGTTGTCGCCTTGCCTTAAAGAGGCTGTGGTGCGCCCCCTGCTGAAAAAACCATCGTTGGACGTAGACGCGCTCGCCAGCTACCGACCTGTCTCTAACCTTCCCTTTTTAGGGAAGGTTATTGAGCGGGCAGTGGCGCTCCAGCTCCAGGGTCATCTAGATAACATCGGGCTCCTTGACCCTTTTCAATCTGGGTTCCGCCCCGGCTATGGCACCGAGACGGCGTTGGTGGCCTTGGTGGACGACCTCCGCCGGGAGATGGATGCAGGATGTTCGACATTTCTCATCCTGCTAGATCTCTCGGCCGCTTTTGACACCGTGGACCATGGGCTGCTGTTGAGACGGCTGCGTGACCTGGGGGGTCTGGACGGGACTGTTCTTGAATGGTTCCGCTCATTCCTCTCGGGGAGGAGCCAGCGGGTGGTGTTGGGGGAGGAAACATCGAGCCCCCGCGCCTTACCGTGTGGCGTTCCGCAGGGATCGATCTTGTCTCCATTATTATTTAACATCTATATGCAGCCCTTGGGGGAGGTCGTGAGAGGGTTCGGGGTGCGATGTCACCAGTATGCTGATGATACTCAGCTGTACCTCTCGTTTTCTACTGACCCAGACCCTGCTGTCTCGGTGCTATCCCAATGTTTGGAGGCCGTGGCGGATTGGATGCGGCGGAGCAGACTGAAGCTCAACCCAGATAAGACGGAGGTGATGGTGGTGGGGAGGGCGAAGGGGGTGGTGGCCCCCCTGGTTGGGGGGGTTTGCCCCCCTGTAGCTCAGCAGGTCCGGAGTCTGGGGGTCATATTGGACGCAGACCTGCGGCTGGAGCGGCAGGTGGAGGCAGTCGCTAAGGCTGCCTTCCGCCAGCTTTATCTGGTACGTAGGCTGCGTCCGTATGTCTCTGGCCCGGACCTGGCCTCCCTCATCCATGCCTTCGTCACCTCGCGGCTCGACTACTGTAACGCGCTCTACGTGGGGCTTCCCTTGTTCTTGGCCCGGAGGCTGCAGCTGGTGCAGAATGCGGCGGCCCGTCTTCTTACGGGGACGGGTCGCCGGGAGCACATTACACCGGTGCTCCGAGCGCTGCACTGGCTGCCGATAGTGTGCCGGGCCAAGTTCAAGGTCCTAGTAATGATCTATAAAGCCCTATACGGCCTTGGCCCCTCTTACCTTAGGGACCGCCTCGCCCTTCGCGCCCCGGAACGGCTCCTGCGGTCTGCCGGGGGTGCCCTCCTGGAGGTCCCCCGTGTTAAGCGGGGGGCCACGATGGAGCGAGCATTCTCGGTGGTAGGGCCGTGGCTGTGGAACTCCCTTCCGGAGGAAGCTCGCCTGGCCCCAAGCCTTTTGACATTTCAGCAGAATTGTAAGACCTGACTGTTTGCCCAGGCCTTCGGGAGGGAGGGTGGGGGGGGTGATTTTAATCCCCCGCCCATTTATTTATTTGTTTTCTAGCCCTGTTTATATGATGTGTTTTAGACGATGTATTTTATATTTATATTTTAAACTTAATTTTTTAATATTTTATTATTGTTGTTAGCCACCCCGAGCTGCATTGCAGGAGGGGGCGGGATATAAATCTGTAAAATAAATAAAATAAATAAATAAACAAATACATTAAACAAAAGCAGAGACAGAATCGGACCCTGCCGAATGCCACAGGTCAAAGCCTGGGGGCTTAATGTTTCAACTCCCAGCACCACCCACTGGCTTCTCCCTGAGAGGAATGATGGAACCACCCAATGACAGACCCATCCAGACCCCCCAGGTCTTGCAGCCGTCTCAGTAGCAGCCCATGGTCCACGATATCAAAAGCGGCCGAGAGATCTAGCAGGATCAAGAATGTAGAACATCCTGCATCCATCTCCCGGCGGAGATCGTCCACCAAAGCCACCATCGCCATCTCAGTACCATAGCCGGGGCGGAACCCAGATTGAAAAGGGTCAAGGAAACCGATACGATCCAGATGCGCCTGGAGCTGCAGAGCCACAGCTCGTTCAATAACCTTCCTTAAAAATGGAAGATTAGAGACGGGACAGTAACTGGCGAGTACGTCCACATTCAGCGAAGGCTTCTTCAGCAGGGGGAACACCACAACCTCCTTGAGACTGGGTGACAACCTCCCCTGCCGAAGGGACGCGTTAACCACCCTTGCCAGAACCGACCCCAATGTCTCCCTGGAAACTTTTACCAACCAGGACGGGCATGGATCTGGTTCATAACTTGTGGCTTGAACAGACACCAAGACATCCACCGCATCGGCCAGTGTCACTTCCTGAAACTCCTCCCAGAAAGATTGACCAGATGATGCTTACATAACCTCACGTTCCTCACCTACTGCATCCAACCTGGGGTCGAAATTACTCTGGATCTGAGCGATCTTACCTGCAAAGTAGATGGCAAACTCCTCACAGCGGGCCTGGGACAAGTCCCCGTCCAGGTGGAGGGAGGCCGGACTGACCAGCCCCCGCACCACCCGGAATAGCTCCACTGGACGCGACTTTGCAGACGCTATGAGGGCAGCAAAGAATTCCTTCTTTGCTGTCCTCACAGCCTCAACATAGAACCACAAATGGGCCCTATGGAGAAGTCGGTCAGATTCAGAGCGAGTCCGACACCAGGGTTGCTCTAGTCTCCTGCCTACCCGCTTCATACACCGGAGCCCCTTGGTAAACCAAGGGGCCCTTTGGTGACGAGACAGGGGCAGGGGATGTCTCGGAGCCACCCTATCGATGGCCGCCCCCAGCAAGATGTTCCAATGCTGCATCAGCACATCGACAGAGTGGCCATCAGGGTTCAGGAATAACTCCCTCAGAGTCTCCTGGAACTACCCAGTATTATTACAACAGTGTTAGAAAAGGACATAGGTGAGTAGCTCAATGCAGATAAATATCCTGCAATATCTGTCACTACAGTACATTTTCTCCCTCACTCTCCTTTTCTTCACTTTCCCTTTGCTTCTGAATTCTCTTATATCTGTCCTCCTGAAAAGCCATATTTCTTTCTTTCATTAAAAAACAACCACCACCCACCAAACAACAAAATAAAATGATGCCATAAAGTTGGATAACAAACATCTGTTCTGGAAGGACCATGATAATGGGAAGATCAGGTTTAGCCTGGAATACCACTGGATATCTCCCTTTTGCAGCTATTTCACTGTCTTCAAAGCTTTACTATTTATACCCATTGCTAAAATAGGTATCTCGGAAAAGAGGATACTGTAAATGTCATACCTGTTATTGCCACTGTAAGATATATGCTGGTAGCTATTGGTTACATTTTTACACATCTTCTGCAAATAAACTGAATGCTATAGGTGTGGACATGAAATAAAATCTGGTTTCTGTCAGCTTTTCATTTCACACTAGAAAGAATGGTAGCCTAAATAGCACTTTGAACCATAATAAAGTGAAGAAATGAGGAAATTTCCAAATTCACAAAAACATACAGAAAATGTTAATCCAGTGTTGGCATCAAAAGTTGCAATGGTACTGCTTTTAGGTATTTTTTAATATGAGTGTAAAATTAATGTTATTCTTAATTTACCGCCAGCCTCATGCCTGGCACTAAGCAATCGTTAATTAGAAATAAGTCCCTGCACTGAGGGTGGGGTTACAATCTAGTGCTTGGGGGAGAAAGGGAGAAGATAACAGAGAGAGAGAGAGAGAGAGTTGAGTGAATGAAGTTAAGACGTCACAGGCATATGAGAGGATGGATACAGGCATAGAGGGTTTGAAAGGGTTTAGTAAGTGGGTGGGTGTGCACAACCCCCCTGTGTGAAGGGGGCATGGGCAGGGGTGGGCAAGTGTAGGATTGTGCCATGTCCTCCCTGTGAGAGAAGGGGTATGGGCACATCGATTTGGGAATGATGTTGGGGGTGATCGGTGAGGGGGGAGGTACAGGCAGACGTGGGAGGGAGGAGGGGGTAGGGCGGGTTTCCTACCTGCCTCCCTGGAAAATACTTCTCCAGGGATGTCTGGCTCGGGGTGCAGTCTCCTGCTTCTTGTGGAGCCAGGGGGGAGGAGGGCTCTCCTTAGGGTGGGAGAAGTGTTTGGGGCAGCTGTGGAACCAACTGGACTCATACTGGCATGGAGAGGTATAGCAGGGGGGAGGGGATATCATCATGGGTACAGGGGTAGGCACCTGGTGTCTGTTCCCATGGCTTTCTCTCCCCCCTGTCTTGGGATATTAGGGGGCTGAGGGCAATGCAGCCTCTGATCTGTCACTGATGCTGCTTAATGCGAGGTCAGTGCCTAATAAAACAATTGCTAATAATGATCTCATCCACGATGAGGCTGCTGATCTCGTATGCATTACTGAGACCTGGCTGAATAAGCCTTCTGGGCCTGTGTTGGTTCAGATGGTTCTGGTTGGGTACTCAGTGCAGCATCAGCCTAGGGGGAGTGGTTGGGGGAGTGGGGGAGGGCAGTAGTCTGTAAAGACAATCTGGTCTTTCACCGATATCTAGTGTCTGACTTGTCTAAGATAGATTGTATCCACATAGTGTTTGAGGACCGAGATAGACTGGGGATTCTGCTTGTCTCAGAGGTGGTGTTGAGATCTCCCAGATTGATTGTTCTGAGTGATTTCAACATACACGCTGAGGTCAGCCTTTTGGGGCAGAGCAGACGTTCATGGCCATCATGACAACCATGGGACTATCCCAGAATATATCTGGTCCGACACATGAGGTGGGACACACGTTGGACCTTATGCTCTGCACAGGCCTGAAAACAGGGGTCTCAGTTATTGGCGTTGTCATGGTCGGGCCATTACCTTCTTGAGGCCCAGGTTCCTGCTTTCCTTTGCCCCCGTTGGACTGGTGGACCAGTTAGGATGATCCGCCTCGGGAGACTAATGGATCCAACAGGATTCTAGAACTCTCTGATGGATTTACCCACTGACCTTGATGGCCTCCTTGTTGATGCCCTGGTTAATTTATGGTATGACATTTTGACCCAGACTATTAGGACAATGGCATCCAGGTGTTTGTTCCCTCCATGGCAGTAGCCTCAGGTTTCCTTGGTATACAGAGGACCTGAGGCTGCTAAAGCGAGAGGATAGGCAGTTAGAGTCTAGGTGGCGCTCGAGTCACGTCAAAGCCAACCAACTGCATCATAGACTGTTTTTGAACTATGGGGTGGCTGTGGCAGCAGCAAAGAAAGTTTTTTTTGCTGCCACCATAGCGCCTGAAAAGTGCCATCCAGTGGAGCTTTTCCAGGTGATGAATAGCTTATTAAATCCTGGCTATCTCTACCTGGAGTTAGAGTCATTGGCTTCCCACTGTGACAAGTTTGCCACCTACTTTGCAGACAGTCACTTGTATTTGGCAGAGTCAGAGTTTGCAGGGAGAAGGCCTGGTTTTGTCTAGTTTACTTGGATCAGCTTCAATTAATCTCACCCACCAATGTGGTGGGTGTACTTTGAGGTGTGCAGGTGAACAGTTGCGAATTAGATCCATGTCTGTCCTGCCTGGGGCACTGCTGGCTGGGATTGTCAATGCCTTCCTGCAAGGTGCCTGATGTGCTTTCGACAGGAGTCTCCTGTCCTCTGCTCAAAAAATCAGCTCTTGAAGTTGACTTCCCTGCCAGCTGTCACCCTGTCTCTAACCTCCTCTTTTTAGGGAAGGTTACTGAACAAGTAGTTGTCTTGCAGCTCCAGGAACATCTCGATGCTTATCAGTTTTCTGGACTGTCACCCCTCCACTAGGGTTGTGCCCCGAGAGACCCCCAGGGGAGTGCTCTCGGGGTGCTCGTTCCCCTTTGTTCTCCGGGCGGGCCGGTTGGAGAGGGGGAGATTGCCCCGACTCCGTGGATGGCCCCTGGCCCGCGGGCACCTGCCCGAGCCTACCCTCACCCTCCCCCTGGACCGAGATCCCCCTGAGGGGCTTTAAGGCGTGGACCCACGTTGCGTCACGTGGCCACTTCAGCTAGGAGACAACCACCCTCCCCGGTGTTCCCCTGGATCGCCCCCCCCCAGTCACTTCCCTGCAGCCGGGCCCGGGCGCGACGCTCCTCGAGGTGATGCGGCTGTTGCTTCACTCCTCTAGTGAGGGAGCCCCCAGGTTCGATGAAAGGGCGTTAGGGTGAGCCCCCAGGTTTTCCTCACTCCCAGCGCGGCGTCTTCCCCTGGTCGGGCGGGCTCTTCCCTCTCTTCCGGGGCACGTTCCTTTTCCCTCCTTGGCCCCGCCCCCTGCGCTCTCCCGTTCTGCCTCCACTCACCAGCTGAGGGCGACGGCCTCCTGCGTCGCCACTGGGGCGGCCTCGCCACCTCTTGCCACTCTGGCCACGCCCCTTTCTCCTGTTCCTGAGCTGAGGGGCTCACATGGACCCATGTCAGTCAGGTTTTCATCCTGAACATGATGGCACTGACACTGAGACTGTTCTTGTGGCCTTGGTTGATGATCTGTCCTTGGAAATTGACAGGGGAAATTGTACCCTGCTGATTTTGTTAGATCTTTAAGTGGCCTTTGACACTGTTGACCATGGGGTGTTGTTGACACGGCTGAAAGACCTGGATGTGGTGTGCGAGTCTACTCTTGAGTGGTTCCACTCTTTTCTGGATGGGACAACTCAGAGGATAGTGATGTGCGGTGGTTTATCGTCCTTTTGGGAGCCCCCTTGTGGGATCCCACAGGGTTCCATCTGGTCCCCACTCTCATTCAAGATGTATCTGAGGCCTGTTGGAGAGATCGTTTGGAGATTTGGTGTGAGGTGTGACCAATATGTGGATGACACCCAGCTCTATCTCTCCTTTTCATCTGACCCAGGTCCTTCACTCTGGGAAATTATTAGTAATTACTCATTCCCTGGTTTCCACTAGGTAGCCAGCAAAAGGGTGGCCTCACAAGAGGGTGGCCTCTGAGGTCAGTTGCTATAATGAGGGTGCGTGGGGGGAGGGTTGTTCTCAGTTGCTGGCCCACAATTATGGAACTCGAGATGTAAGACCTCTTTTTTGGACAGGAATTTGACAGACAGGAATAGGGTTGGGTGAGATTGGGTAGAGGGGTTTGGAAGAAGAATTGGTGGGTGGCAGGTGGGAATAAAGAGTGGGGTGGGTGGTTGGGATGATGTTGGGGTATTAAGGGATTTTAATGTATTTTGTTGTATTTTATTATAGAATGGAAGGAACCAGTCTATAGTTAAGTTGTATTGCACGCTCCATTATAAAGCCCAAACATTCTATTCATTATAAAATTGAAATAATTAAATTTAGGATTGTGAAATTTGTGGAGACAAAGCACCAGGGTAATTGGTTCATGCGGTCCAAATTTCATCCGAATCAGTTGGATAATAGCTGAGATATCACAGTGTGAAAATTGCACTTTGAAGCCTGTTTTTTTTCAAAAGTTAGACCGTCTCGGTTTCAGCACGGTAAAGGGGTTTTGTGTTGATCGGGAGGAAGTTTACATCTTTTAGTAAATTCAAGGAAGCTGCCAGGGAGTGTCTTTTGGTTTATTTTTTTGTAAATCCGATTAGTAGTTTTAAAGTTATGACATCTTGAAAATGCAATGGGCATTTTTACACACACATTAAGGTTCCGGATTTTTTAATCTTCTGGGTATACAAATCCACAAGTCAGTTCTGGATGCGTTTTTCAGACACACACTGCCCTGACACAGTTCCTGGATGCATTCTTCACACAAACACTAGGGATGGGTGAACAGAACCGAGTTCAGAAATTTGGTTCGGTTCGAAAATCGAGTTCAGTTCGGAAGTTCAGTTCGGTCGACTGAACTGATCAAGTTTGGTCCGAACTTCTGAACCGCGTTCGCCCATCCCTAACAAACACTGCCATGAGGCAGCCTAAAGTAGCCGCAGCTGTAGACGTGACAGGCTACCATGGAAGCCAAGTGACCACAGCTGCCTGGAGCAAAGCAGTTTACAAGGGAGAACCTTTTACACACAAAAGTTCTACGCAGAAGTTCAAAGATCCAGAAAGTTCAGAATATAACAGCAAACATCCAGGAGAAACGTGTGTGTAAAAACACCCAATGTTAGCCTTAAGAGACCATGCTGAGTGTGGAGTGCTTTCGAACATTCTATGTGTAATGCAGAGACTGTTTAAAAGCAAACAGTCTTGAATACTGTGGACTACAACTCCCAGCAGGCACTGCTTGCTAGAGACTATCAGTGCTGGGGAAAGAGAGGGAACTACACCTCCCAGGTGGCAGTGTGAGTCACTGGTGGGCCACGTTTAGAGCTGATCTGGTGGGGAGAGGAGGAGAGCAAGGCCTGTGGAAGGGAGAGAGCTGAAGGTCATTCTGATGTGATCCCACCTCAACTTGGGGGCCAGGGATGCTGAGATGGCTAAACAACAGAGCTAGCTAATCCCGCAGTGATGTTTGGGGTGACTGATCTTCCCGCTAAACCTGCCCAGAACAACAGAGCACATGAATTTCAGTGGCAGACCTTCCCCCTCCAAAAATGTGGGGTGTCTGGGCTGTGCCTCCAATGGGGTGCCCCATTGGAGGAGTATGGCTGGGGACAGAGTGCTGGAGTTTGCCTGGGATGGTCCAAGGTGCAGGAAGAAGGCAGAGGTGTATCCCGGAGACAGGGACAGGAGGCTACAGATGGGATGGCATTGATCTTCTTTCAGCGCTACTTCCTCCAACTTTCCCAACCCCCACTAAGGAATGACGGGTAAATGGGTGGAAGCCATACACAGGGGGAGCAGTTTACAGAGAGCAGCTTTATTGGGGATACAGAATATGGAACCCAGTACAGGGGGAGGTCATGGGCAGCATTGTACAAGAAAGGGAGCCCTGTCCAAAGGGGAGTAAAGTAGCAGAGTCTTGTAGAGACAGAGAGCTGCAGAAAAATGGCCATAATTGTGCCATGGGAGAGCCCTGGACAGAGGAGAACTGAGTGAGGGAGCTCTGTACAGGGGGAGAGCTGCAGGATGAGCAGCATTATTCCATCTCGAGAGTTCTGTACATGGGCACAGCAGAGTCAGGGAGCCCTGTACAAGGACTGAATTAGCCAGGGGGTCCTGTACAGGGGGATGGCCTTATAGAAAGCAGTGGCCAATGACCAGTGTTGCACAAAGAAAAGAACGCTCACAGTGGGGAGTAGAGTAGAAGACCCATGAACAAGCTATGAGCTAGAAAGATAATAAAGAGCAGTTTTGGGAAGTTTGCAATGCTTAAACCGAACCAATGTTGTTGTCTTCTTAGTAAAGCAGGGAGCTGCCAGTAAACATCTACCTCACCTTGATTGCTATTTGAAGGAAGTAACAACCTTCTAAACTGAAGGGAGCAGCTCTTCCACTTTAGCCTCCCCTAAGCCCTGCTCCCATAGCGGTTATGCTGCTCAGCATTCTGCTGTGCCAGCAGGACACATTTTCTACATTGCATTGTATTTAACAAAAAACTTGGATATTCCATAGTAAAAAATCCTCTGGTTTAGAAGAAGAGTTAGGGCTCTTGCAAATTCAATCATGCACTAAAAAGCATGGAAATTGCAAGTTAAGTCTCTCATCTTAACCTCCGTGCCATGTTAGCAGTAAAGACATTGAACAGTCTCACATATTGTGCTCACTTACAACTTAGGCTCCATGCACCAGCACTTTGTCTTCGTCTTTCAGCCCCAATCCTCTTCCTCTTTGCTGGTTGGGGGCAACATTGAAGCTGGGGACAGGAGGGCTTGAGCTGGCCCCTTACCCCCTCCTTTCCCTTTATCCTTTCATTTCAGTTGGGGAGAATGGGACAGCTGACTAATGGCTCACAACCATCCCTCTTACCCACTAGTCTCCACTGCCCTGCCAGAGCACAGTGAAGCTGGGTAGAGTCATATACAGATGTTTAATTAAAACAAAGTTGGGTATGCATTGAAATTAATAAAATGGAATGGCCATTGGAAGGAATGGAGGCAACAGCAATGCCAATTTCTAAATAAATACTATTGTCATTCCAACATCCAATCAAGAGATTGTGAAATTATACAACACAGCTGCATCTTTGGGAGCACATAGGGAAAGCAAGAGGGTGTGAAATGATGAGGAAGGCACCAGATGCAGTAAGTGGAATGGTTGGAATGATAGGGAAAAATACAAAGAGTGTGTAGGATCAAGTAAGTGGGTGGAATAACAGGAGGAATTAGAAATAGTTACAATAACTGATTCAGAAGACTGATGGAATATCTGAGGAAGCAGTCCTATCATTTTACCCACTTACTATAGCTGACTCCCAATAGTCTCCCTCCCTGTTATTCCATTTCCTCTCCAGGTTCGTTTGTTTGTTTTTGTCATTACACATACACATGCACTTCTGATCCATATGACACATACAGACAAACATTGTATTTCCCAGGACTTTTGAGTTCTCTGTGAGGGCAGTGGAGGTTACAGGGTTAGAGGGACGGCATGGACCCTGGACTCCTGGGTTGTCTGTTACAAGGCTGAGAGCAGGGGAGACGAGAACAGGCTCACAAGCAGGACTATTGAGTTGCCTGTGAAGGGAGTGCAGCCTACTGGATTAGAGTGGGGTGGAGAGGCTGAATGTCAGGACTTCTGAGTTCTTTGTTACAGGGCTGGGACCAAGTAGGGCTGAAATGGCAAGCTGCTGCAGTAGTTTTTTCCACCGGAAAAAGCTCTTCCACAATGAGCAGCATGGTGCGATAAAGACATTCATTCCGCTAGTTTCATTCCACTACTTCCACTGTTCCACTACTTTCATTCCACTACTTCCACCGGTTTTGAAAATAGTGGAACAATGTTTGTTCCAACAGTTTCGACCTTCCACAATTTCCACCGGCACTGTGAAGTAGTGGAACAGTGTTTCTTCCTACAGTTTCTGAAATTGTTCCGACAGTTTCCGAATTAGCAGAATGCCAGTGGAAAGTGGGCATTTCCGAAATGGCGGAATGAAATAGTGGGGCGGAAAAAGGAGTTGCCGCTTCAGCACTAGTACCAAGTAGATTAGAAGGGGAGAAGGGGTGGGAGCCAGAACTCCTAAGTTCTGTCTTTCTTAAAGAGGAAATGGAGGGAGTGATTGCCCTCAACCTGCAATAAGGAAGGGTATTGGGGCTGAAAGATGAAGGCAACATAAGTGAGCACAATATGTGAAACACACCCCGCCCCCAGAATTATCAGAAGCCAAGATGGAAACATTCTATTAAATTGAAACAACTGAACAAGGATTGAGTCCAGAGAAGCATAATGGCTGGATACTGACCTTCTAAATATTTATTTGGCTAGAGCAGGGGTGACCGGACGTATGGTGAATGCAATCCACTTGATCCAGGTGTTAACTTCAGGTGAACTACCAGGACTCCTTCCACTGGTTCAAAGCTCTAGGGCTCATCAGGAACCGGTTTCTCAGTGGAGATCAGCAAACCTTTTTAGAGAGAGCTTTCCCCACCATGCTGAAGGAGGTCTCCTAACCTGTCTTCTCCCAAGAGACAATCCATGAGGTGCTGGTCCCACTCTTCTCCACAGAGGCAATTTCTGAGAAGCTGATCACAGCGGCGGCCCCTTGCTTTGGCTCTGGGGGCGGTGCCCTACAAGGCAGCCCCCAGCGCTACCTGAGATCACACTTGCGGTTTGCAGCCCCGGCCCCCGCGGCGCATCATGTTGGAGAGAGGGAGGCTGAGTGAGTCACG
>QEPC01006491.1:5054858-5070268 GCA_003113815.1 Sphenodon punctatus | reverse complement strand
AGCCAAGGGAGAAAAGGATGTATGGGGGAGGTTAGAGAGTGGTGATCGGTTGGGGGGAGGAAGAAGCTGGGAGGAGAAAAGTAGAGGGAGAAAAGGATGGACAGGAAGAGGAGAAGGGGAGGAGGGAAAGAAAAGGTGAAAAAATAGGGCAGACATGTTAGTGAGTAAGATAGGAGGGGGAAATACAGTAGAAAAGAAATGGAGAGAAGTACCTGTAAGGCACGCGCCATTAGGCGCGCACCTTTTGGCCTGCTGGTCGGTGGAGCTTGGGGTGGCAGGAAGGCCAAGCCCCAGGAGAGTCATGGTGTCCTCGAGAAATGACAGCCGAGGATGCTGGGAGCGTATGCAGATGAGCTGCAACCTCACCAGTTTCTGCAACTGCAACCTCACTAAAACACAGCAAAGGTAGTGGGCCACCATCACGATCTGGCCCAGGGCAGAAATCCACAGCAGATATTGTCTGGGCCATGTCGGTACAGAACATACTTGCATGCAGCTGACCACTGTAATACCACAAACATAGCCCTTTGGAGGGGGGGAGGCTGTGACAGACATGTGGGCAGCCAGCCTCACTCTCGCACCACTCCCAGTGCTCCCACCTCCACCCACTGCGGCAAAACACCCATTCCCTCCCCACGCACCCCCATCAATGAAAAAACGACCTATGATGTCAAGATATGAATCTGGAAGTAATTTCCATTGATTGTACTTACACTAACATGGCTTTTAGATGAGGACGCCGAAGGCGCCTCCAGAGCTGCGCGTTAAGAGAGAAGCTTCACCTTGCTGTTGGAAGTGACTTGCTCCCCGTTGCCGGCAATGGCGGCGGCTGGAGACGTGGCGCTTTGCAGAGCCGTGTTTTGGAGACCTCAGTCTTCAGGTCTCCAGAACTCACCTTTGTAAAGCGCCATATCTCCAGCCACCGCCATTACTGGCAAAGGGGAGGACGTCACTTCCAGCAGCCCGACGTGGTTTCTCTCTTAACGTGTGACTCCGGAGGCGCCCTCATCTAAAAGCGGTGTAAATCTCACCCTTTTCGCTTTCATTTTATAAAGGTTACACAGCCCACAGCCCAAACTACATTCATTTGGTTTCATTCATTTTTTGTTTAATTTTTCTTGTTTTATTTTATAACCATCATAAAAATATAAAGTAACATTTTTTAAGCAAAAACAAATGAAATCAAACTAATGTTTGCATGTTCATTTGTTTTTCTTACCTTAGTTTTCCCCCATTCATTTTCATAGTTAAACTAGGTGAAATTGCACACCCCTGTCATAAACCCACCCTGATGGAATTTAAGGGTTGAAAAAGAGGACATGATCATGTAACTTCGGCACTTAATTTGTAATAAATAATAATAATAATTGGAAGGGCTCAAGCCTGACCTAGAAACCACACCCCCAAGCCCCATGTTTGTAAGAACAGGGAGCTGAACCCTAATATGCAGCTAAATTAGACATGCTCAACCAGTCAACCACCCTGCCTCTCTACAGCTGAACATAAAATAGTTTGACCTATTTGATGACCAATGCATGGAGCAGGGCAGGGAAGTCACTGGAGCTCTCTGGAAAACTGCAGGAGGCTCCATGGGTGGAAGTGGGTGGAGATGGGTGTGTGTCCATGTAACCACACACACACACACACACACACACCCCTCCACCTACTGTGGCTGAACACCCCACCCCCACCCCACCCCCTTCGTCCATGTAAAAAGGGTCATGGTCTATATTGATCTTTTCCCGATCTTTCCCATTTCAGGGTGTACATTCCTACTGCGAACATTTTCTAGGGTGGCCTCCTCCCAAATTTAATTATTCCAGCTGAGCCCCGGAAAACCCCATCCTCTAAAAATTAAGCCCTGTGTAATCCTAATCAAAGCATTCATCTTTGTGAAAATGACACAGAATTAAATTAGATTAAAACTCCAAGTCTTTCACTCATATTATAAATCCATCTTGAGACAGAAGCCACCAATGTGGTTTGGGGAAGTCCATGCCAACCTGTTACTGATTTTAGGCATAATTAAAAGCAGACAAAGCATTTTGTTGCATTTCCCCTCAGCAGTATTTCACACCGTTAGCATTAGGTGTTGGTTCTGTTGCAGAAGACTGACTGTTAGCAGGTCCCTCAGGAGAGACGGTAAAGGTAAAGTCTAGTTTCTTCCAAAATTAATTCTGTAATGCAAAATCTCCCTGAAATCTCCAAAGATTCCTCTTAGAATAGCCTGGACAACTCAGGGACTCCCAACATAAATTAACATGTTGTAAGTAATAAGGAGATACGCTACTGAGTTCCGCTTTCACTGGTACCTAAAAGATAATATTCATTTTGTGACTCTATAAACCAAGTTAGTTGTTTCACACAAAGGACAAGATGAACAAGAGAATATTCCAGTCATACTCCTAGCCTGAGAAGACTGTGGGTGTTTCATGCATGGGATTTAAGGCTGACGGTAGAAAACTCCATTCTATTTCCATGAAACCCACTGTACACAAACTGGTAGGGCAGGTCGCATACTAGCATCCTATATTACAGCTGGAGAGTTGATGCTCAGAGAAGTGACAGTCACAAGGTCATCCAGGAAGACTCAGGACTCCAAGGTCAAAGTCCAACACACTAGCCATAAGACTACACTCAAAGTAGAGCTGAAACAGGCACCACATTTGAGTTAGGTGAAGGGGGGAAAGGAAGGAGAAACATGTGCCCGCTTCTATGATAGCCACCTGCCCTGAGGCACCCTAAAATGGCTCATTCACCCCTGACATGAAATAAGAACCCTCAGGATCGAAGGTGGGCAGTTCATCTCAATGAGAGATAGGCCCGATCATCACGGAGCAGCAGAAGTGAGAGAGCTGGACGCATACCCTACCCTTCAAATATGCACACTTGGAGTTGGGCCCACAGGGAAAAGGGGGGAACCCCAGAGGGAATGTGCACCCCAGAGGGGGGAGGAAGTGAGGATACCATTGGTGTGGGAGGAGAGGCAGGATACTCACGTGCCTGATTCCAAAGACCTGTGGGGAATAGCAGGGGAGCGGGGGGAAACATAAGGAACACTAACACACTCATTAAGCCAAACACACACAAGCAATCAGACAGGGAAGGGGTTAAGTAATCATAGACAAGAAGGAGGGCACAAACTCCCAAACATCTAGGGCCAATCTCTCAGACTCCTGATAACCGGCGGCATCTTCCTTTGCCATCTGAGTTGTTATTGCCCAGGCCCTGCCCCTCTGACATCCACAGGCCATGGAAGAATGTCGCACCACCCTGTGTTGGCCACGGGAGCCACGCTGTTGCCCACCATTGCTGGAGCAACAGACAATAAGCAGTGGCATGCATGCAGCCCCTCCACCCACCAGTCACATGGGGAAAGTGGCATCCAGGTTCATATCTGTGCAGGGACCTGACAATTTGCTACCCATGGGTAAATACCCACATTTGTTCTATTGGGTGCCCAGTTGGTACTTTAGTACTGAATTGGGCATCAGATTACCCCAAAATACCAGGTACTGAAATCACCAAGTAACTGATTTACCATTTTACTGATCAGAAAAATGGTACATTGGTACAGGAATCAAGATGAAAAATAAAAAATCTGCGACAGAAAGCAGAAGCCCGAAACACCTGAAAAACTGTGACCGAAAATCTGTCACTGTTAAGCACACTCCTAGCAGTGCTACAGAAATGGTAAGGAAGGAGTAATAGAAACCAGGATGAAACATCAGTACATTGGGTAATAGATCAGGAACTAAGCATGTACTGATTAGTGGTGAAACGACAGCTCTTTTTGTTGGATATGTCCAATCCGACACCGCCTTCAAGTACATGGCAAAGCCCACTGAAGTAGCGGCACTTTCTGATATTTTCTCCACTTTCCGCTCAAGCACATCACTGTTCTCCTCCTTGCTGAAAGTTTCAGAGACTCTCGTGGACTTCCGTGAACGGTTGTAAACCTTCAGGAACTTCCATATAATTTTGTAAAATGACGTAAACTGCCATGAACGTCCATAAATTGGCGTGAACTGTCATTAATTGTGGTGAGCTGTCGTCAATTGCTGTGTGTACTGTTTTGTGATTGGTGGATCAGATGAGCATCCTGTTTTTTATTGGTTTTAGTGGCTGTCCTTTCTGCTTGAATTAGCACATGGGTATTAAAGGTAGTTCTCCCTTTATTCCGTCTCTTTCTATTTGACTTCTGCTGAGGGCTCTTTCATTCAGCCCCTTGCATGCCAGAGCTACCCCTTCTAATGTAAGAAACCCACATTACAATGGACACACACACAAACAGAACATTTGGATCCATACCTGGTAAGTTGCTTTGTTATGCAATTGTATGAGATAGCAGAAAAGTAACTCGCTCGTATTATACACGCCATTGACTGCAGGAACCGCAGCCAGCCAGCACGCATGCACTCCTTAGCGTATTTTTTTTGTCCTTTTGAGGATATTTTTGACCCAGGAAATTCTGCTAGCATAGGGAAATTTGGGCTTAAATTAGAGAAGAAGGAATAAATGCAGATTTCTTTTTCTGCTAAAGAAGGCTCCCCATTAACAACTTAATCCTCAAAGTGCTCTACCAGGGCAAGCCCCATTCAGGTGAAGGTGGCTTGTTGTGTGATCAAACAATTTAAGGACTCAGTTGCGAAGAGGGAGTCTAAACAGTCTATTGATATACTGAAAAGGTGCTGAAAGTCATGGGATAACTGCTGGAAATTGTTGTAAATGTTGTTAAAACTGCCATAACTGCCGTAAATTGCCATGAACTATCGTAAATGCTGCAAAAGCTATGTACACCCCCATAAATTCCGCAACTGCCATAAACTACCGCAATTTTTGTAAAACTGCTGTAAATTACCATGAAGTATCGTAAATTGCCGTGAAGTATTGTAAATTGCCATTTGTTGTCGTCGGCCTGGAAGCAGACAAGTAAAAAAAATGGCAGCCCAAAGCAAAACAGCAAACAATGCTGCTGCTTCAGACCTAGTACTGATTAGTACTTACTGATTAGTAGTTACTGGATCAGGTCAAGTACTGCCGTTTTAATGGGTAGGCCTGATTTTGCAGGTACTCATTATGGCTCTAACTCAAAAATATTAGACAAAACAAAATGTCCTTCGTAAAGAGCAAGGTGTGTGTATGGAGATGCATGACCAGACTAGCAAGGTGCTGAGGATGTGTTCGGGTGGTTAGAGAAGGTGACTTGTGATAGTCATTCTGTAATGTGTCCCTGGTTTTTTCCACTCTATAAAACAAGATGACAGAGCCACAGAGATATCTTGGGGGCCTGGAGTAAAGTGCCATATGAGGGTTCATCTTTTCCATGGAGCTTCTGTGTCTGGTCTCATTGACATAACCCTATTATATCTGAGAGAGAGAGAGAGAGAGAGAGAGAGAAGCTCTTTCTGAACTCCTCTGAGTCCTAAAGCAAGGTCAGGATTGGGTCCAGCAGTGGAACAAATGTTCATGGAGCCAGGTCGGGAAGCAGGGGCAGGGATCTACACATTACAAGCACTGCCCTGTAAGCTTCCCTGAGCCTTCATGGGTAGGGCGTGGTATAAACGTTGATAAATAAATAAAAATAAAGCGTGGGGTCGACACCACCGCCACGCTAAGCCCGGCGCCCCACGCTACATCCTGATGGGCAGCTATGGCAGCCGGCTATGGCAGACCAGGTATAACAAGTGTTATAGCCCACTGTAGCCCATTCTGGCCTGATCAGGTGATGGTAGCCCAGACTGTGACCACAGAGCCTGGTAGAAATCTAGGGAAATATATGGAAGAGCTTCGACAAAAGTGACGGTGATCCATGGGCCAAAGTGGGCCACAGCAGACCCAAGCATCTCATCGTCATGTTTGTTCACATCCTTTGTTCTAGGGGCATAGTTAGGCTGGAGTGGGCCCAGGGGCAAGAAATGCCCCCCGCTCCATTCTGGTGAGTCCGCTGCTCTGAAACACTCTTGACACTGCAGTGCTTCTCCATCCCTCTACTTGCTGCACTTGAGATCTGGAGGCTGCAGCTGGGTGGCTACCTGCCTTGGGCCACTACTAGTGCTTGCTCCATCCTGTGCTGCCCCCTGGGTGGGTCCCATGTGTACTGCAGACTGTGCGCAGCAGGCACTTCTGCTTCCCGTCAGCAGAGTCGCCGGGTGGCTGCGCCGCAGCAGTATGGGATTTGTGCCCCCCAGCTTGGGCTCTTTGCCCCCGACCCCCCAGCTTGGGCCCTGGGACAAATGTCCCTCCTGTCCCTATGATAGCGATGCCCACGCTTTGCTCCAAAAATTCAGTTTAGCTCTATTTGCTCCTTACACTGCTCATTGCCTTATGTTATGCCAAAATTGTAAAGAAATCTCTCATTCTTGGTATCAAAGACACGCTAGTATTTTTTTCCCATCTAATTTGTAGTGATGGACCAAAGAAAAGAATTAATCATGTCATCTACACCAGCTGCCTGTGTTTTACCGTTGTCCCCGAGGAGCTGCACACTACTGCTAGCTGAGTAGAGAGGTCAGACCTTACCTGCTTTGGAAATGGCAAGAGTGAAGAGGATTATATCAGCGCTCAACAAAGCGCTTCTGTTGCATGCACTATCCTGGGAAGAGATTACTAGGTGGAAAGCACCAGTTTAAATGAAAGCCAAAACTAGCTGTAGGCTTTTGTAAATGATTAGTGAAAGAGCATTATGTCAAAGGCAAATAAAAGGGAGATCAAAGTACAGAAGAATTACAGCCTAGCATTGAAGCTGAAAGTAGAATACAGCAGCTTGAAATTTTTCATTCGCACCTCATGTTTATTTATTTATTTATTTCTCCTTTTCCACACGTGTCCTATTTCTGCAGGGGAAATGTCTTGTTCGGCAAGCCTGGAGGATTTAGACAATACGGTTTTATTTTGAGAGGGCCGATCAAAAGACAGGGCATTGATTACCAGCGGAGCAAATGGCACAGGTTTAACAGGGCCCTGGGGCAAGACAAATTCCTGGGATTCATACCAACCAGGAAGAAGGTGCAGGGAGGGAGTAGAAGGGAGGCCAAAGCAGAACTTTGCATGGTAGGAGTATGAGGGGCGGGGGGAAGCCAGGGTACTGAGGTAGGAGGGGGGAGGTGAGGCACCAGGGTTGTAGCTAGGTTGGAATGGGCCCAAATGCAAGATATGGACTTGGTCTCCCCACTCACCATTCTCTCCCCTGTCCCTTCTGTCCTCCCCCCAGTGCATCTCCCTCCCTCTGCTTGCTGTGCCGGAACCATGAAGTCTGAAGCTGTGCTGTCTGCCTAGTGCTGCTTGTCTAGTGCCCCCACCTGCCGGGTGGGCCACACATGCACCGTGCACTGTAGGCAATTCTGCTTCTGCTCAGTTACTGTCCAGCTGTGCCACAACAGGACAGAATTTATTTTACCCCCACCCCACAGTTTGGGTCCAGGGACAAACGTCCCTCTTATCCCTATGATAGCTACACCTCTGTGAGGCACCGAAGCAGACTGGGGCTTGTGTGTGGGGCAGAAGTCACTGACAGGCATGGCACCGGCCTTTGACTCACTGGGGAAGGGCACAATAGGTAGCTCCAGAAGAAATATAATAGGACATTTTGATGTCTCAATAGGGCTGGCCCTTTTGCCCCCTCCTTCCCCAGAAAGAATAGGAGCTGGGGCAGTGGCCCCATTTTCCCCACCTTTAGCTACATCTCTACAGTGGAAAGATAATTCAGACTCAGATCTGGCCACTATCATCCATGCTTTCATAACATCGAGGTTAGACTGCTACGATGCATGGGGCTTCCCTTGAAGACTGTTCCAAGGCTGCAGGTGGTGCACAACATGGCGGCCTGCATGCCTTCTCTAGGGGATGGGTCACCGGGAGCACATTACACCAGTATGGCAGAGTCTGCACTGGCTGCCAGTAGCTTTCCAGGCACAATTCAAGATGCTGGTTTTAACCTACAAAGCCCTAAACAGCTTGGACACCAGGTATCTGAAATTCCTCCTCTTCCTTCATGTCCTCTCATGTCCCCTGAGGTCAGCTGTGGGGCGTTCTTGGTGGTTGCCCTACAATTATGGAACTCGCTACACCTGGGGATATGCCTAAGCCTGTGCCTATTCATCTTCCAGAAACAATGTAAGACCTTTCTATTTGGCCAGGCATTCTGAAGATAGGGGTAGGGTTGGATGGGATAGGGTGAGGAATGTAGGAGAGAGTTCGCTGGGGCATAAAGGGGATTTTTTATTATTATTGTTATTGATTTTAATTTATTATTTTTATTATTATTATTAGCGCTGAGCCTTTGCGGGAAGAGCAGCATATAAATTTGACAAAATAAACAAATAAAACAAATAACTGGGCTTTCCCAGCAGAACATCTGTGTCTATGACCATATTATTTCCAGAGTTCACTTTCTCTGAAGAAAGTCTTCAGCATAATTAATCACACGGACATTTGCTAATTACCAGAAAAATCTAAAAGAAATGCTAATTAGAATTTCACCCTCCCAGAAATTGCCCAGACCTGTGTGTGCTTCCAAAAGCTTTTCTTGTGTTAAAAATTTCAGACTCAGTTGGGTTTTGTCATTGGGTGATTTCAGACGTGACGATATCACAGTGAACCACGCTCAATTCCGCGTGGTGGCTGTGATCGCGTAACGTCTGTTGGGGGAAACGGATGTTTCCCCCCAGATGTTACCACGGCTTGGGATTGCATTCAACACGTGAGCAGCCGAAGTGGCGGGACCGGAGGCCGCCGCATGTCTAATGCAATCCCATGCCAGGGTGAACCCTGGCGTCTTGTCTGGTCAGGCGCCATGGCCCGGGATCACCGGCAGGACCCCGGGCCGTGGCGAATCCGGCCCGACGCGGTGGCCGTATTGGCCCCGCTGCCCGCCCATCTCCGCAGAGGGCGGGCAGCGGGGAGCGTGGAGGGGGCGGGGCCGTGCGGCCGCACATTGTGCCACACGGCCCCGCCCCCTCCCCAATTCCCCGCCGGGATCCCCCCGGCACATCTGTTGCGGCGTGACGGGGTGATCCCGGCGGGGAAGGAATTTGGTGATTTCAGTACGGGGCCAACGGGGCCTGTAACGTCTGAAATCACCCATTGCTGTGACCAAGGCAATGAAGGGGCTAAAGAGGGATTGCTTAATTCCTGAACCGAGGTCATTCCTCCGCACGAACAAATCCACAAACACACAGACACTCCCAAGTACAGCCGTTGTCCGAAGAAAATACTTGCCAGAATCTGTGCATTGGAATAAACTTGGCAAGAACAAAGTATTACTTCTTGGTGCTAATGTCTGGGGGCCTGGCTGTGACACCACACATGTCTTACACCCATTTGTCTTTCTGTTGCTCCTAATTTGCAGTGCTGTAAATGAGCTCTGAAGGAATTCCTTTAGCTTTCACCCTTGACCACCTCACCTCTTGTGGAGTGCAACAGGTCACTCTAAGTCCTGGCAATTGCAGGGTCAGAGTTAAGGTTATTACACATCCAAGTTTAACCTGGAATCTTCCAGATTTAACTCATCAGCTCCGGGTGAAGTCTGGATAATCCAGACAAACCAGGGCTTCATAGATGCCATGACAGAAAGGGGTGGGGTGAAGGGGTTGTGCGGTGCCATCCCCTTGCTGATGTAGCCCCAAACCTTGCAGAGAGCTGTGGCATTGGCCATTTTTACATGGCTGGTGGTGGGCGGGGGGATGGGTGTTTTGCCGCAGTGAGTGGAAATGGATGTGTGGCTGTTTACGTGGACACCCCCACCTCCACCCATCTCCATCCACAGCAGTTATTCCGGGTCTCATTTTGACTTTATTTTTAAGTATAGCACAGTGAAAGAGATTAAGGGAGGAGTGGACAAAGATTTTACATTTGTCACTTTCTGGATTCATTTAATGAAAATGAAAGTTTTGGTCACTTCTCAAAATCTGATGATTCATCAGGAAAATATGTTTTTTCTAGATGAAACTTCTTCTTTATGGAAGAGTCCTTCTCCACTGTGCAAAGTTTCATTGGGAACTGCCTAACGAGTTTTTTAGAAAAAAGGGGGCAGGGGGGAGAAGACATTAATAGAAGCCTGGTTTCCACTCTCAGTGATGTTTCATAGCTATGTTATAAATCTCTGAAAGACAGAGACACATCTTTAACTATAATAATGCTACAGACAGCAGCTTTTATAGTTACATTTGGAAATATGAATGGGGTCAACTGACGGGAAATCTTCATGTTCTTACAAGAAGCCAGGCAAAGAGCAAGATCAAAGCAAGATCAAGAGGCATCATCAATTATTATTGTCATCCTTCCTTATTTATCTCTTTAGTGTTATAAGTAGGCCTGGTGTTCTTCATACAAATTAAAGAACAAATTACTGACCCAAGTACAATAGTGCCCCAAAGTAGAGCTGAAAGGGAGACTTGGTAAAAACTGACAGACCTGCAGTCCCCAAAATCTTTCCCATGGTTTGGAAACTGCAAATTCTGTAAATGGTCCCTACACGGTGTCCATTCAGGTATTGTCTTTCTTATCCCGGTCCAAGGCATTGGAGTCTGGACTCCTGGGACAGCCTGGGGTCTAAGCCAAATGGTGCATGTGTACCAGCAGCTGGGCTACACCCGAGATTGGGCCAGAACATCTCTGGATTGTCACTGCCTCAGATCCTCCGCCTTGCCATTACCACTGTGCCCTCCCCACTGAACCCTGGAGGAAGGGAGGTCATTTACCATGGCTGATTTCCCCACAGGTAGGAAATTCTCAGACAGTTTTAGCTGTATCCCAAATTTTGCTTGTATGACTTATTTTGAGGCATAATTAGAATTCCCTGGTCTCCAACACTGACAAAGACATCAGATAAAAATATCATTGTGATTGTTCCCTGTCCACAGACTGCATGACCTGACTTGGGGGCCTGAACCAAAGTATGGGAACTTCTGCCCTAGCAGCTATGCCTCTATGGTGATTATTGTATCCAACCAGGGCCGGCCTTATCAGAGAACAGCCCAGGCCAATTGCCCCAGGTTCCACTCCTCTCTTTACTTTGGGGGTGGTGTCCCTCAGTGCCCCCCATTTTCATTAGGGAAGGATGTGGGGGCTCCACTCCCCCCCAGCAGGGTCCCAGACATGACCACTTATAGAGCCTTGTGGAGGGTGCCCCAAAAGGGGTGTGACCATGGGGAAAGGGGAGGGGCCATCAAAAAGCAAAACTATTTATTTAGCCCAAGCAATGTACCTGGTGCTTTACAACCAACAATTATAGGTAGGTCCCTGCCTTAGTGGGCTAATAATCTAAGAGACAAAGAAGGGAAAACAAATCAGAGGGGAACAGAGGGAGAGACAGGAATGCATCCAAGATGTTGCAAAGTTGCAGGTGCAGGTGCTTAGCTAAGTTACAGGGAAGAAGGAGAACCTAAGAAAAAAAGAATTAGGACAGAGATTAAAGAGATGAGGAGCTAGGAAAAGTCTACTGGAAGAGGGAGGTTTTCAGAAGAGATTTGAAGACTGGGAGGCAGCAGAATGAATGTATTCAAGGAGAGAGCTGTAGGCATAGGAGGCAGCAAGAAGTTGGCCTGAAATGAGCAATCACAGTGAATGCTGTTTCTGTCAGAAACAGGTCATTTACCTCCATTCACATGATGAGGTAGCTTACTGGCTTTTGTTGCCATTTTCCACTATTTCCCACTATTTGCTGATATTTTGCTAAGTTGGTCAAATTTTCAGTAAAGTGCAATTGTTTCAGTAAGTTAAACACCCCACTGAGAGGAGACTCTCGCTGCTCTATCCTGAACACAAAATGAATGGAGGAGGGCTAACACTAGGGTTTATATAGTACTGGATCAGAGGGTGTAAAATTGGCATAAAGTGCTGTAAAGTGTCATAAAATCACAAAAAGTGATGTAAATTGATGGAAAAAAACAGACTGACGAAAATTGACAAACACAATGGAAATTGAAAAATGGTGGAAATTGACAGAAATGATGGACAATTGCAGGTGCCAATCTCTCAATGGCAGAAGTGCAGAATCACTGGTCACAATCCCAAACACACTCCACGCAGGATCCGCACAGCGCAATGTATTCCTCATGGATGTGTGCATGATTTGTGCTCAAGCGTGCACATGCAGGTTGCCCGCGGCGCACACGGGCATGGGATTGGCGGGAAATACTGACAGTCAAAAGCCCTTCCCAAAAGGTATTGTTGACTGAATTCTAGAGACCAAGAAAAATCCAAAAAAAAAAACTTTCAGAGCAGTTTGAGTGAGAGGACACTTGATATGTTTTGAGAATCTTCACTTTTTGTATAAATACGGAATATTTTAAAAGGGAAACATTTTTGACCACTAGCGCTATGATATTTGAACCACCGCAAACTAAAGTACTTCTGGTCAGGTATAGCATCTTTTCTGCTCTGATCCACGTTTCTGTTGCCATAAAAGGGCTCGAGCTACATGAAATCACCAGAAGATTGTCCATTTATATGGGTAATTTGGGCCATTATTTTTTAACAGGGAGTACTGACCAAATGTCAGCAAATAAATAAATAAATAAACAAAGAAAGATGTGCATCGATTATGCAGCACGGCTTCCAAGTTTCATTAATGGTCAAATTGCTACCTTTTTTGTTTTCTTAGAGACTATTATGTATCTGGCATCTCCAGATTTTCTTATGGGAGGTGACAGTACATTTCACCTTTCTAACCCTTGGAAAGTAATACTGACAGCCCCATCAAATTCAAGAAATGAAACCCAATTGCTGGGAATTTTTATAAGATTACTGAGTCAGATGTCTGTGAATGCTGGAACCGTGGACCATGTCTTCCAGAAAGAATTGGAGTTTTAAGATGTCCAAGTGAATGACCAAACATTAAAATATCTGCCATGATACTGACCAAAGAGAGGAACTGATAGTTATTATGAAATACTGTGGGAAAGGCTCCCAAATGTCCCTTGATCTTTAATGGGATCTTTGCTCATTTTTATGATCCTCTGTATACCTCAAATCAGCCTCCGAGTGATGGAGAACACACATGGTATTTACAAGCTAGGGAGAAATGAATAGGCTGTCGGATTCTGACAAATTATCCCTGGAGAAGAAAATAACTCTTTAAGAAATATAGTTGGTATTAAATTTAATAAAAGCTGGCCTTGAAAGATTCCCTGTGGAACGCCACAAGACCTTTGGTATGAATTTTATCCTAAACCTGTCACAGACTTTCTACACATTTTAATATCTGAAGGTGTTCTTTCCTAACGTTAGACAGCAATTATTTCCTAACCGGCTGTGAAAAAAGGGAGAGTTTTCAGACAAAACTCAACTTGTCTGCTGACACAAAGTAATTAGTAAGACTGAAATGAATATTCAGAGTGATTCTTGAATTTGATGAATTTAGCATATTTGGCCATTTTCACATGGACGGCTCCACTCACCGCTGAGTGTTCTGGCAGCTGTGCAGTGAGGGGGGCACGTCCATGGGAATAGGTGGGCAGTGGATGGATGGGTGTGTGCTGGGTGTGCGCCCATGAAAACACAACGGACAGTGGGTGTTTTGCACACGTGCTCCCAGCGCACACCCATCTACACCCATCACCCATGCATCTACACCCATGAGGCGGTCCCGTGGGTGGTGGTGGGTGTCTGTCCATGTAAAGGGACACACACACACCTCCACCGACCGTGCGAGCACACTCATCCCCCCTCATGTCCATCCATGGCCGTTTTTACACAGACGCCCCCCCCCCCGGCTCAGTGTTCAGGTGGGGGGGGTCCGTGTAAATGGCCAACAGGGGGGGGAGGGGAGGTGGGCATCTGCTCAGTGTTCGTCAGTGTGAACACCAAGCGGGATGGGTGAGAGTGAGTGCATGCAGAAAACCAGAGAAGGCACCATGAGTAGAGGTGGATGAGTGTAAAGGGACACACACACCCCTCACCAAAACACCCATCCCCCCCACTCCCACCCGTCTGTGTAAAATCGGCCCATGTGAAAACAGACTTTTGATCCATTTAAACAAACCAATTACAAATTGGTATTCATTTCATGTTTCATTTGTGGATTTGAATATTTATTACTGTTACTCTCTGTTCAGTATTTTGTTCAGTTCCAGTGTATTTGGTATTTGGGTTATTTTAATTACTTCAGTATATTAATAATTTCACTAGTGCTACATAGGCTCTTTTCCCACAGACACTAACACTGATAAAATGGGTGTTGCATTTTATTATACATGTGCTCTGTGGGTACCCTGCAACATGTATAATAAAATGTAACACCCATTTTATCAGTGTTAGTGTCTGTGGGAAAAGGGCCATAGTACCACTTAAGCGAAGTTGTCAATACCGAAATACTAAAATACTTAAGTAACTGAAATAACAAATACAAAGTAACTGAATAAGTGAAATCACCTAAATACTAACAAGTGTATATGTAAATTTTGTACTAGTACAAATAAATAGCTTGGATATTTGTTCATGGGAATGAATATGCAAATATAATATCATTTAGTCAGTTAAGACCTCATAACCTTTAAGGGAGACATTGCCTCTGTAGCTAAAATAGTAGAAACAAAGCAAATTCTGAACTTTTCAAGGGTCAAATTAGGTTGGTTAAGATGAATTTGCTTTAGTGTATGCTCAGCTGGAACACCTATACAAGGATATAGAACAAGCAAAGAAACACGCAAAAGCATTTGAAGGGGTTAAGTGGGGATAAAGTATTTACAATTTTTCTGAATATATGCATCAAAAAGTGAGTGAGTTTTGAATCTTGGTCCCTTGCAAAGGAACCTCCATCTACCACTTTTTTCCTAAGACCTACTTTGCAATCTCCGTACATTGATGAGTAGTTACTCACAGGAGCAGGTGAACTGATTTTTGTAATTAATTTTGCACACTCCCTTTTTCTTTGAAGAGGAAATATAAAATCAGCAGTTAAAAACTGTTTAGGACATCCTAATGCCCTGTATGGAAAAGCTTAAGTATTTTGACGATGTTATTAGAGTTGAAAGAAATATGCAATTTTAAATTGGCAAATAAAATTCAGATATTCATTACCAGAAACAAATATCTGGGTTTTTTTTTTTGTATTTCCTACTGTTGCAAAAATTTTCATTTGATAATTTTACTAGTTTCTAATCTGACCCCTTCTCCCCCTCTAATCTACTTGGTTTCAGCCCTGTAACAAAGAACTCAGAACATAAGAAAATAAGAAGTGCCATACTGGGTCAGACCAATGGTCCATCTAGCCCAGCATCCTGTCTCCGACAGTGGAATATCACAGTGGCTTCGGAGAAGCACCCAACAGGTCACAATGGGGGATCCATTCCCTGTTGTTTTCCCCCAGCTCCTGTCATGTTCCCTGATCCTGTCTGGCTAATAGCTGCTAATGGACCTATCTTCCAGAAACTTGTCCAAACCTCTTTTAAACTCAGCTATAGTACTGG
>QEPC01006491.1:5028838-5041107 GCA_003113815.1 Sphenodon punctatus | reverse complement strand
CTGCGTCCAATACGACCCCCAGACTCCGGACCTGCTGAGCTACAGGGGGGCAAACCCCCCCAACTAGGGGGGCCACCACCCCCTTCGCCCTCCCCACCACCATCACCTCCGTCTTATCTGGGTTGAGCTTCAGTCTGCTCAATTTGATTGGATATGAAAATAATCTCCATGAATACACATAGGTATTCTTCAGGTTTATCACTAACTTCAACTGCCGCTGGAGCAAACATCAGAGGGGCTATGGTGCAAAAGAAATTATAACGACTAGATGTGAAATGAATTGGGTTATTTGTATTTGTAAATTTACTACAAATCAGGGGCGGCTGGTGGCTTTTGAGGTTTTGAGATATTAGATATAGTAACTCTATCTATCTATCTATCTATCTATCTATATTACACAGGGATGGGGGTGGGGCACAGACAGCTCACACCAAACAACACAGCGAGGGGTAAAAAACTGAAATGAAACCTAAATCAATCTAATCCTATTCTAAATAAATCCAAAAACAAGGGAAGGGAATCAGGGATGGAATATATAAAGGGAGGAGGGGAGGATTCAATGGAGGGTAGGGAGAAAGAACACAGGGATGGGTAAAAAATAAAAATAACACCTAAATCTATCTTATCTAATCTAAATAAATGATACTAGGGAGGTAAATGTGTGGGATGGGTGGATTAGGAACACAAACTGCTAGGAGAGGGAGACTTCTGAAAACACCTGCTGTCAGGATCAGTGGCTAGCTCAGAAGGTGTTGGAAGGGGGGAGGGCAATGACTTTTTTGTTACTTGCTGCGCCTGCCTTACCACAAGCCCCATTGGCTCTGTGCAGCCTAGACCCTCCCGTCACCCATGTCCAATCGCAGACTGCAAAGCCAGTGGTCTGAGGAGAAAAGGGATGGTTATTGGGCAGGCTGGCTGCTACTCCAAGCCTCTTCACCCCTGGTGCCAGGAAGTCTGCTCCTCAGTTGCTTCCCCCTCCCTGGGCCTCCCTTCCAGTCACGTTTTTCCTGCCTGAACTCATCCGAACTCACCCGAACACGGCTGAACTGTTCGGCCGTTCAGAGTTCGGATCAAGTTCAGTTCGGTCTGTTCGGGTTCGGTCATCCGGTTTGGTCATCCGAACAGACCGAGTTCGGTCACAACTCTGAACTTCCGAACCGCATTCACACATGCCTAACCACCTTTACCCAATCAGCAGCACAGATACTCCAAACCTTTGCCTCCCATTCCAAACCTCAGTCCTACAGGTATGCCCTCACTCCTCTCGCTCCCACCTATCCCTGAACACAGCAGTGAAGTCTCCTGCCACTCACCTGCATTGCCCCACTTCCTCTGTGCCTCTCCCTTCCCCTGGATCTCCAGTTCCTACCTCTCCATATTGCCCCCCCTTCCAATTCCAACCTGCCAGCATTGTTCATTCATGCTTCTCTTTATACTATCTCATCTGTCAGGATCCCTCCCCTCCTTTGTAATTAAGCTAAGAAGGTGCACCGGCAACCGCTCAGTTTCATGAATGTATCCCTGTCCTTTCCTATGTCCACCTCCTCTTTGCTGCCCTCTCCTTGTCCATTCTAGGTTGTAAACTGCTTGGGCCAGGAATCTGTCTCTAATCAGGACTATGCAGCATCAAACACATTGTTGGCATCATATAAATAGCTAATAATACTAGAGGTGAAAGGAGTATTCAAATATAATGCTATATCCATCCGATTTTTCTGGTCTGATCCCCATCTGTTGGGTCGAATATGCAGCCTGCTGTGAGAGCAGATATTTTTGGTCTGGCTCAGTATGGATTGGTCTGGTATGATTTGGGAAAAATTGGTCTGATTCAGTTTGGGAAGGAGTCATTATGGATTGATCTGGTTTTGTTTGGTTCAGTTTGAAGGGAAATGGTCTGTCTTCATGTGGGGAATCAGTCTGGCTTTGTTTGGGGAATTATCTACCCCCCCAGCCCTGAAATGAACTCCCAGACAAATATACCTTGGACTGAGTTGGATCCCCCAACACCCAGACTGAACTGAGCAACAAAAACTCCCCGAACTGAACTGCGCACCTATGACCTAACCTTCCGATTCAATCAGGAGGATAACAACAGTATCAATATTCATTTCAGCTTTCTTGAAATTAAATTGAGCTTGGATTAGTAACACCCTAGGTTTCTTATATTATATTCTCTGCTCACCTTCCTCAATATCATCCACTAGTACGGGGAATCTGATTGAAGGTTGTGCCAAGTTCAAATGAAATGTCCATTTGTCAGCTTTTCGGTTTCTTGGCTGGAGCAAAGAGTGTTAAACATTAATATTTAATATGATGAATAACTCTCCTCTGTCTCAGAAACAATCTTGACTGATTGGCGCCCGTCTCAAAGAGAGAGGTAGAGTTCTTCTGAAACACAGAACTCATCCTGAAATTGACATTCCACATTTGAAACTCCTCACTTCATCTTCGTTCGCTGCTTAAAAATAACAAACCCGCATGCAGCTCTTTCCATGATACCACAAAGTACAACTCTAATAGCTCAGGTTTTCCACAAAATGCACACCAGAATCTTGCTGGCGATGTCTCCAGGGATAATTGAGACTTGTTAAGCTCTGCTAGTTATGAGCTTTCCAATATGCTATATCAGTTTCTTGATCTTCTGACATCAGCACTAGTGCAGCATTGTTCGGTGGCAACAAATGTATCCACTCCTGTACTTTCATCATCTCATCACACTCTCCTTTGCTAGCCTCCTGCACAGTCAGTCTAGACAAGGTCACTACATTATTTTTTTAATATACCTTTTTTTAAAACCCAACTTGCTTTTCAGACTTTTCGGATCATACTGACAGCCCAGTGCACTTAAAGGAGGGGTGAGGAACCTCTGCCCCATGGGCCAAATCTAGACTGTGTGGCTGTTTTTTATTTGGCCACTTTCCCATTCCCAGATCTGGTCCATGATGAATTCAGTCTCTCTCCTCCACTGAAAGAGTGAGATCTGGGAAAAGGCATGGAGACAAAGGCTTGCACTCAAGGGATGGGGAACCTCAGACTATGGGCATTTTCACACAAGACACTCTCCACCCACCCACTATACATGTTCCAGGGGTGTGGTGTTGCCCTATGGGTGCCCTGTAACGTGTACAGTGGATGGGTGGTGGGTGGGTAATGGTTGGAGAGTGTCTTGTGTGAAAATGCCCTATGAGCCTTGTTAGTCCCCATGTATTTTGACCCCTACATTCCAACATTTGACTCGTGCCTGGGCAGTGGATTTCACATAGAGCTGAAACAGGTACCTAATTTGGCACCTGCAGGAAATACCCATATTTCTGGTATGGTCTCAGGTATCTAAATCGGCACACAAATACCATTCAAGTACTTGAAAAACTGAAATTTATCCAGTGCAAAAACAAACCAACAATACACTGCAAATTCCTGATATCCAGAATGTAACAGGAAAAAAAATCAGTATTTTGGTATACCAGTTGTCAGTTATTTTGGGTACCAAAAAGCACCCAAAATACTTGGTTCAATTCCGGTACTGGAAATTTGCTGGGTATACCCATTTTTGTGGGTACACATTCCAATTCTGTAAAAACTGGGCCATTGGCCCTGGGTGATGCGATCCTTACATCATCTTGGATACTACTTATTCTATCACTTGGAGGGAAGTAGTTCTTTCTCTGAGTTAGATTCGATTGCCTTGGTTCTTCCCTCCAGTACTGGAGACAGCTCCCAGCACAAACCTTCTTAGAATTTCATGCACTCTCCCAGCCTGGAGCAGTTTGCCAGGATTTGGAAGTCTGCTATTCTTATGGCTGCAGAAGGGGGTCAAGAATGATGTGATGAAATGAGTACCCTCCAAAATGGATATACATATTGAATATGCACTACCCGATTGGCCATGTGTGGATCAAGTTATAGGCACTAGTTGAATAGGATCCAATGAGTACCTGTTTTTAATTTAAAAGGGGGGGGGGAGAGTATGCATATGCTCACTAATTTGGGAAGTCAGCTATTGTAGGTGGGTTTAAGAAGCAGAGGGTAACACAGAACCCACAACCTTTGACACAGCTGTCTTAAAGTAAAGCAGCTTAGCTACTCCAGAAGGGTCTTTAGAAGACACTAACTATAAACTCTTTATAAGTCCAGTATACAGTGCCCATCCTCATGGCCAAAGTAGATAAATACAGCTACTAGTTACTCTGGTAGCTCCCCTAGCAGATGGTTGGAAAGGAAGTGGAAAGGTTGGTGGTTCAAGGCACCTATGGCCTGAAAACAACAAAGAACCCACCAGCTTTTGCAGCTCGTATTGCATCCTACATCCATTAGGGTCAATAGGACCTCAGAGTTAATTTTTTTTAAAAGGGTAAAAGGAAGGAAACACAATGCAGACTAGAAACCATGTCACCTGGCACAGCAAGCACAAAACTTAGCTTATCATGCGCATCGCAGCTGCAGCTGCAGCATCCTTACCTAAAAAGCTATTTGGCTTTCTGGGCACTATATAGAGTCCTTCCTTGACTGTAACTCAGTCTCAATTTACTCTTGATTCTAGCTGAGAATCACAGCTCTTGACTTGTTTTTAGCAAGAATCAATCATCTAGGAAAACCCTGAATTCTCAACGCTTTCTCGGTTAAGAATTTGTCATGATTTACGATTTACCGTTATTTACCATATACTGATTTATGTATTGCGTTCATTCCGGTAATGCACATGTACAAAATGGCTGCCCTTTCCCAGAAGGGTGGCAACACTGACCGTGCCATCTTGGAAGAGAGCTGCGCAAGTGTAGAACAACTGCGACCGCTGTTTAGCGCATGCGTATTACCAGAACGAATGCGTATACAGTAAGCGGTACACAGCACACGGTAAATCACTGTAAATGGTAAATGCTGCTGAGATTCTTCCTGCAATCTCGAACCATTACTGGGAATGTACTGATCTCAGTAACAGTTCTCGATTACTGCGCGTTTCTCACGAGAATGAAAACCCGTTCTCGCTTCAGCCCTACTTGCTTGCTGCCAGAAAGATCAAGGGTTCAAATCTCGACTGTGCGGTAAGCTAAAGGTGTGATTTCTTGCATTTATAAGTTTACTTTGGGAAACAAGAATATAGGGTTTGTATCCTGCATTCACTGACGTTTCCATACAGTTTCAGGGGAATGCAGCCTCTTACTGTCAGGAGCTGGGAGTGAAAAAACAGGGAATGGATCACCCCATTGTAACCTTCTGGGTACTTCTTTCAAGTGACCAAGATTGGCCACTGTCAGAGACAGATGCTGGGCTGAATGGACCATTGGTCCAACCCAGTATGGTATTAGTTGGCTCCCACTCTCCTGCTGTTTTGGCGTGTACGTAAGACCTGGTTGTTCCGTCAGGCTTTTGGCGAGGGGTAGGGGTGGGGAATTTCCCCACATTGTATTGTATTTTAAATTGTTTAAACTGTTTTGGTTTTTTTAATTATTGAATGTTGTTCACCGCCTGCGGGCAGGAGGGGCGGGATATAAACTTTAAATAAATACAAATAAAATAAATAGTTATGTTCGTAGTTTCTTTGCCTCTAGGAGCCTTGAACTATCAACCTTTCCATTACAAAGCTCTACCAGGAGGACTGGATCTTCTTCAATGATGAGGATGGGCACCATATATTGGTCCTATAAAGAGTTTGCCATTAGCACATTGCAAGGGCCCTTCTGATGTGACCCAGGTACTCTGCTTTGGGATAGCTGTGCACCAAGGGTTCTAGGTTTTATGCTGCTCTCTGCTTACTCAAGTCCCTTTCAAACAGCTGGCTTGTAATATTAGTGGAGACACACACACCATTTAAATCCAAAAAAGGTAGGCAAGTGCTCCTTTCCATTGCAGGTATGGGGTCAGATACTCAAAGGGCTTCCCAAAAATGTGGATATTCTCTCACCGGCTCTTACCCATTCCTGTGACTCAGATGCCTTCACCAATGGACACTAAGCTTTGCTCAGACTTTCATCCTGGCCCGGTTACATCCCAGGGCTGGCATTCTGACAATGGGTTCCTCGCTGATGATATATAGGATTACGGCCAGGAGCTGTATCTGAGTTTTGGGCAATTTGCTGCATTTCCTACTGTGTTTTTATCTACCCCTCCCCCAAGCTTTTAATTTAAGACCACAGCAGATTTTAGGGAGGAATAGAGTATGTGTGGAAAGAGAGCAACAGCAGCTGTTTAAAAATCAGCACGCTCATAAAAACGAATAACATTTACATGTGAAATTGGCTTGGAGTAAAAATGGAGGGTCATCAATTGTGCTTAGACAAACCAGTAACTCTACAAGTCACTGGGAAAAAACAGATTTGATGTTAGGCCGCTATGGCACACATTGAACTGCTTTTCATCAGACCTCACCTGCACATTTATGCAGGTCCTGCCAGATGTTGGCCTGGGATTGGCCAAGGGCATGTTGGTGAGTAGCCTGGGCTCTCAACCCCAGACTATGTCCAGGTCACAGCCTGGGCTAAGGTCTGGCCGATCAGGCCAAAGCAGGCCACAGCAGGCTATCACGTCTGCTGTGGCTTGGAAGTTATGGCTTGGATCAAGTCCATCATGGCTGGCCACCATGGCTGTCATTGGCCACCATGGCTGCCCGTCACGGCAGGGGCTTGGCGCTGGGTACAGCGTGCAGGCGGGGCCAACCGGCCACACATTCATACGTCTCCCCTTCCTCCCCAGCCATGGGCACATTTGTTATGTGGTCCAACCTAGTCTGATCTATATCCGCCATGGCTTCCCAACCCGGCCCAGGTTAGGCTGTCACTGTGCAGCCGTCATGTCTGTTTCCACACACTGTGACCAGTAGGGGTACTCCTTCAATGCACAACAATGGGTGGAAACAGACACTACGCTAACTCCACTTTGACATCGTTTTAACCTATTTTATGCATGTTGCAGGGCTGTATTGGTGCATAGGCAGCCCACAACATGCATAAGAAATGTTAAAGTGGCGTTAAAATGGAGTTAGCGTCATGTCTGTTTTCACCCTGTGAGATCATGTGTGATTTCCTTTCACATCTTGTTTTTTGTTTTTCAGCTTATTGGAATCAAATGGTTATATGCCATGGTGAAATAGTATTTTCAGAAAATCCCCATGTATTTATTTCATACCATCTTGGGTCTCCTCTTCTCCCTACTGCATTATTGATGTTTAGCTTGAGTCTAACTCAGCTCCTCCTGAGGTCAATAGGAGCTTTCCCATTGACTTTCAAGAGACTAAGACCTAGAAACTCCAGTGCACCCAAGGGATTTCATGACCCATTAGAGTCAGTAGAAGTCAGTCTCCTGTTAACTGCCATAAAGTTACGCTTAAGTGCTTTGCTGGGTCAGGGCCAGAGTGTTCAGCACCTTGTAGGATTGCATCCCGTGGGGCCAATCCTCTGGATACAGCAAGAATCGGATACTAAAGTGATGAGGATCAGGAAGATAGACGGTACCTAAGTAACTAACATCCTTGCTGATGTGAATTGTGCCCTAAAAATGTACTACTTGAAAATGTTAGCTCCAGCTCTGATTAGGCCTCACCTGAGCATGATGGCTCCCTGCTAATTCTCTGTGTATATTTTTGGATCTTGCAAATCCAGTACAGAAATTCAAGTCACACTAACTAGCATAGCAATCAGGGCAAATCAGTCTAGAGTCTTTGCAAACACAGGGCTGATTTTCTTAGAACAACTTCCATATATAGACACATTTCTTTTGTATAAGTATGTTCTTTGCTTCTCAGTTCTATCAGATGTGACAAAATCGACCCATCTAGCAGACGTAATGGACTGGTTTGTGAGCGTTGATCAAGGACATTACTGGGTGGGGACATCAGCCTGGATGCTTTCTCACACGGCATGAATACCTCAAGGGAAGAGTTCCTGGAATCATGTAGTTTTCTGTGAATGAGGGTAGTTTCAATTAATTTCATTTTGCATCTTCTCTCATTGTGTCCTCTGTGGCATTGCATGCCTTTGCTTAACACTTCCATCTTGGTCTTGTTGGTGGTGAGAATCCTCCTGGGGGAGATGTTTTGTTCCGCCAGCCAGCCTGCACTAAACCGATGCCTTTCTGACAGAAACACTGAAGAATACAATGGGAATAAATTCAATAGAGTGCTACAGAAATGGAAGAGGGTTCCAAAGAAATACCTTGGAAAACTATCGAATTGAATAGAGGAGATCCTTTGGAATGTTTTTTTTAGAATCCCCTGTGCCTCCTTCCCCTGAAATGGAGTAGAGTAGGTGCTCCCCCCACCCCGCTGCCACAATTTTATTTATTTATTTAAATGTGTTATCCCGAACTTCCCTTAAAAAAAAAAGGCTCAGGGCAGCTTAAGACACACGGCTATAAGACCAGTGGTGTAGTGAGTGGAGCAGGAACGTGGGGGAACTTTTCCTTCAGCCACCTCCGCAGCTTTGGAGGATTTTTTGGGGTGTGGGGGGAAGACTCACCAAGAGTTCCTGCACTTCCAAAATTACCACTACACTACTGCATAAGACACTGGTCATTACCCCCAACTTTAAAAGGAAAGTCGACTGAAAGACAACAAAGCTCCCTCCCCTTGTCCCCCAGCTGCTCACTCCTGGATTGGCTCCCCAAGTGCTTGATACTACCCCTGCAAGATCAGACTTGTAGGCCCCGAGCATAACCTGCACTTACTAAAATCCACCACCTGCCCAGTGATTGGCTGCCTTCCATTCATTCATCTGTATAAAAGCAGTCATTCTAGTGGAGTGAGTCTTGTTTCCAACTGGTAGTCTTCCTGCCACTCTCCGCAAAGAGGCTAAGAAGTATTCGGACACTGTGGCCACTTTTACATGAGCGGCAGGATGCAGCTCGTTGAAGAACATGCTTCCTGAAAAGCCCCGCCGCCCGCGTGCATTTAGATGCACCGGAAGTAGCCCGCTGCCATAGGAATCACAGCTCACGCGGTCTCTTTAAAGCCGCATTTGGGAAGCCTCAATGCGGCTTCAAAAAGACCGCATGAGCTGCGATTCCTATGGTGGCTGGCTACTTCAGGTGTGCGGTGCATCTAAACGCAAACCGCAGGGCTTTTCAGGAAGCGCGTTCTTCAACCCGCTGCATCCTGCCGCTTGCGTAAAAGCATCCTGTAGCTTAAGCTCCTGACTGTGAGTGATATTTTCAAAGATACATTGCAGCCCAATGCAGGGAAGCTGTCACACTACATTGTATTTATATGAAGAGAGGATTTCATTCTCCAGTACTCTTAGCCTGCGCCCCCGTTCCTTTTTTCTTTTGGTACCAGCACTACGTTTGTTGTAAAATAAAATAAAATATAAATTGGAACAAGACCACAGATAACCTTGAATGTCAGAAATTGGATCTTTAAAATGATTCTGGATGCAGAGGCAGCCAAAGCAGCTCAGAGCCTCTTCAAAGACATGAGGCAAAGAATTGTAATGCAGATTACGTCGATTTACTACCAGTCAGTGACAGCTAACAGGAAACTTTTAATGAGCCTCAACTGCACCTACAGGATAAAAGGCCCACGGTGTAAAATAAATGAGCATGAAATGTTGTTGTTATTAAATCATGTATACAGCACTTCCACTGTTCAAAGTGTTTTACAGTCCTTAACCAGTTCACCTTCACAAAAGCCCTGTGAGGTAGGTCATTATTATTCCCATTTTACAGATAGGAAACTGAGGCTGAGAGATAGCAACTTGCCCAAGGCCACCTAGTTCATCACTCCGTTTGGATTTGAAGTCCAGTCTCCCCATGTTCAATCATCGAACAGAAGGTATCTCAGTATCAGAAATACTGTTTGTTCATCCTAGTTTTGAAAATACTCAAGGAGGAAGATTCCACAATTGCCCTAGGTGAGGAGGGAGGAACTGAGATTAATATCTGGAGAGGGGGGTGGAGTTCCATGCCACAGGACCTCCAACGGCAAGGGCCCAATCACCTGCCAACTTAAGGCGCAATGCAATGGCAGGCTCCCCCAACAGCGGGTGGCATCTGAATGCAGATAGCCAGTAAGGGCGAGGTTCCAGGAGCAAGTCTCGAATCCATAGTTATTAATGTATGCATTTTATATGAGTGAAATAGGAATATGTGATTAGTCATGTGTTAATGTAATATCCATAGTGAAATACTGCAGCGCTGACTAATATGAAATGTCTAAGTCTGTGTTATTGTAAAGTAAATGGGACGCTACACTAGAGTAGGAAAGAGAGGCTATATTGTGATATTGGAGCAAAGGCTCTTTAAGAGCTAGGGAATCCTCCCTGGCCACGCCCACTGTGGCTATCATGACGTTAGACCATAAGAAATGGAGAAGTAGGAAGCAATTTTGTACGCCCCCCCCACCCCCAGGCTTTTGAGGGAAAGGCGGGGTAAACATTTAAATAAAAAATAATAAATAATTTTACTGGAGGTGCAGAGGGCAAGCTGCTTCTTCTGAAACACTGGGAGCTCTCTGAGGTGTCATAAGGACGGTGGCCAGTGGCCATACCTCCCCTCGTAAAAGAAGACGCATGAGTTCCCGTGCAGTCCTACACCGTGTATTCCTCTTTTAAAGGGGAAGTCCTTGCAGGATCAGGAACATCCTACAGTTCTGGGTGACTTAATCCCCATTGGCTACTTTGTGTTGTTTCAGGGAGGTTTTTCTGCCATCCTGCTCAGCCCTTCCAGATCTTACCCACTCTACCTTTGCTCTGCTGGACACCCAGTTGCTGGTACAGACTATGGCATGATGTTTTAAGGAACTAGCTCCCAACAACTAGTTGTTCATCGCAAGCCTCTTCCTGTGGCACTCGAGCCTCCACCTGAGAAGGAGAGCTCTTCCCCACCTTCTGTCCCGGGCGTGTCACATGCTGCCCCTCAGGGGACTCTGGGTGCGCATATTCCTGGATAACTGCAGATCCAACTAAAACTCACTTCGTCGATTGTAAACCACAAACCCCTTAAATGAGGGCGCTAACGTAACGTTTCATCTTTCTTTCAAGAACTATGGAAGGAGATAGAGTCTGACCTAGAATCTTAACAGTCTTAACAAAAAGATTTTTAAAAGCATAAAAGGACTTAACCAAGATGTCGAAATGTAAACAGGAATTAATCCATGCATCCAAGACTCTTGAGAAATACTGAAAATGGTTTCCAGATTGCTAGCTTTTTATTTTTTATTTTTTTTACAATCGCTCATCATGGCACCACTGAAACATGTATAAAGATTTATGTGCCATAGAAAATTAAGCACGACCCTTTAGGTGAATAGAGCCAGTGCTAGCAGTTAGCACAAAAATGGATCCCATTCACTTCTCTGAGACTTGCTTCCTCTCGCTAGTTGCTAGCTCTGGTATTATCCACCTAGAGAGAGGATTGCACATTTTGTGCTTCTTCTCACAAACAAGGGTAGTTAAGCTGGATGAGATATTCTGGAATAACCACTACTCCGCATTCTATTCCCACCGGCAAAGCGGAGCAAAGGGAGCTACAACCAGGTCCTCAGCAAGTCGAGTACCCTGTCGAATCTGGGTGTACCCGGTTGCATTTGGGCACCAATTGGTAACTGAACACAATCCAATATTTATTTTTATTTATTTATTTTGTTATATTTATTACAATAAATATAATGCCTCATGCCTACAACATCCCAGGGCAGTGTACAACACTAAAAACAATCACAATCATCACATATATTCATTTAAAAACATTTTTTATAAAAGAAATCTCCCCTCCACCCCCTCACCTACCCCTCCCTCCCCTCTGAAGGCCTGGGCGAACAGTCAGGTCTTGCAAGCTCGGCAGAACACCAGCAGACCCGGGGCCAGGTGAGCTTCCTCCAGGAGGGAATTCCAGAGTTGCGGCCCAGCCACCGAGAATGCCCGTTCCATTGTGGCCCCCCGCCTAACACGGGGGACCTCCAGGAAGGCATCCCCGGTAGACCGCAGGGATCGCTCTGAGAAGCGGAAGGCGAGGCGGTCCCCGAGGTATAAGGGGCCGAGATCGTGTAGGGCTTTATAGATCAAAACTAACACCTTGAATCTGGACCGGTACACTATAGGCAGCCAGTGCAGAGTATGGAGCACAGGTGTTATGTGCTCCCGCCGACCCGTCCCTGTAAGGAGATGGGCCGCCGCATTCTGCACTAGCTGCAGCCTCCAGACCAGAAACAAGGGAAGCCCCACGTAAAGCGCGTTGCAGTAGTCCAGCCTCGAGGTGATGAAGGCATGGATGAGAGTGGCCAGGTTGGGCCCAGAGATGTATGGACGGAGCCTCCGTACTAGATACAACTGACAGAAGGCGGC
>QEPC01006491.1:4919801-5028679 GCA_003113815.1 Sphenodon punctatus | reverse complement strand
CCACATCCATTCCGCCACGGCCTCCAAACACTGGGATAGCACCGAGATAGCAGGGTCTGGGTCTGCTGAAAAAGAGAGGTACAGCTGCGTATCATCAGCATATTGGTGACAACGCACCCCGAACCCCCTCACGACCTCCCCCAGGAGCTGCATATAAACATTAAATAATAATGGAGACAGAATCGAACCCTGATGAACACCGCATGATAAGGCGCGGGGGCAAGATGTCTCTTCCTCCAGCACCACCTGCTGGCTTCTCCCTGAGAGTAATGTTCGGAACCATTCAAGAACAGTCCCATCCAGGCCCCCAGGTCACGCAGCCGTCTTAACAGCAGCCCATGGTTCATGGTGTCAAAAGCGGCTGAGAGATCTAGCAGGATCAGAAATGTTGAACATCCTGCATCCATCTCCCGGCAGATATTGTCCACCAAGGCCGTCTCAGTACCATAGCCGGGGCGGAACCCAGACTGAAAAGGGTTAAGGAAACCGATTCTATCCAGATGCACCTGGAGCTGCAGTGCCACTGCCCGTTCAATAACCTTCCCTAAAAAGGGAAGATTAGAGACAGGGCTGGTGAGTGCACCCACATCCAGAGATGGCTTCTTCAGAAGGGGGTGCACCACAGCCTCCTTCAGACTGGGTGACAACCTCCCTTGCTGGAGGGATGCATTAACCACCCTCGCCACCACCGTCCCCTGTGTCTCCCTGAAGGCTTTCACCAACCAGGACGAGCATGGGTCTAATTCACAACTCGTGGCTCTAACAGACCCCAGGACATTCACCGAAATTCCTCCCAGAAAGATCGACCAGATGGTGCCTCCAGAACCTCATGCTCCTCACCTACTGCTTCCAACTCAGTGTCAAAGTTACTCCTGATCTGAGCGACCTTGTCTGTGAAGTAGATGGCAAACTCCTCACAGCGGGCCTGGGACAAGTCCCCATCCAGGTGGAAGGAGGCCGGACTGACCAGCCCCCGCACCACCCAAAACAGCTCCGCTGGACGCGACTTCGCAGACGCTATGAGGGCAGCAAATAATTCTTTCTTTGCTGCCCTCACAGCCTCAACATAAGACCGCAAATGGGCCCTATGGAGAAGTCAATCAGATTCGGAGCGAGTCCGATGCCAGCATCGCTCCAGTCTCCTGCCTACCTGTTTCATACACCGCACGCACTCAGTAAACCAAGGGGCCCTGCGGTGACGAGATGGAGGCAGAGGACATCTCGGAGCCACCCTGTCAATGGCCTCCCCCAGCAATGCTGGACCAGCACATCAGCAGAGTGGCCGTCAGGGTCTGGGGTTAACTCCCTCAGAGCCTCCTGGAACTGCTGCGGTTCCATCAGCCTCCAAGTGCGGACCAAACTAACTGGTCCATTCCCATTCTGGAGGGGATGCGCTGAGAGACTGGCCTGTAGGAGATAATGGTCCATCTATGACAAGGGCGTAACTCGTACATCGCCCACTAACAGGCCACCCACCTCAAGGCCTGAACAGATGATCAGATCGAGGATATGTCCTCACACATGGGTCGGGCAGTTGACCATCTGGGACAAGTCCATGGTTGCCATGGCAGCCATAAACTCACGCTCCACTCCTACAAGGCTGGTGTAAGCATGGGCATTGAAGTCCCCCAGGACCAAAGTCCTGGAGGAGTTCAGCGCCACCTCTGAGGATAGCTCTGCTAGAGCGGCAAGGGAAGCTGCCGGACAGGAAGGGGCCCGGTATACTAGCAGCACCCCAAGCTTGCCCTCCACCAAATCAAACACCACATGGAGGGCCTCAATACCTGAAATCTCCTGAACCGGATATCTCCTAACTGATCATTCCTCTCTAAAAACAATAGCTACACCTCCCTCCCCGGCCCCCCATGTGGTGCTGGTGCTGAACAACATACCCGGCCAGGATGAGGTCCGCCAAAACAGTTCCTGCCCCCTCGTCCAGCCAGGGCTCTGTAATGCATGCAAAGTCTGCTGCCCCGTCCAGGATCAAATCTCAGATAACCGGGACCTTATTCACCACAGACCTTGTATTCAACAGCAACAGCTCTTTACAGGCGGACCCTAGACCCCGACCCTCTCTCACCCTCAGTGGGGGGGGGTGACCCTCTCAACCTCTACCAGGACCCTCTGTCCCCATGGAGCATGAGTCACCCATCCCCTCGGACCATACCGTCCCCACCCCACAACCACCCCCATGGCCGCTTCCCCCTCCCCCCCGGTCTGCTCGGCTGCTCATCCTGCCTCCAGAGGTTACCTCCTCCCCTCCCTCCCCCCCTCCTCCAGCCGAATCCACTGCTGCCACCAGGGGTTGGCATCAGAGGCATCCACTCCCCCTTGTCCCTCCTCCCTCTGCCACCGGGAGTTGTGCAACACTGCCCACCTGCTACCACCAGGTGGTCTCCCCCCCCACCCCCGTCATATTCCCCTGCTGCTACAGTGTTCGTTGCCGGGGTAACCTCCCCCTCCTCCCAACCAAAACTGTCCCTCCCCACCCCCCTCTCCCCTTAAAACCTGAACAGAACAGCTCACCAACATGGGCTTTCCAACTTCCTAGACTGACTCACCTCATGGCCACGCTGCTGCTCCTCCAGTCTTCTTCTTCTCTGCTTCTCCCCAGCCTATCAGCTGGCAGATTCCCCGTTCAGCTTTTTCTGAGTGGGAGGGGAGCAAAGAGATGTTTTCCTGCCTGTGTGCACCCCCTAATGGGTCTCCCATTGCCAGACATACCCAAAATGGGGGTGCACACAGGACTCATGTACATCCATGATATGTATCCCCATGGGAACAGGGGACTCATTAGAGGGGTGAACACAGGTCGGAAGAGAACTCCTCACTCCCCCCCCCTTCCTGCTCAGATAAAGCCGAGCAGGGAAGTTCCCAGCTTAGCTGAGCAGCTCACGGGCCGGGGAGAAGCAGGGACCAGCAGCCAGGACCAGAGAAGCAGCAGCCTGGTGGTGAGGTGTGTCAGTCTGGGGAGCCAAGGATTCTGGGATTGGTGTCCAAGGGTTTCCTGAAAGCCCCATTAATACCCACATTTTGGGCACCGGGTACCCCACTGGGTGCCCACTGGGGGTGTTTGAAGATGCTAGTATACAAAATGGCTGCTGCAATTATGCACATGAGAAAAATGGCAGTGGCCATTCTGTGCATGTGCAAAATGCCTGCTGCTGTGCTAGATGGTGGTCACCATGCTCCGACATCTTGTTTCAGCATGCCGGCTGCCATCTTGTTGTCCAGGAGCAGCCATTTTGCACATGTGTAGAACAGCCACTGCCATTTTGCGTATGTATAGAATTATTTTTTTAGTTCATTTGGTCCACCTGGAACTCGAACTGAACTATTGCTTGGTCCAAGTTCTGTTCGGACTGAACAAAATGCCTGGTTCCAACAGAATCAGAACCAAGTGAGAAGTCCAAAATCAGCCTGACGTGGCTTTTAAGTTGCTTTGTGGTGTTATGAGGTGTCACCGAGTGCCATTGATTGGGGGGGGGTGTGCTATATTAAGTATTAATTATTATCAATGGCCTAGTGATTCTGCTCAGTGACAGTGGGGTGGGGTAGAGGGGGGAGGTGATGGAGGGAGTTTTTACATGTTGACGTGGCTACTTGAATTACCCTTTTGGTCTGGATATTTGCACACATAAAAACAGAGGAATGGCTACCTGGCAAATCCAGCTCTACTGCTCCAGTTCACACATAGCCAATGTTACATGTGCCCCCCCCCCCGCCTTATGGTTGGGGGAAGGAAGGGTTGGTCAGACCAACCCTTGATCAGCTCCCTACTGGGAGTAGTCTAGCCTCCACGCTTCCCCCCCTTGCCCGTAGTGATTCAGTGCAGGTAGGAATGGCCTCACCACTCAGTGTACCCAGGGGGACTGTTCTTGGCCACACTTTTTTCTCTACTTCCAGGCCCTTCATAGTGGCCCCCATTTTCATCAGGGCAGGGCGTGGGAGCCCTACTCCCTCCCAGTGAGGCCCCAAACACAGTCACCTATGGGGCCTTGTAGAGGGTTCCCCAGAGGGGGTGGGACCATGAGGAAGGGGGAGGGAACCTCCCGCATAAATTATCTTTGCCTTGGGCCCTGCAAATTCTAAGGTCGGCCCTGAATGGTCACCAATGAACATGTGATCAACTGGCAGCTAGAAAACTCCACCACCTCGTACGGTATGTCCTGGTCTGGTCCCAGCATCCCTGGTCTCACTCTCTTCCTGGTTGGGAGGGCTGATGGCAGACTAAGAGCGCTCTGCTGCTGACAGAAGCCTTGAGAAATAACCTAGGTTTGCTGCAAGCAGAGCAGTGGGTGAGCCCACAGGTTTTACGATACATAAACTGCCGCTATGGAAATTCATTTGTGTGCTACCCCACCCTTTTGCTGCAGGGGTGGATAACATACAGAAACACCCTGAGGGGCAGCCTACTTGGCGGCGGCAGCAGCAGCTCTGTCTTGTGACATTAGACAAGACTACTGGGTCCCCAAACAGCATGTACCAATAGGTGCAAACCCCTCAATAAGGGGAAGGGAGCAAGCTACAGCTGTAGGTATTGGTAAAGCAAGCAGGGAGGACTATTGTGGCAAAACAAAACTCTGAATGGTGGGTGAAGCTGCATGAAGGTTGCTTGCTTTGGCAGGTTGTGGTGGGAGCAGGGCTTGAACCCAGGTCTCTAGGGTAGACTCTTTGCCCACACAGCCACCAGGACTACTGGACAGTCTGTTAGAACTAGAGTCCCAGACTTCTTTACCCTCATTTGCTCCCTGATTGGCTGGGCCCTAACTGTCTCCCCATTGGCTTCCCTGGTCTATAAAGGAAGCACCCAGAGGAAAGAGAAGTGTCTCCACAACACAAGTGAATACCAGCTTGTGGAAAGAGACTCCCCCCGAGCTCTAGTGTTCCAGTCCCACTGCGTTCCAGCTCCTCGGTTCTCCTGTGTTCTAGCTTCAAAGCTCTCCTGCGTTCCAGACTCCCCCTCTCAGCCCTGGTGATTTAACGCTGGACTTTGGTACACCTTGAACTGGGCCAGGCTAAGCTCTGACAGGCTTTGAACTCAAGAGTGTCTCTTCCTAAGTAGTGAGCATGTTCCCTGTTGCTTTGAAATTGGTGTTAAAGGAAGGATAGCCATGTTAATTTGCATGTTTCTCAGTCCCCTTTCTATAGCCAGATAGCTGAGCTTCCCAGGGCTCCACTGAGATCGTTGGGAGCTGATAATGAGGTATGACAGTCATGTCATAATTGTTAACAATAATATTGGAGACATGCCAACAGCTTAACACTCCCTTTCTGATTCTCTGGGCAGAGAGAAGGAAATCCCTTTTCAGAGAGAATTCCATTCATTGTGGCTAAGAAAAGGGATTGAACTGCAGAATGGGTCCTATTCCAAGAGAGACCAAAGGGGGTTTTCAGATGGACCAGGGGCTTCCCGCCCTCAGAGCTGCTCTGGGAGTGCACCCCGCATCCACCTCTTCCCAGTCCTGCCTGGTTTGGGAGCAGAAGGACCCGGTGGGTTCCCTGGCCCATGATCCACCCATGCAGCACCCCCCGCCCCCTCCATACCAGGGCAACAGCCACCTGGAAGTGGAGCAGCAGCATCGGTCTGACTCTGCACATCAGATGGGCTGCTGGTCCACTTTGGGCTGGTACCCTGGGTTTGGCCAGCCCGCCCCACCGCTGACACTCTGGGATGTTCTGAAGCACCACACCCACGGAGCATCCTCCATTTTTCCAGATGTCTCCGTGGGCGGGAGATGGGGGGAGATGGGTGTGCACTACATAGATGGGTGGACATCCATACCGCCACACCGTTTATATGGACGCCCCCCCCTCACTGCACACCCACCCGTACACCCAGCGGGGGTGGGGGGCATCTGTGTAAGAACGGCCTTAAAATTCGCATCTACAAGACACGTATGTATACATGAACACACGTTAGGGAAGGTGCTGGCATTCCACTATAAAAATTGACAGAAAACAACAAGCTGCAAGGCCATGTGGATGGCAGCTGTTTGAGAAGAGTATGGTTGTTATCATTTAAAAACAAGTTAGGTGCCTAGAAGATATACACTAAGGCCCTTTTTACATGAGACACTCTCCCGCATGGAACCCATCATCCACATGGGGGAGCATCCCATGTAAATGTGGGGATGCGTGGGTTCTCCCATGATCCACGCATCCCCCTGCATCCCTGTCCACCCCCCAAGCATGGAGAAACCAGCAACAATGCAGGTTGCTCCGTGCATAGCGATGCATGGGGAATTGGTGTGTGCCCATGTGTACCTGCCCCCCGTGCTGCCCCCGCTGCAGTGCACCAATGGACTGCCCCCTCTGCTGCGACCCATTTAAAAAGGACCTAAAGAAGGAAGTGGGAGCAAACAAGGGTGATGTGAGTACATTACAGGAGCTGGGAGTGAACAATGGGGAACGGATTACCCATTGTGACTGTTGGTTCTTCTCTCATGCAATAGAGATTGGCTACTGTCGGAGGACAGGATGCTGGGCTCAATGGACCATTGGTCTGACTCAGTATGGCGCTACTTATGTTCTTACATGTAGGTGAGGTGAAAAGGAAGTCGTTAGTTACTGCGAATGGATGTCATGGCTCAGGGAACCCAAAACAATACAGAGTCCATTGTTTTGAGTGTCCAATAAAGTTATGAACTTTAGTTCCCAGGCTTGTCTTTTAAAAGTGTTGTGTAGGTCCTCTTTCAGAATGAAGACGGAGAGATCAGAAATTGAGTGGTTGTTCTGGGAGAAGTGGGAGTCAACAGCTGAATCAGTGATTTTGTCTATATTCTTTCTTCTGTGGGAGTCCATAATATTTTTCCCCCATGGGAGTTCATATGTTTGTGCAAAGATTGAAAAGTTTCACTAACACATTTCCCGTTGAGGCATTTAGTGCACTGAATGATGCACATGACATATTTTTATTTGCATGTGTGAGTTCCAAGTATGTTGAATGGTTTCCCCTGGGAAGTGTTGATAAAGTCTGTGGTGGAAATATGTTGCCAATAGAGGTGAAGCGGGTACCTGATTTGGTACATGCGGATATTTAATACCCACATTTTTTGGTGCCATTTTGGGTATCCAAATCTACCCAAACACCGTTCAAGTGTCCCTTCCAAAATTTGTTTTTTGAATACTGAAATTACCCCAAACCAACCCTCTAAAATCCCCCCACCCCCAATACTGAAACCTGGGACTGGAAGTCAAAAAACTGGGGCAAAAATAGTATGTTGGTATTTTGGGTACCTGACTGGACACCGTTTCAGGTAGTGATAAGTTTCTGATTTTTTTTTAGTTCAGCCAGGTACCACAAATTTATTGGGTATTGTAAGGAAGCCAGGGGCTAGGGCACGCAGCAGCCCCATCCCGGGGGCAACGGCCCCCGCAACACGGCCTCCCAAGCTCCCCGCACTCCCCGCCGCACCGGACCTACCCCCCTCAGCTGAGCGCCCGCTTCAGAAACGCCCCGAGGTCACGCCTCCCCTCAGCGAAACACCTCAGCGGCACGCCGAAACGCCCAGGGGCGGGGCCAACACGCAGGCCACGCCGACCCCTCCGCGGCAAGCTAAGACACCCGGGGGCGGGGCCAGCACGCAGGCCACGCCGACCCCTGCCACGCCCCCTCAGGTGCGCCGCTCTGCACGGCTGCAGCAACGCCCTGGGGTGGGGAACTGGATAAAAGGCTGCACCAGGGATAGCTGCGCTGCTGGTGATCGGAGCCTGACGTGCCTGTGAGACTGGCCCCTTGTGTGTTACGTACTATTGCTTGTGGATTTGCCCGTTGTGTGTGTGTGACTGATTCTAGTGTGACCGGTGGGTGAGTGGGCGTGTGCGAGTGTTTGATATTACAGCGTGGGTCAGGTGAGTGCGTATTCCTGTGGGCTTGGGGGGGAGCACGGGTGCCTGGGTGTATTCCCTGAGCCTAAGACCTATCCTCCCTGCCCCCCCTTCCTGGGACCCTCCGCACCCCCGACCCGCACACGTGTCTCACGCCCCCAGCCCCTCCCATTGCCCTGTGTGATTGTGAGCAGGTGGCAGCACTTAAGGTCTGTGATTGCCCCCGTGCCCGATGATGAGATAGGCTGGGGACTCACCATCTTGGTAGCCCTATTCCACCCTGAGGGCTTGTTTTTCCAGCAGGGCCTTGCTGTCGCCTATTGCTCTAGCGATTGGTGTGTGTACCTGTGTGTGACCCCGGTCCCAGGGATCCTCTTGCCCTCTCCCGTCTCCTTAATTCCCCACAGGTATACGCTTTATTTTATTTTTCTACAGGTTTCAGCTCAAGTTGGCAGGTTTTATACCTACTACTTTGGCAGAGTCTGGTTGCTCTTTGGATAGGGTAGTTGGGAGTTTGCTCTTGATAATCAGTTCTGAGAGGCTGAGGGGTCATTTGAAGATGAAAAGAGATGGTTCAGGAAAGATTTTTCTCAGGTTCTTGTCCCCCTCTAGTATGGGTTGTAGTTGCTTGATGGTATCGTTTAGGTTCAAGTGTGGAGTGTTAGGTGACAACTAGTGGTGTGTTGGTGGAGGGTTCCTTCTTTCTACATTGGAGCAGGTTCCCTTGCAATATTTGAATAGTCTGTTCTTTTATATGGTCCACTCCCCAAGTGTATTAAAAAGTCATGCATTATCACTAGGGTTCAAATGAGATTTCACCAAAAGGGGAAATCTTGTTGAAATCTCGGTTCTCAATACCTTTTCAGTCTAATTAAGAACTTCTCAGTTGTCAGCAGTGACTAATATTTCAATTCTTGATTTTCTGATAGTTTGTGTACTGGGATCCTGTTTACCAACATTCTGCTTATCGCTTATGGCGTACCTTTCATTTACCGTTTACCACATTGGGTGTTTTTACACACACATTTCTCCTGGAGGTTTGCTGTAACATCCTGAACTTTCTGTGTGTCTAAAACACTCTTCCAGATCTTAAACATCTGGATCTTTGAACTTCTGCGTGAAACGTCTCCCAGAACTTTTGTGTGTAAAAGGTTCTCCTGGTAAACTGCTTTGCTCCAGGCAGCTGTGATCATCACTTGGTTTCCATGGCAGCCTGTCTCGTCTACAGCTGCGGCTACTTTAGGCTGTCTCAGGGCAGTGTTTGTATGAAGAATGCATCCAGGAACTGCCTCAGGGCAGTGTGTGTGTGTGAAAAATGAATCTGGAACTTACTTGTTGACTTATAAACCCAGAAGATTGAAACATCCAGAACTTTAACGTGTGTCTAAAAATGCCCATTGCTGCAGGTACCTTTTTACTTCTAGGTATGTTGTTTCTGCATTTCTGAGCCAATCACTATAAAAATAGCCCACCCCTTACTCTCCAACCAGTGCCTCCAATCAGAATTGTTGTTCTGTGTTCCCTTTCCTTTGATCAATCTGCAACTGCATACCAGATTATTAATTATTATTATTATTTTATTATAAACATTTATATAGTGCCAGTCGTGTGACCTGGTGCTGTACAGAACATAGAATTAGACGCGGCCCCTTCCGGTAGCTCACAATCTAAAAGACAAAGGCGGGGAGACAGGGAGAGGGGACAGTGGGAGAGACAGGGGAAAAGACAAACAAACATTCAAGTGGATGCGAGGCGTCAGGTGCGTATGCTTGGCTTGGTTACAAAGAGGTTGGTAGCAGCAGTCAGCAGAGGAGGGCAGAATCTGTAATCCAGTTGCAGATTGGACAAACCAAAAGGAACAGCATAGAACAACAATTCTGATTGGAGGCAATGGAATGAAGGCTAAGGGGTGAGCTATTTGCACAGTTATTGGCTCAGAAATGTGGAAACAAACCTGGAAGTAAAGGTACCCTCAGCATGTCCTAAATTAATGGTATGTGGTAAAAGGAAAGCAGAAAGTCAGTAAATCATGATGGTATTTCTTGGTATTTTGAGAATCGATAAATTGTATCAGTATTGGGAAAAGGTCGAGAAACTGATCCCAGTTCCTAATATGGTGAAATTTCTCACAAATAAAAAAAACTTGCTGCTCATTCAGTCCTCATTATTACATGTTTTCTGGTCAGTGAGTCCTTGACTGCTTTGCTCAGCCCCTGTTTGGGATGACGTGCATAAACCAAATTCACTGAATCAAGACATCAAGCACAGGTTGCAGGTGTATCAAAAACAACTTTTTCATTTATGATATTGAAATAATTTTTAAAATTACCTTGGGACCATTGGGAACACACCGCGACCCTGCACCTGCCCATGATGACCTATATAACGGGTTGCTAAGCAACCCAGAAGACAAGGATGCTCCACAGTAGGGTCAGCTCAGCCCTTGCGGCTGCTTGCCGCATGCCCGGTGGGCAGAGCCCTGCCGAGATGCAGGGCATGCCTGGCGGGGCTACGCAGAACATAGGGGGTGGGGCTGGAACCCTGCTCTGAAGGCTGCCACCTGGATTAAAGGGGATATAAGGACCGGCGGCGGAGCATCTCCCCATCGGTAATCATAAGAGAGGCTGGCCCCTGCAGCGTGTGTGTTGCATTACCTTTTTCTGTTGCCTCCAGTTTTTTAACCTTGTCTTGTGCCCCAAACGTTGTGTGCTTCCCTTCTCCTGACACCCCCCTTCTGCATAGCCTTGTCTGTGAGTCCGTGTGAGTGTGCGTGTGCCTCCCTGTGATCTTCCACTCCCTTATTCCCATTCCTTCCCCCCTCCCTGCCTTCTCCCCTTTTCCCCTCTTCCCACCTTCCCCATTTCTCCAGTCCTCTGCCTTGACACCCCTGGGATTCCTGGACCCCTCTTCCCTTCACAGGCTGCACCACTGGACACTGGACCCGTACGAAACCATGACTAGTACTTGTGTTAGTTGTGTGTGTCTCCTTTGGAACCCCATTCATAGCCTTCCTCTCCTTCCCTGTGATGAGTCGGGTTGCCTTCAGTCATTGAAGGAGAGCCCAAACACGACCCTGAGTATCAGGCCCCGCCCCAGGCAAAGAGACAAGGGGAGAGGAGAGCACGAAAAACCCCAGAGGTACTCATCTGCAGCAGCGGGGCACCCCCCGCCCCTAGCACTACGGCGGCGAGCACAAGCGCCGCCGCCCCCCTCAGAGACACCGTCGGCGAACGTAGCTCCGCCCCCCGCTCCCCTTGAGCAGCTCCGAGAGGTTTCCCCGCAGCAGGGGAAGACATCAGGCACCGGCACCGCCCCCCTCCGACGCAGCGCACGCATAGCGGCGCGAGGGGCGGAGCCAGGGGCGGGGCTTTCGGGCGAGGCCTAGCTGGGAGCCATAAAAACGCCGGCGGGGTAGCCATTCCCCGCCGGTAATCGAGAGAGAAGCTGGCCCCTTGATTCTTGTCTTCTACCTGAGCTACTGCCTTGAGCTAAGTGTTTACGTGTTTGAGTGATTTTGTGACTGTGTGTGTAATTGCCCTGCTGTTCCTCCTTTTCCCTTCCTGCCTCAGCAAGTGTGTGGGTGAGTCGTGTGCCCCCCCCCACTCCCTGCAGCCCGTTTCCCCCTCCCCCCGCCAGGGACAGTATACCTTCCTCCACCTGCGCCCCCTTCCTGTCTGGTTCATCCCCCTCCCCTTCCCCGAGTACCCTCGCCCTGCACCCCCCCCTCCCGTCCGCCTCCTTCCTGGGCCCAGGGTTGCACCCCCCCCTTGGCCCTGCCTTCCCTTCACCTGGAGCACTCCCCTCCTTACGAGGTCATCACCTGGGTAAGGAACCCCCTGAGTGACGTGACTTTCCTGTGTGCCAGGCGGCCTTTCCCTCTCCCCTCCCCTAGTGGCACTACCTCTCTCCCCCCCAATGATGACACGGGTTGCCTCGTAGATCTCGAGGAAAGCCCACCTACTAACCTGAGGGGAATACCGGGAGCCTATCATACGCCAGGGAGAGAGGCTGCCTACTCCCCCGTACCTTTGCCCCCGTGCCCAGGCCCCTTTGGGTTCTCTTCCCCCTCCTACCCTGACACTGAGGGAATTATCTTTCTCGTGGTATTGCCCGAGAGGAGAGGGTCTTGCCAAGGGTTACGTTCCCCCCCTTTCCCTTTGTGTCCTTCTCTCCTATCCCCCTTCCCCCATGACAGAATTACTACATTAACACCCCCCACCCCCCACTATGGGTCTTGAACTTCAGGTCGCTGAGTTACTGTGGACTGTACAGGCGTTAACCATGGAGGTACAGAATTGACGTGGAGAGATTCAGGAATTGCATAAACAAAATCAGTCCCACAAGAGGCTATGGCACTACCTAAAACCGCCCCCATGGAGGCTGAGGAGGCCTCTGCGGCTCAGGCCACTTCTCCACCACCTGTATTGCTTGCCCCACCTGCTGCTATGCCTAGGGAACCTAAAGCTCCCAGACCCAAGTTTTCTGGAGACAGGAAGGCTTGTCAGGGTTTTTTAGCCCTAGGTAATTTGACTTTTCAAACTCAACCATTGATGTATGGGACTGACCAAGCCAAAGTTTCATTCCTAATAGAGCTTTTGGGGGTATAGGCTTAGATTGGACCACCCCTCTTCTGGCATCTAATGATGCCGTATTACAAGATTATGAGGGTTTCCTTAAGCAGTTCCGCTTTTTGTTCTATTACCCCCATTGGGTGAGGGACGCTGAGCAAGTCATCCTTCACTTAAAGCAAGGGAAAACTCCCTTGCTTGATTATATCACGCGGTTCCGAAAACTTGCATTTGATCTTGGGTGGGGTGATTCAGTACTCCAGGCATTGTTCCATCAAAGTCTTAGTGACAAAATTAAAGACCAGTTGGCAAGTGCTGCTATAACCCCAGAGACACTAGAAGGACCAGTTACTTTAGCATTACATATTGACCAATGGTTAATGGAGAGAAGGAGAGAGAAAATGCAAGACCAGGGATGAGGGGTGAACTATAAGACACCTAGGAGCTCCCTACCCGGAGTACCTTCCGATGCAGGGAGTTCTGGGCCTGAGCCCATGCAAACAGAAGCAGCCCAGGGTCCTCTGAGCCTAGAAGAACGTGAACGATGGAAACAGTTACTTTGTTTTATTGTGGGGCAAGCTCCCATTTTTCTAGGGAATGCCCGTCTAGGCCTCCTCGTCAACCCCGGCTGGGAAACGGGACCCACTGGGAGGAGCTGGGGGCCTCTCGGTAAGAAACCTTTTCCCCAGACACTGGGTTCATAGAGTCAGTGGGCCACTTCGATAATTGTTTGTACCTTTGACCTTATGATTGACAACCAGGTACTCTATCATAGCCAAGGCACTCATGGATTCAGGGACCTCGGGAAACTTTATGGATGTGAAGTTCGCTTCTGCCCATTCGATTCAGTACAGCCCCGATGGCGACATCCTGCACACCTATGCATCCACCCTTCCTTCCACATTTCCAGCTTTAAAAAAGCCTGCCCTCCGTACCATGCCTTGCAAACACAAACCCCACCGTTGCCCGTCCTCTTACAGGGAGGCCCAGAGTATGAGGTTGAAGCCATCTTGGATTCCAAACTTATCAGATCTAGGCTCCATTACCTCATTGATTGGAAAAACTACGGACCTTCTGAAAGGTCCTGGGAGCTTGCTATGAATGGTCATGCCCCCCGGCTTATCCTTACCTTTCACCGGTGCCACCCTTCCAAGCCTGGCCTTCATACCCTGGTGGGGGCCTGGACGGGGGGGTACTGTTGCACCACAACCCTGCCCCCACCCCCAATGACCCATACAATGGGTTGCTAAGCAACCCAGAAGACAAGGGTGTCATGGAGAAACATGGGGTCACACACGTGTAACACGGGACTACATGTTTGGTAAATGTGTGGGGCCAAGGGTTTCACATGGATGTAATGTTACTATAAATGTACACTATGTAAGGTTAAAAGTTCCACATGTTGGTAATGTTGACTCTGAGAATTGTAGAACTCAAATTGGGGGCTCTCCTACGTCATCAGCCTGTAGGAAGTGCAAACAGATAACAACATGTATTGAAAGCTGGCTTGCTAGATGAGCCTATGGAGATGTTAATGAACTTCCATGTTTACCTGGGTTGCGGACGTGACCTGAATCATGCTCTCCGAGGCGGGAGATCCGAAACAAAGGAACTGAATTCCTATTTAAATGGGAGGAAGATAGGAGAGGAGAGACTGTTTGGAGACTTCTTCCTGCAAAGCCAGCTTGAGCACCTATATATGAAAGGGACCAGCCTTAAACAGTAGGTTGGGGGAAGATGAGGGGAGAGACAGCTTTCGCTCTCCAAAGCCAAGACCCCAGTTGCTTACATCAAGGACTGAGAAACCAGAACTTATGGACCTTTAAGGTAAGATGAATAACTTAGAAACGTAACCAGTATAAGTTAGGAATGCATTATGTTTACCTTTGATTTCTAATTACCACTCTGTTTAACTATCTTGTTTATGTAATCAATAAACTGACTTCTTATTTTATAAAGAAGTCGAAAGAGTCTAATATTGGAACACAAGTGAGCTACAAGAGCCCTCAAGCTCTTGCGAACCCAGAGAGTAAAGAGTCTGTAAATGGGAAGGATCGGGCCCTTGGGTGAGAAGAAGTTTCATTGTGGCAGACTTGAATTAGCCAGTGAGAGAAACTGATTCAAGAGAACTGTGCGCAAGGGAAACTGAGTCACTCAAACCCGGTAAAGTGGGGGGTGCGGACTGCCCAAACCCGTGACAAAGGGCGCTCCACAGCGGGGCCAGCTCAGCCCTTGTGGTTGCTTGCCGCACGCCTGGTGGGCAGAGCCCAGCCGAGATGCAGTGCACATCTGGCGGGGCTATGCAGAATGTAGGGGGCGGGGCTAGAACCCCACTCTGAGGGCTGCCACCTGGATTAAAGGGGATATAAGGACTGGCGGCGGAGCAGCTCCCCACAGGTAAACGTAAGAGAGGCTGGCCCCTGCAGCGTGTTGCATTACCTTGTTCTCTTGCCTCCAGGTCTTGATCCTTGTCTTGTACCCCAAACGTGTGTGCTTCCTGACCCCCCTTCTGTGTAGCCTTGTCTGCAAGTCCACATGAGTGTGCGCGTGCCTCCCTGTGATCGTCCACTCCCTTATTCCCACTCCTTCACCCCTCCCTGCCTTCTCCCCTTTTCCCCCAGATGCTAGCCCTTCCCTCACCCCCCGCCCCATTTCTCCAGTCTTTTGCCTTAATGCCCCTGGGATTCCTGGACCCCTCTTCCCTTCACAGGCTGCACCACTGGACACTGGACCCGTACAAAACCATGAGTAGTACTCATGTTAGTTGCGTGTCTCCCCTTTGGAACCCCATTCATAGCCTTCCTCTCCTTCCCTGTGATGAGTCAGGTTGCCTTCAGTCATTGAAGGAAAGCCCAAACATGACCCTGAAAGACATACCTTTCTCGTGGTATTGCCCAAGAGGAGAGGGTCTTGCCAAGGGTTACATTCCCCCCCTTTCCCTTCGTGTCCTTCCCTCCTATCCCCCTTCCCCTGTGACACCATTTCTTGACTTGTCTCCCTCCACCTGGAAATCCTGAGCTCCCAGAAGTCCCATTTTAGACACTGCCATAATAAATAACAAGTATCCTACTTGTGCATACAAATGTCATGAGAATAACAGCTTTTGAATCATCAGAGGTCATGATCACAGCAAGAGGCATTTTTACTAACTTGGAGAAAAGAGATTTTTCAGTTTTCCCTGCTACTCTCCTACACTTTCCTGAATTCCTGCCACCTTCCTGCGCAGCAGGCAGCTCCTTTCTGTTCTGACAGCTTTCCCCCAAGAGGGGAATAGCTGAGGGTGGGTTGTAGTGACCAGATCTCTCAGCTCCCTCTTTCAAGACTGGGAGGGTGAAGATAAGTCCCTGGATAGTGGATACCTCTTGCTGCTGGTTGAGACCCAGTGGAGCCACCAGTGGAGCAGGATTTGTTTCTGTTGAAGGAGGTGACTAGGGATCTGGTTATCATGATGTATACCTAGTTGAGATGCTCAGGACAAGTGTAGTTCTGAGATGGGCATCTAAGTAAGTACCCACAGGTAATACCCATATTTTCAGGTGCTGTGTCAGGTACCTAGCAGGCTACCTGATCACTGATTGCGTACCTGAATACTCCAAAAAACATCAGTAATTTCTTTTATTGAATTTACAGTTTCTAATCAAAAAATCAGGATGGAAAACCAAAAATCAGGACAGAAAATGGAAAAATCAGGGCCTGGAAGTCAACATTCTGGGACACAGGATAGCCGAATCAGGTCCTAACTGGATACGGATTAGTACCCGAAATTTTCAGGTCGATTCAGGTACTGGAAATTTGATGGCCATACCTGTTTTTATAGGTCTTCATTTTAGCTCTAGGCAAGTGCTTCCATCATCATCCTGCCCAATATGGCATCACTTTCAGAGTGAGTGGAGGAGGATGCAATAGGGTGCAATTGCATTCCCTTCTTTCCCACTTGGCCCCACCCTTTGTGACATCATGATGCTCAGAAAAGGGGCATGGTTATGTCAGAAAGGGACGTGGTGATGTGATTTTTCCTTCCAACTTGACCACAACCCTTTTCCAGGTGGCATGACATCATGGCGCTTGGGAAAAGGGCATGTTCATGTCAGAAGGGAGTGGTGTGAAGTGGCTTTCCCACCCCAACCCCCTCCTTGAACATAATTCTTCCAGCGCTCTTGCTGCGTCCCTTTGGGAATCTGGAAATCTCCTTATTCCAAAGGGATAAAGCTTTTGAATGAGTCATCAATCATGTCAGCTGTGACACGATTGTTAATGGTCCATCTTGCCCGACTCATCCCTGTAGATTTTGGAAGCAGAGGACATTCTACATTTAGTGACAGGAGGAGGAAACATCTTACTGGAAAGTTGATTTTTCCCCCCTGAGTGGCAGTTTGAAGAGGCTCGGGGGATTAGAACATTAAAATATGTCCTAGGAAGATGAATTAGCAGGAAGAGGGCATTTGAGCTTGCAAAAGATGAATATATTTCAGGTCCCACTGCTATTTATCATAGAGATATCCCCTCCATTGATGGGGTATGCATGCATGCATACAAAAGTTGCTGTCTGTATGTGTACACACACACAACAGATCCTTATAGATCAGGGGTCGGGAACCTTCTTCTTCACTTTAAAAACTAGTACAAGTTCTGCAGGCTTTGACTCCCAGCTCCTTTGACTCCTCTGCTCCCTAGTAGCAGAATTCCCATGGGCATGGAGCCCTCCCTTTCCAGCCTTCCTTTTCAAGAACTGCATCTAATTTGGGCTTTGGGAACTTCTTCCTGTTTGACCTCCTGTCACAGAGTGCCAGGGATTGGGGTCCTCAGAGGCGGCAGGTCCAGTGGCATAGCAAGGTTGTGGTGGGCCTAGGCACATGCTTCAAATATGGGCTCATGCCCACAAAATACCCCACCAAGAGTAAGGGGTGGAGTCATCAGGATGGGGGTAGGGTTTTTCCATGAAGACAGTGTTACCCCAGTTCTCCCCTCCCACCCCCCAGCAGCAGCAACTCTGCCAGGATGAAAGTTTTAAGAGTGGGTAGGGCCAAAGTATCATTCCCAACCACTCTGAACACTTCCTTCTTGGCAGAGTGGGTGGGGCCAAAGTACCATCCCCACCCACTCTGAACACTTCCTTCTTAGCAGGGTCCTTTGCTAGATGCCTGCACACCATGAGGAAATTTCAGGAGTGGATGGGGCAGTGTGTTGACCACACTCCCTCTCCCTCTGAAAATGTCCTAGTAATGTGCAGGTCACTTGTAAAGGGCCCCTTCAGAGTCCAGGACCTGGACTCTCCCCTTGCTCCATGGTCGACGCCCCTGGGTGGGCCCAAGGTGATGAGCAGGCCCCCTTGAAGAGGCCACAACATGATCTTTCACACAACCTAAGAACAGTATGTTCCCCTCCTTTAAAAATCTCAAGTCACAGCCGATGGCTACTTTGAAGGATGTAACTCTTCTTCAAGAACTGGCCAATTACAGAGACCAAGACATAAACTCTCCTGTTGCTCATGTGACTCCCTTTCCTTGAAACTTGCATAATCAAAACTAACACCAACCCAACAAGCCTTCCTGAAGCCTAAGCCTTTACTTTTATGCTCAGAAATACAGCTTGGAAATATATCTGTAGCAGAGCCACTAGACTAAGTCCAACAAAATAGTATTTATTTGTTCACTTACACAAAGTACCCCGATTGCTTTATTTCCTAACGTTCGGCCAGAAAGCATTCACCTTGCACCGTATTTAGTCAACTATGAGACTCAGATAAGGAAATCCATCAGGAATAGCCACCTTCTCTGTAATTATTATAGACTGTTGATTCCCTTGTCATGGAAACTGTCAATAAAACCAGCTAATGGCTTTTCTTTTCTTGGGATGTTATTTTTAATTAACACTTTTGTTAAGTAGTAATCAGAGTCCCCGGAGTGTCCTCTTGTGGAATTCAGGAGGGCATGTTTATGCGTATGTTTAGACTTTGTCCTAGTTTCAATGATTTCTGGCAAAGAGTTATTGCATCGGTTTTTGTACATTGCCATTATGATGATCCTGGATACTCCAATTAACTGTTCATTCCAGGACAGAGCAGCAATAACTTCATACCATTATAAGAAAAAAAAGTTTATTAAGTTAACTTCATTGCTCACCAAACATTTCATTACATTGCAATTGGAAAGCTAATCACCACCACACAGGAAAATATGGGATAAATTATTCACTAGGCTGGACCCTCTTGGAAATGACTACTTGTCATTCACAAGGACATGTGCTGGCGTTGCTTTGGAGCTTGAGTGGACACCTTTCCCGAATCTCTGCAACGCTTTTTAAAGAAAGTAACTGTATTATACTTTCCAAGCCTGGGCTAGGTAACCAAGTGGTCCACATTGTATAGCTGAAATGAGTATTTAATTTGGTACCTCTGGGGAATACCTGAAATTTTGAATACCATTTCAGGTATTCAAAACAGTACACAAGTGGTTTTCAAGTACCTGAAAAAACAATATTTCTGTATTCGTGTTTTCAAGTACTCCAAATTACCCCCAAACTAAACAAAAAACAAACATAAGACCAAGAAATCAGGGACTGGAATTTGAAATTCTGGAACCTGAAGCTGAAAAATTGGAATGAAATGTGTATTTTAGTCATTTGGGTACCTGATCAAATGCCATTTTGGGCACCGAAACATATTGAGGCGAAACAAGTTCTGCAAATTTGACAGGGATGTTCATTTTTGCTGGTACTCATTTTAGCCCTAGTCAACGGGCATTATCTATCCAAACCCAATGGCTGGTGGATCGTGATTTTTTTAATTTTTGTTTTAAAAGTCAGGTACAATTCCCTGTGTATGAGCCTAGGCTTACATTTGATAGCTTAAGATGTAAAGACTCAAGAATTTGACTGCGGAGCTCATGTGTCTGTTGCCAATGTCACATTCCTGGTAGCAGCCATCAACTTCATTGGAACTACATCTGTTTTTCTCTGAATGTGTGTGTGTGTGTGTGTGTGTGTGCTTGCGCACGCATGCACATGTGTACGCACTGCATAAAGGTAAACTCACCCATTCATGAGTGGCGTTTGGCAGTAACTCGAATGATAATACTAAAACATAAAACTCAGCTTAAGTCCCCCCCAATGCCTTTCTGTTCCTAAGATTTCTAATATGGCCTCAGTCTCTGGCATTGGTTTCTTCTGACCAAAGGGATTACATCCACCTCTTTTAGATTCTAGTGGAGTTAGTAAACATGCTTCCTATTATGGCAGGGGATAGGCTTTCTGGCAACTTTTATTATTTATTTATTTATTTATTTATTTATTTATTTATTTAAAACTTATAGCCCGCCCCTCCTGCCCAAAGGCAGCTCGGGGTGGCGAACAACACACGCACAAAAAAATTCAACAATAAAACATTTAAAAATAAATGTACACATTTTAAAACAAGTCATAAAAACTCACCCTCCCTCCCCAACCCCCTTCCCACCCCTCGCCAAAGGCCTGGCAGAACAGCCAGGTCTTACACAAACGTCAAAATGACAGGAGGGTGGGGGCCAACTAAGCCTCCTCTGGGAGTGAGTTCCAAAGCACAGGGGCAGCCACCGAAAAAGATCTCACATCAGTGGTCACTTGTCTCGCCCGGGGTACCTCCAAAAAGGCCCCTACGGACGATCTCAGGAGTCACACTGGCACATGGGGAAGGAGGCGATCCCACAGATAGGCAGGGCCCAGGCCATGAAAGGCTTTGAAGGTCAAAACCAGCACGTTGAACCTAGCCCAGTGCTTTATAGGCAGCCAGTGCAGAGCACAGGTGTCATGTGCTCCCTGTGGCCCGCCCCCGTAAGGAGACAGGCTGCGGCATTCTACACCAGCTGCAGCCTCCGGACCAGCTTTTTGGGCAGCCCCACATAGAGCGCGTTGCAGTAATCCAGCCTCGAGGTGATGAAGGCATGGATGACAGTGGCGAGGTCGGAGTCTGAGAGATACGGCCGAAGCCGCCGGACAAGATGTAACTGCCGAAACGCACTCCCCGCCACGGCCACAACCTGAGATTCCAAGCTGAGCCGCGAATCAAGGAGCACACCCAGACTCCGCACTTGAGACACCATGGGGGGGCGAACCCCCCCAACAAGAGGAGATTCAACCACCCCCAGGCTCCCCAAGCCCTCGCCCACCAACATCACCTCCGTCTTGTCAGGATTCAGTTGCAGATGGCTCAACCTCATCCAAGCCCCCACAGCTGACAGGCACTGGGAAAATAAGGAGACTGCATGGCCTGGGTCGATGGAAAAGGAGAGGTAGAGCTGAGTGTCATCAGCATACTGATGACACTGCATGCCCTGAAACCCCCTCACGATCTCCCCTAACGGCTGCATATAGATGTTAAACAAGAGGGGGGACAGAATGGCACCCTGCGGGACTCCACACGTGAGGTCCCGGGGGGAAGACGTACACTCCCCCAAGACCACCCGGTGAGTTCTCCCGGCCAGGAATGAACGAAACCAGTCCAAGACCGTTCCGCCAATTCCAGCACGGTCCCGCAGGCGAGTCACCAACACCTCATGATCGACTGTGTCGAATGCAGCCGAAAGGTCTAGCAGGACCAGTAAGGTCTGACGACCCTGGTCCAACGCCAGACGGAGATCGTCAACCAAGGCCACCAATGCCGTCTCCGTACCATACCCAGGCCGAAACCCAGACTGGGAGGGATCAAGGAAACCGATGTGGTCCAGATGCTCCTGGAGCTGTCGTGCCACAGCCCGTTCAATAATCTTCCCTAAAAAGGGAAGGTTAGAGACCGGCCGATAACTGGCAGGAGCATCAGCGTCAAGAGATGGTTTCTTGAGCAGGGGTCTAACCACAGCCTCTTTTAGGCAGTCAGGCACCCTGCCCTCCCGAAGGGAGGCACCAACCACCCCAGCCAACAACGGCCGTAACGTCTCCTGGCTGGCTTTCACCAGCCAGGACGGGCATGGATCTTGCTCACAAGTAGTGGCACGAACAGATCCCAACAAGGAATCCACATCGGCAGGCGACACCATCTGAAACCGATCCCACAAAACAGGACAGGACGGGGCATCCATAGCCCCAAGATGATCCTCTGCAATAACTGTGGTGCCGAAATCGTGGCGGATGCGAGCGATCTTATCTACAAAGTACTCGATAAACCGGTCACAGCGGTCACTGGATTGCTCCAGGTCCAGGCGGAGGCAGGCAGGACTGACCAAGCCTTTCACCACCCGGAAAAGCTCCGCTGGACGTGACTTTGCAGATGCAATAAGAGCAGCAAAGAACTGCTTCTTTGCTGCCTGCACCGCCACAGCATAAGCCTTTAAACTGCTCTTATGCTGCGATCGATCATACTGGTCGCGAGTCCGGCGCCACCGTCGCTCTAACCGCCTGCTCTCCCGCTTCAAACACCGCAGACCCTCAGTAAACCAAGGAGACCTGCGGGAGACTCGAGAGGGCAGCGGACGCCTGGGAGCCACCCTGTCTATGGTCTCGGCCAACAAGGTGTTCCAGAAGGCTACGAGATCATCGACAGAGCGGGTGTCAAGGTCCAGGGGAAACTCCCCCAGAGCATTCCGGAACCGATCCGGTTCCATAAGTCTCCGGGGGCGGACCGATCTAATAGGTCCTGCACCCTGCCGGGGGCTATCATGCGCCAGGATGCACGTCTTAAGGAGGTAATGGTCAGACCATGACAAAGGCTCTACCCCCTTAACTCCTACTAACTGACCCCCCGCCTCAAGGCCGGTGCAGAAAACCAAATCCAGTGTATGTCCCTCCTCATGTGTGGGGCCACAGATGATTTGGGACAGGCCCATGGTTGTCATGGAGGCCATGAACTCATGCCTCGCTCCTCCATGATTGGTGTCAGTGTGGATGTTAAAATCCCCCCGGACCACTAATTTCGGGGTCTGGAGGATCACATCAGACACCAAATCATTAAGAGGATGTAGGGATGTTGCTGGGCAATTGGGTGCATGGTACACCAGCATCACCCCATATCTGTCCCTGGCCAAATCCAACACAAGATGGAGGCACTCAACACCTGGTGGAGCCTGCACCGGATACCTCCTAAAAGGCAGTGCATCCTTGATAACAATAGCTACACCGCCCCCCTCCACCCAGCCGAGGCTGGTGCTGCACAGAGAACCCAGCTAGAACAAGATCGGCCAGAATAGGGCCTGATTCATTGTCCAATCAGGTTTCTGTAATGCACACGAGGTCGGCGTTCCACTCCGGGATTAACTCCCGGATGGTAGACGACTTATTAACCACCGACCTCATGTTGAGCAGCACCAGGCCAAGGCCCGGGGTCTCCTGGGCCTTGACCCACAACCTTCCCACGTGGGGGTTTAGGGGGGAATGGGCACAAGGCACCACTCCCTCCTCACCGATGAAATACCCCTCTCCTTTGGATCATCTCTCCCCCAACCCATAACAGCCCCGATAGCTGTGGAAGCCCTCCCATCCTCAGAGAACCCCGTTGGACACCCACCCTCTATGGGCTGTCCTGACAGGCCGGCGAGAGGGACTCCACCCCCCAACCCCCTCCCCGGGACTCCCTCTCTCCCTCTTGAAACAGTGTAGCAAAAAGAAGCTATTGTGAAAAGAAATGTTTGTGCTGTAGAAAAAATACATACACAATATAGTGGCCTGTAAATCATGCACAGAATGGGTCCTATTTCAATCCAATACTCATAGATGCCATTTCAATTCCTAATACAAAAATCCAATGCAGATTCACGCTATTTGTGTAAGATATACCTAATTCAGCTCTTATGAGAGCAACAGGCATACACTTAGGAGTATGTAGGATAGTTCTTAAAAAACTATTTTGTACTACCTCTAATTCACTAATGAGCAACAGACCCCAAATAGGAATTCCATATAGCAACTGCGAGGGGACCTTAGCTCTGTCTGCCTTCAAGGCAGGCAGAATAATTTCCTCTCCTTTGGAAAAATAAAAACTTATGATCACTTTACATGCACAGGAAGCCTGAGTTCTCAGGGTCTTCAAATGAAGATGCCAAGAAGATGTTTGTGAAAAAAGAACCCCAAGATATAATGGGAGACCTGTTCAATTAGATCATCATTGACAAGCCATCTATGGTAGGCTCTCAGTTTCCCTACTACCATCACCTTGGTCTTGGTATAATTAATTGCCAAGTGTTCTGTTGTACAAAACTGGGAGAACGCATTCATCAAATGCCTCAGGCTGATCTGAGTGTAGGAAAGTAAAATTGTATCGTCGGCATAAAGCACAATAGAAAGGAAAATGGTACCCAAATTAACAGGGTGGAAAGAAGGATCTCTCAGTTCATTAATAACCCCATTCATATAAATATTAAAAAGCAAGGGGGCCAACAAGCACCCTTGGCGTACTCCTCTTGTGGTAGAAACATGGTCAGTCAGTAAACCTTGACAGCCTATACAAACTTGCAAAGTGGTCCCTGAGTGTAATGAGACTATCAAGAAAAGCAATCTTCAATCAATAGAAGTTTAACGTCAACTTAGACCATAAGCGTTCCCTGTAAATTGAGTCAGAAGTGGTCTTTAGATCTACAAAGCAGAAATATAAAGTTGAACGTGGCCTAGCACAAATGTATTTAGTTATTAATTGATTACGGGCAAATATATGGTCCACAGTAGACCACCCTTTACGGAATCCTGCCTGTTTCTGGCCCCAAATCCCCTCCTGATCCACCCATGCAATCAATCTCTGGAAGAGAAATTTGGTATAAAGTTTTCCAATTACGCAAAGGAGGCTTATAGGTCTGTAATTTGCAGGGTCACTAGAATCCCCTTTTAAAAAAAAAATTGGTACTACTATGCTTTTAAGCCAGTCCCTAGGAAACATCCCAGTATCATTGATGGCTACAAATAAAGCTGCTAATATGGTTGCATAGAAAAAAGGGCACGAAAATGGGATGCCCACTTAACAGATGGAATACATGCCACTTCTGTTGGAGTGGTCAATGCCCTTGATTGAATAATAATTTTCCAGAAGCCAACCACATTATTATCCTGTACTGCCCTATCAAGGGCCCTCCAGGGCTCTTTGATATACAACTGCTTTTTTTCCTTCAACAAGGGATAATTTCAGATGGTACAGGATCACGGTCAACCACAGTGAATCCCCTGTGGTGGCCGTTTGTCTCGTAATGTCTATATGATTCCCGCGAGATGTTCACCACAGTGATTCACTGGCGGGAATCACATTAACCATGGGTGATTTCAGACGTGACGGGGCGGATTTGCCCCGTCATGAAATGAAATTTGAATTCCCCACCGGGATGACCCCATCACGCCATAACAGACATGCCGGGGGATCCCGGCAGGGAATCGGGGAGGGGACGGGGCCGCGCGGCGCAACTTGCGGCTGCATGGTCCCGTCCCCTCCATGCTCCCCGGCCTCTGGGGAGACGGGCGGGCGCCGCTGCCAATGCCGCCGCAGCGCTCGCCCACTTTGGCCACGGGCGGGAATCTCTGCGAGGATTCCGACCCGTGGCCGCCATCCAGATGTGACGGCGGGGGTCACCACAGGGGGGAATCGCATTCGCCATGCAATGACCTCCGGCCCCGCCGCTTCGGCCGCTCATGCGGCGAATGTGATTCCCCGCTGTGATAACATCTGGGGGGAAACATCAGTTTCCCCCAACAGACGTTATGTGGTCGCTGCCACCACAGGGGATTGACTGTGGTGGCCTTTGACCATGTAACGTCTGAAATCACTCCATGATTCTGGACCTCTGGCCACCCGGAGGTCCAGAACCGTGGTTAGATTGGCCATGATTCAGGATGGGCCAAATGTAACTTCTGTTACGTTTGGGTCATGTTGGATCGTGGTCCCAGCCACAGGACAGGATCGGGTGCAGTGGACGGATTGGCTGGTGTGCCCACCCGCCTCCCGGAGCGTGGGGGCCGGGGCTGTGCAGCCACACGTCACGCCGTGCAGCCCCACCCCCTCCCCGATCCCCTGTAGGAATCAGACTGGCACGTCTAAAGGACGGCCGGACTGATTCCTGACCAGGATCCAAAACGGAACCCGGTCCGTGAGTGAGCGTGGTGGGCCTGCCCGCCCAACACGTCTGAAATTACCCATTGACTTATATTTCCTTTTAGCTTTCAGATAAACTTCAGGGTCCAATCTCTTATTGTTCCCCTTTAAAAGGTGAGCCTGACGCTTCAGATTTATCTTGGCTAGGTGACAGTCTTGCCAAACCAGCCCCTACTCTGCCTACCCTGGTGCCCTACAATACTTGCTGAAGTCGTTAGGGGCGAAGAGCTTCAATAACCCTTTGAAAGCACTCTATAGTTGAATTTTTCCCACTGAGTAGTAATTTTTTAAGTTCAACAAACTGGTCAGATTTCAGCAAAGAAATCACCAGTTCCTCTACTTGTGGGACCCATTTAATACGACACTCAGAGCTGCCTTCTTGCTCAATGTGACCACTCATTTGCATAGCCCTAAAGTGGCCTAAATCCGCCAATAATACTAGATCTAAAATGAGGGGTTGGTGATCTGAATCTATAGAAGTTTGAATAGAAGAGTCACATACCAAAGGGAGAATCACTTCTGAAACTAACACACAGGCGATAACACTCATCCTACTAGCTGCTATGAAGGTAAATTCACCCAACATATCTCCAGGTGTGTTATCATTGAGGATGGTTAATCCCACCGCCTCAGCTAGATTTTCCAAATCTATCCCGTGCTTGCTTGAGCTATTGTGCTTTGAGGATCTAAATGATCCCCAAAAGGAAAAGCATTGCTCCTCCGAGGCCAACCCCCCCCCCCAATCATAGACCTCCTTGCCTCTACGAGCATTAAAATCTCTGGAAATAGCCACCCCAGCAAGGGGATACTTCTCCTGTATTGTTGTTTTGTTGTGCTCTCTCTGTTGTGTTTTGTGCTGGCATGTTCCTATCACAATAAAGTTTTGATGATGATGATGATGATTTGAGTAGGATCCGACAAAGGGAATATAAAGTTCTATCCCTTTCCCTCTTTTTTGTTTTGGTATTTCAGTTTTTTCACTTGTTTTTGGGTTGTTTCAATGTTTTGGTATTGTTAGCACTATTTTGCTGTGCAATTGCTGAAACAAAATAACCAAGAAAATACTGAAGTGAGAAAATAACTGGACAGATCTAAATGAAATAATCAAAAGAATTGATATGCTACTATTCATTTTGATTTTGGATACTATTTGGATATTCCGTTGGCTATCTCAAAATGTGAATAATTCACAAGTAGAAAACATGTAAACAAAATTTACTATCAGTATAATAGCATTCACGGGGTGGTGTGACAGTCTTTGGGTAAGTCCTTTCAGGATGAGGCTCAAGCAGTCTAAGCATACTATCACTAGATCAGTAGTGCCTGAGAGAGGTTGTGGGAGGTGAGGTGACAGGGCCTGCAATCAAGGGCCATAGAGGGAGGTGACGGAGCCGATAACCCAAGGCTCAGCTCTGTGGCACTCGAGCCTCGTAAGGAAGGGATTAAGAGCAGGGAAAGCCTTCCCCCAAGACACCTGATCAGAAATGGGTCAATCACATGACCCAGGCTGAGGCTTAAGAAGGAGAACAGAAGCCCAGCTAAGGAGTCTCATCCTGTAGACAGCATGATGAGGAGTTCCTAAGCTGACTAGAGCCACCCTAGGGACCTAGGAGGGATTTCTGACCCTTTTCAGAGGGAAAGGGTGAGGGGGTTCAGGAGACTAACAAGGGCATTGAGACCTGAGGCAGGAATGCTTGGGGGGAAAAAAAACTACCCAGATGGAGGCTTGACTCCGGAGAGAGCTAGGGGCCTGCCTACCTATTCAGGAGCCTTAAAATCTCCTTAATGTTGGTCAGCTGAGGCCTGACTCAGGACAAAAGGAAGGAACTCTCACTACCAGTCCAGCTGAGGTGTGACTCCAGGCAGGAACAGGGACCCATGAGGGCAGGAGCCCTTGGGTAAGCAGAATCCAGCTCTCGGGGCAGGAAGCCCTTGGGCATGAGAACTTGAGGCCCCTGTTGTGCAAGAAGCCAGACCTTGAGATTACCTAGCTGGATGTGAGATGGTTATAAAGCCCAGGACTGAGTGCAGGGGTAGCTGCAGTGGGGCAACTGAGCCAGCAACTAACCCAGCGGGTCAGCTAGGGGGTGCTTCAGAGACACCGGGGCTGGGCTACAAACCCCAGAGAGGGAGATGTCAGTGTCCTGGACAAAGTTCCTTTGAAGGAACCCCAGGAGTGACAGGACTGGACCAGGGACTCCACGGGGGGAGACATCAGAACTATAGCTATATGACCCCAAAGGACCATCACCTCTGGAAGTGGGATCCTGCTACACTCAGAAATAAACTCCTTGGGCGAAGGCCTGAGTGAGGACCCATGGGTGGAGGCCCATGAGGAACTGCTATGTGGACCTTGGACAACATCTCATGAAGGACTGAGACAGCTGGAGTTGGGAAGTCAGGACTCAGAGGGATGCCAACAAATGTAAGTTTAGGCGCTGATTCTGCATTGACTTTGGGCTGGGGGCAGACCACTTTACCATAGGTTGCTACAATGAAGTTCTGGAATTTGTCCATATTGGTAATCTTGATTCTGAATTCCTAACTTTCCAGAAAGCTTGACTACTCTGTGCAGAGGTCAGGATGTAAATTCTATTCATGTAAAGCTGGATTTCCCAATTTTTTGGACCAGTAGACCATTGTCAACCCTCAACATTTCTTATGCTCCCAGCAGAGATGGTAGCAGCCCAGCATATGCTTATTTCAGACTGGCAGTGACTATGGTCGCACATGGGAGGCAACTTTGGTACCTACCATGGCCACAGCAATTTCCAAACCGAGTGAGAGACCCAGGGATGGCTGTCGTCAGCACATGTGCCGAACAGTCATCTCCAAGCCTCCCCTTCATGTTGGAAATGATCAATGCAATGGTGGAGGCCGAATCATGCTTTGCTGTAGCAGGCCACTTATCATGGACAACAATTTGAGAAGATCTGTTGTATTATTCACTGATGACAATCCCCATCACCTAGATACTTATGCAAAGGTGACATTCAGACTGTTAGCAAAAACCCACAAATAAATCCACAGCACGGGAACCTGTACAGTGGGTTGAAAACTAGAAGGGCTGTAGGGAGCCACAGAAATGCTCAAGAAGAAGGGACGGGCTTCTTGGAACCAATCATACTAAATGTTTCTATAGTAATGCAAGACGTATGGGGAACAAAAAGAAGACAAAAGAAAAGGGGACAAAAGTGACCAAGGGCACAAAATGGCTTCCGTACAAGGAGAGGTGTGCAAGGTTAGGGCCTTTCAGTTTGGAGAAGAGACAATGGAGAAAGAATATGAGACGTTTATAAAATCATGAGTGGAGTGAAACAAATAGGGAGTTGCTATTTACCCTCTCAAATAGTACTAGAACTAGGGAGCCTCCATGACACTAACTGGCAGCAGATTTTAAAACAACAACAAAATATTTTTTTTCCCACCCAACGCACAATTAACTTGTAAAATTTGTTGTCAGAAATTTTTGGTCAAGGCCAGAAGCAGAAGTGGGCTTTAAAACGGATTGGATAAGTTCTTGGAGGATAGGTTCATTAATGGCTATTAGCCAAGTAGGCTGAGGGATGTAACTGTCAGGACTTGGAACTGAACAGCAGGAAATAGGCCACTCTATTATGTACCGGGTGTTGGGTACTTCTCCAAAGCGACCAAGAATGGCCACTGTCGGAGGCAGGATGCTGCGCTCGATGGATCATCGCTCTGACCCAGTATGGCATGTCTTAGGTTCTTAACAAGCAGGATGAACTGGAAGTCACAAAACTACAACCTAATTGGCATTACTGAAACTTAGTGGAATGGCTCTCCAAAGGGGCCATTAAAAAAAAAAAAAAAGTTAAAAAAGTTAAAAATCCATGGGCTGAATTTGGCACATGGGCCAAAAGTTTCCCAAATTGTGGTATAGGATATCCCACTTCAGAGCAGGGGTTGGACTAGATGGAAACTTTCATCTCTATGATTTTAAGCTCCAACTCACATTTCTATCAACATGTTCCAAAAGCACCACAGGCGTGGAATATTAAATAATCACATCCTTCCCCAAGTTTAGTTAGGAATTACAGTAAATTTATTGCCAATCTGGCTACAACATCTGCACTACGGAATGACTTGTTAAAAGAAAGATGAAATTTGTCTTTCTGCCAAAGTTTTGAGAAGCTTAAACTGAAATTAATACCTGCAAGTAATCTTGGCACGTTTTGAGAGATTATCTTGATCTGGCCAGCAGTGCTGCTGATTTGTTTTTAAACAAAAGTTCAGAAGCCAGAAACAATGTTGGGAAGAAAAATAATAGTTCCCTCCTGAATCCAAATTTACCCCACCAAGTTTCTATGAAACAATGGGAAAAAACCAAACATAGCAATGACCTGCTCGGGCTAGCTTTGTTCTGCTGTGGCCTGCGGGTCACTGTGACATTTGTGCTCGGGCTCCCAGATGTTTGTCCTGGACTGACCCCGGGCATGTTGGTGGCTAGTCGGGGCTGTTACTCAGCAAAGTGTCAAAGTCAGAGCCTGGGCTACCTAACACCCCCACCGGGGTTAGTCCACGGCAATGCGGACCACAGCAGGTTAGAACATATATTCTGAACCACCGTGACCCATCCCAGATCCGGGCCGTCATGGTGGCTGTCATTGGCTGCCATGGCTTCCTGACATGGCAAGGGGTGGGGAGGTGGAAGCAGCATGGGGGCAGGGCCAGCCAGCTTCATGTTTGTTGTGGTCCGACACAGCCAGGTGGCAGGATAGCTCCCTAGTACGGGTCATGTGTGATTGGTGTTAAATTTCAGCAGATCAAAGAGAGGGGGGGTTGGTTGGTTGGTTTTTTTCAATTCAGACTTAGTACATGAGAAACAAAAGTTCAGAAGCCAAAATTAATGTTGGAGGGGAAAAAATAATTACCTACCGAATCCAAATTTACTCCACCAAGGATCTATGAAGCAGTGATGTTTTTATCACCCTTCCTTTTAAGTTCTACGTCATTATGAAAATCAAAGATATTTCCAGTGCAGGCCAAGTACATCAGAAACAGAGATTGTTATACATCCAGGACACCTTGCAGAACCCCAAAAGAGGGTGGAAAGAGATGAGATGTTGCCCCAATTTCACCCCAATTAACCCTGGATTCACTTGCTTGTTTGTCAGGTGGCCACCAGATGTTCACCCTGAAGCCACTACTCATGGTATCATCCCAGGGAAAGCCGATGATGTCATTCGGGTGAATTTGGGGAAAGGCAGGGAAATGTGCTGCCCCGTGTGTTGGGGGGCTACGGGTTGCCCCCACAGCTGCCTCTATCTGTTGGGTGCCTCTCTGCCTCCACCTGTGTTCAGGCACCATGGAGTCACGGCCAGCAGCCTAGACTGTCTGAGAAGCAACAGAAACTGGTGGAGGAGGAGGGAAACTCAGGCAGTCTGTGGCAGGGAAGAATGGAGCCCGTAGGTGGCAGCTGTTGTGGGCCCACGGAGTGACCATAGGCTCCAGGGGCTTCCCCTCTCATGGGCACTACCCAGAGTAATGCTAAGTACGAAATGCACCTGGTAACGCAAAATCCATCCTTGCATAACTTCAAGGTAACAATTCAGGATTGTTTTCTCTCTTGAGGGAATATAAACACGCTCTTTCCAAAATGTATCCTGGAGAATGTGTAGATTGGTATCCTGGGATCAGCCTAAATGAGATGGTTTGCAAATATCCATACATGTTGCCCAAATACTGATAAGGAGATTTAAAAAATCAAGCTTGCAAGCACAGGATTACCCATCTCCCCTTGCTTCAGTGCCTGTGTTCATGGGAAACAATTTTCTCTGGTAAACAGATTACTTGTAGACTTCACTGAGCAGATATTTTATTTATAATACAAGGGGCCTCTCATTCAACCATTCCCTCCATTTTGATTGGAGGCATTGCTTAAAGTGATGGGGGTAATGCAGAGACTTGAGGGAACACTATAGGTATTAACTTAAGATTGGTTGGGGGTGGACTAGATCCCTGAGATCTTTTCCAGTCTTATGATTGTTTGATTCAGTGACTCTGATCTTTTCTCTAACAAATCTCTGCAATATAAACTGATGGTACAGCACCAGGTGCACTGCTTGTGCTATATAAAGAATAGTAATATACTCCTGGTGGCATCAATAGCCAAGGAGAAGCCAAGGAGACTGATCATATCTAGGGCTGCTTTCACACCTTACAAAATGGGCTATTATAAGAACTGGAGATAATACCGAGTATTATAATTCCACAATTGTTTGTAATGTGTGAATACACTATTCCCCTTTTATGCTGCAAGATCTTGGGTCATTGTAAAAGCCACGTTTGGTAGCTTTTACAATGATGCAAGATCTCACAGCAGAAAAGGAGAATAGTACATTCATACATTGCAAAAATTGTGAAATTATAATACCCAGTATTATCTGAAGTTATTTTAACAACCCGTTTTGTAAGGTGTGAAAGCAGCCTAGGTGGTTTCATGATTTTGCTATTAGGTACACATCCAACAAACCTATTGTAGCAGGGTGAGCTGGGGTGCCTCAGCTGTACCTTATCTAGGAGGCCTCTGGCCCTGATGGCCTCACTCCCTGAGTCTCAGTGAGAGGTTTTGATGTAGCCCAGGTAGGTCTAACTGGATACCTGATTGACTGGGGTTGATCCAGGGAACGAAGGTCCTAGGTGCCGTAAGGTTGGTGCTTCTCACTTTCAGGGCCCTTAGAATACACTTCTGGGGAATCTAGTTCACAAACCCTGCTACATGGAACAACTACAGATTTTATGTGCTTGCAGATTTGGTTCTGATCCTGAGAGTACCTCTTACAGGGGCATGTATTTGGTGTCTTTAAGTCTGGCCTCCACCACCCCTACAGCCAGCCCATTCCACCAGGCTTTATGGGCATCCAACCCTAGTCCTTAAAATCTTTACATTACCCTAGAAGTGGCTTCGTGAAAAGACAGATCCCACCTGTGAGTCCCACATAGCTGGCTGGGTCATGAAGCAAGACCTGCCTCCTTATTTGTCCTGCAGTCATGGGTTGTTGTCTGGGCTATGCTTGAAGTGTCCCACAGAAGTCTCTTCCTATCTCAGGCCTCCACTTCAGGTTCTGGAATGCCTCACTCCTCAGTCTCACCGTGTAGACTGAGGATTGGCTTCCTTTATACCCATAAGCAGGAACCTGGGTTCACCACATTTTCCCCATTGACAGCAATGGGAAAAATGCAGTGAAAATGGGTCCCTGCCCATAAATCTTTAGGAGTTTCAGTATTGATTGGCTGGCACTGTCCTCTGTTGTGCTCAGCACCTTCACTTTTTAGTGCCAGCTTCAGGTATGATTCTCACCTACTCTTAGTGCCTTCATACTTTTCCCCGGTGCTACAGTGCCCTGACACACTAAGCACTTAAGCCCTGAGCCTCACTAGATGGAGAGTGATCACCAGGGGAGCCTAGCTAGGTGAGGCTTACCCGGTGGAAGCTGGAAAGTGCTGTCTCCAGGATGGGGTGAAATGCCTCAAAGGTAATCCCTGGAGCAAGGGTGGGGACTTAAATTAAGGAAATTTGTGCTGATGTGTTTATACAGACCAATTCCACTGCTAGGAGGAGCCCTGAATGGAACCCAGAACTGAACAGGTAAATGTGAATGTAACTGGGTGCGGTGCCCTGGGGTAAGTCCCCGCAGGATCAGACTCCAGACACTCAGTCTCTTGGGAATTAGCTGTACAATGTTTATTCTCTACTGCAAAGTCTCTTATATACAGATGTCCAACCAGGAACCTTTCTGGCTTAAGTCACTTGCTTGCCTTATTCAGATCCCTGGAGAGCCTTGATGGTGGGTCTCCCCAATCTATGCACCAGGCTTCTCCATACAGCCCAGCATGGTTTTCAGGACCTTGGACAGCCATCTTCAGGGAACTCCTTTCTCCTCTGCAGCCAGACACAGACTGACTCCTCTGTCTGGCTGTGTCTTCTTATATCCCAGAGTGGGCGGGGTCAGAGCTTCACTTTACTCAGCCCTTAAAGGACCAGTCTCTGCCCACTCTCTAGTTACTCTTATAGGCTTAAAGGGATAGCAGTCCTTCTCAGCTACACCCTGCCACAGTAAAGTATTTAAGAACTGTGCAAGAAGGCTGCTAAATTGAAGGATATGGGAGTTTGGTGCCTGGTTTCAGGGTAAGAGAGGTACAAACTCCCAGGGAGCCAGCTGATGTGAACCTGTTACATCTATATTTACATTCCCTCCAATAGTTTTATGCACTGTTTTAGTGTGCCAAACCTCTCTGTTTTGCACTTGTATTCAAATAAGACACACACAAATTCCTGTACCAGCTTGGTCACTACAATTGCTAAGATATACAAAGCAACTCTCTCCCAGGCTGATACATGCAAACTCATAGAGTGATCAATCAGATTATCACTCTGTTCAACATAGAGATCACTCCCCGGGCTCCACAACTATTCCTTGTCCTTCCTCCTCTCTAGAAAACCAACTCTCCAAGGAATTCACTGTTGATCAAAGTGCCATCTGTTGGGTAGGCCATATCTCATCATCCCTGCAATACACTTAGGTTTTGTATGGTGCTTAGAAAACATTTCTGATTTACCCAGATCTGCATTTTTTATTATTATTATAAGAAGGGTTCGAGATTTACAAAACTGTGTGCAAAATTACAGACCTAATTTCTTCACTTATTTGCCATACCTATCAATGCAGGTTAGTTATGGATACACGTATCACGGGATGAGGCCCCGAATCCAGTGTGGCCCTGTGGCAGGCAATTGCCACCGACAGACAGCACAGCAGGGAAAGCATGGGGAGCTGGCCAGATGTTTCTGGGGAAGCCGGGTCCTGTCCAAGCCACTGCTATGGCATCTGCCACACAAACGGCACATGCCCATCCCTGCCCCACCTCCCTCCCCCAACCAGACCTAAAGCCTGCCTCAGGCTGTGATGTGGCTGCACGCAAGACGTAGCCTCCCCTCCCCTCCCTGTCTCGTGTGGCCTCACAAATAAACAAAAGTCTCTGCCTTTGCTTGTGCCTAGTGGACAAGGTACTCATCTCAGCTGGAGACGGTGCAATAACAGTGAGGAAAGGAGTCCCCCTACCCCTGCCCCCTAGGAGACAGGGAAGGTAACGTTACATTAAAAAAGTATAAAATTAGGACAGTAAATAACTACACAATACAAAAATAACTCCATACAAATTTTATTTCCTATGAACTTATTCCCACCTGGTAAATGCCTGGTAAAACAAAAAAAAGTCTTACATTGCTTCCAAAATGTCCTCGGTCTTTGATGAATCCCTTGAAGGGGAGGGAGTTCCAGCATTGTGGCGCAATCACCAAGATAGCCTCTTCAAATGTCCTTCCTGTACAAATGTCTCACTGAGAGAATTCACAGTAGGTCATTCTCAGCTGACCACAATGATGGCAATGGAGTATAGAGGAGGGGCGGTACTTCATATATGTTAGACCCAGACCAATTACGGATTTATAAGTCAACAGTAGCACTTTGAAATATTCCTGGAACAACGTATGGAATAGTATATCATATACAAATCTGGAAAAATATGTTTTGAATTCTAAGGATATCACTTGGTTGGTAATACATACAAATGGTTCAATAGGCTATTATATCCAGCAGATGTTAACATTAAAAATAAATGGGGAAAGGATTTATAGATATTGTTAACAGATGAGAAATGGGTAAGTATCAGGAAATCACTTCATAAAATATCTCATTCATTGTTTTTAAGACTTTTTCAGAACAAGGTCTTAAATATGTTTTATTGGATCCCAAATAGATTATTTCAGACAGGGCTAGCCTTAGACGACTATTGCGATGGATCCAGGAGCACCCCAAGGCTGCAATCCTGAGTAATCAACAGAGGCTGCTGAACCCCATCAAAAGAGGGATCCCTATTCCTCCTATGTTACCAGGCCTACCAAACATCATCACTTTTATCTTGTCTGAATTCAGCTTCAATTGGCTCAGCCACATGCTGTTCCCAACTGAAGCCAGACATTGAGTAAGCACCAAGACTGTACAACCCTGGTGAAATGAAAATAAAGATGGCATTGGGTGTCATCAACATGCTGGTGGCACCTCACTCTAAATCTATGGCCCTTTTCACACAGTCACTAACACTGATAAAATGGGTGTTACATTTTATTATACATGTTGCAGGGCACACATAGAGCACACCCAGTGGCCTCAAATACTGAACAGCAGGGAGTGACAAGATGGATCCCTGCGAGACCGCATAAGGGAAGTGTCACAGAGAAACATAGGGTCACACACGTGTAACACGGGACTAAATGTAGACTGCAAGTCTGACAAATGTGTAATACAAAAGGTTCCACATGTATGTGATGTTACAGTTGGGAACTGTAAGACTCAAATTAGGGCTCTGACACGTCAACAGGCTACACGAAATACAAAGAGATACCAAAACCCTAAAAGGGTTTCCCCAAGCCGGATTTTTAAGCTGAGGCAGAAAGTCTCCTGTGTAAAAACACCCTTAGTCCCGTACCCAGAATAAAAGATGGATTGGCAGAGGTCTAGGAATACAGTAGCATCCAGATGTGCCTGAAGCCACCAGGCAACCACTCATACAGCACCATTCCCCCCAAAGGAGAGGTTAAAATAGGGGCAATAACTGGCCATAGAATCAATGGCTGTCTTTAGACGTAACACTCGGGTGTCTGAGTGTGTGTTTTGACCTTGATATAAACACTGGTTTGCCCCTGTGTTCACCATGTGGCGCTGCGTAGACACACAGTCCATCTTGGGGCAAATCGGTGTTTTACTCACCACCCGATCTCAGCACACAAGCGCTGCCGCCTCATTCTTGTGTTGTACCTGCTAGCACGCCACACAATATCATCATTAGACACAACGTTGGCCACGTGTTCAGCTGGCACACACAAATTGTCCTTGTGATGCAATGGTGTTCACATCACGTGTTCAGCGGGTGACCAAATTGGTGTTGGGATTGTTATAGTGCTTACGCACAACGGTCAAACACATGCTTAGGGGTTTTGACACCCGAGCTTTGTGATGGCTAAAGAGGCCCAATGTCAAAAATTGATTTCTGAAGCAGAGGCTGGCTGACCTCAGAGTTGAGGGTATCCCATTTAATCTACCCTCCTGAAGGGAGACGCCAACAACCCCAGCCTGCAGTGACCCTAGTTTCTCTTAGTTGGGTTTTGCCAGGCAGGTTGGACAACCGTCTAATTGTATCTGCTATGTAATAAAGCCCAAATAATAATAAAATGTTTCATTTGATAACATGCTGCTTCTGCTTATTATTACCGAAATGTGGTTGGTGTGCACCGTTCATGACAGTAGATGGAAGAAATAGAAATAGCAATCCCACTCCCTCCCAAAAGAGAGAGAGAAGAAAAAGAAAAACATTCTGCATGCTCTATTCTATTTTCAAGGCTTCTAGCTGAGAACCACGCCATTTCGCTTGGTGCTTTAAGGCCAGCAGGAGGTATGCATTTGACTTATCAAGTAATGTCAGACTTGCTTAGTGAGAGCTTGGATCCACTCAGGATACAACAGATATAGTATTTGAAAACTTTGGCTTCAGATTTCAAGAAGCTGAGAGGAAAATTTAAGTCATAAAGGTAACAATCAGTGCTGCAAGCTGGGATTCTAACTGACAATCCCAGAGACTGTTAAGTGCTGAGATACTGAACTGATGACCTGGAAAATAGCCTAAGATTAGGAGATAGCAGCTTGGTGGGGAGGCTCAAAGCAGAGATATTCTTCAGGGGAGATTACAAATGTTAGAGGGGATGGATGTTTTTAACCATTGAAAGTGTGAATCCCACATTGATAATGTATCTGCAGCAAGGATATTCAGTTGAGTGACTTGTTTGAATAGAAATTTGGGCCTTGAGGGCCTACATCAGTCCAGAAGGCACTGGTCTCCTCTGGATCCAACACCCAAAGCATATAGGTGGCCCTATGTCACATGGAGCACCATAGTATTATTATAGGCAGGGCCATGTTGGAAAAGGGCAGACTTAAGGCACTTTCCGGCTCATTTCAGACAATGTCACACCGTGTCCAGAACTCCAGAATGTCAATGCAGTCTTTGGAGGGGAAGGACATCTGGCAGCTGGACTCAGGGAGACAAAGCAGCTGGCCCAATTTGGGCTGCATGAAACCACTTTGGTACTGTTGGGCTCAGTTTCAAGATGCAGTTAAAACGTGAGGGGAGGTGGTTAGAGCGACAGTGGCATCGTACTCATGCTGAAGCCGACAGATTGCGGCATAGAGCCAGTTTGAAAGCCTATGCTGTGGCTGTGCGGGTGGCAAAGACGTTCTTTGCTGCCATCAGAGTGTCCCACGAAATCTCGCCCAGCGGAGCTCTTCCGAGTGGTGAAGGGGTTGGTCAGTCCAGCCTCCCTCGACCTGGAAGTAGAGGTTTCCCGGACCCGCTGTGATAGGTTTATTGATTTTTTCGTGGAAAAAATCACTCGCATTCATCATGACTTCACTGCCACAGTTGAGGAACCAGAAGCTATGAATGCCTCGGCTTGTCCTGTTTTGTGGGATCAATTTCAGTCAGTGACCCCTGCTGATGTTGTGGCCATAGCCCCCAGGATATCCCCTGCATGTGAATTAGATCCTTGCTCGTCCTGGCTGCTTAAGGCCGAAAGGGAGACATTAGGGTTGATGCTGGCAGGGGTGGTCAATGCCTCCCTTGAGGGCAGGGTCCCAGGGTCTGTTAAGGAGGCTGTGGTGTGGCCCTTGCTCAAAAAACCATCCCTTGACACTGACGTCCTCGCCAGCTTCCAGTCTGTCTCTAAGATTCCCTTTTTAGGAAAGGTTATTGAGCGGGTGGTGACCCAGCAGCTCTGGGACCATCTGGACCGGGTCGGTTTCCTGGACACCTTGCAGTCTGGCTTTCATTTGGGATATGGCACCGAGACTGTGCTTGTGGCCTTGGTCAATGACCTGTGCCATGCTTTAGACTGGGGGCAGTCGACCCTTCTGGTCTTGTTAGATCTGGCAGCTGCTTTTGATACCGTTGACCATGAGCTGTTGGTGACTCGGATGCGGGATCATGCCGGGGTGGGTGGGACCATTCTTGAATAGTTCTGCTTATTCTTGGCTGGTAGGACTCACCGTGTGGTCTTGGATGACTGTACATCTGCTCCCCGGGATCTCATGTGTGGGGCCTCACAGGGTTCTATTCTGCCTCCCCCTCCTGTTCAACATGTGTATGCAGCCTTTGGGTGAGATCGTGAGAGGATTTGGCATGTGTTGTCATCAATATGCCAATGACATTAAGCTCTACTTCTCGTTTTCAGCAGACTCAGGCCCCGCAGTCTTGTTGCTTGCCCAATGTCTGACAGTTGTGGGGGACTGAGTGAGGGCGAGCCACCTGAAGTTGAATCCTGACAAGACGAAGGTGATGCTGGTGGCAATTCACAGCTCCGCCTGGATGTCCAGGTGGCAGCTGTGGCGAAGAGTGGATTTGCCAAATTATATCTGGTGCGACGGTTATGGCCTTATGTATTGGACTGCGACCGTGCCACCATCATCCATGCCTTCATCACCTTGAGGCTTGATTACCGTAACACACTCTATGTGGGGCTACCCAAGGTGATGGTCCACAGGCCGCAGCTGGTGAAGAATGCAGCGGCCCATCTCCTGACGGGAACAGGCCGCCGAGCGCACATAACACCGGTGTTCCATTCTCTGCTCTGGTTGCCAGTTGCCTACTGAGCCTGATTCAAGGTGTTGGTGTTGACCTTTAAAGCCCTACATGGCCTTGGCCCCACCTACCTGCAGGACTGCCTCACTCCCCGGGTTCTGGAATGGTTGTTGCAGTCGGCCAGGGACACCCTTTTGGAGGTCCCCTGTGTTCGGCAGGAGGGCACATTGGAGAAGGCATTCTCGGTCGCTGCACCTCGGTTGTAGAACACCCTCCCAGCAGAGGTTTGCAAAGTATTTGGCCCAGGGCCTTCCCTCCTTCAGGTGTCAGTGTAAGACTTGGCTGTTCCACTAGGCGTTTTATGAGAGAGACGGATGGGGGAGGGGAGTTGATGGGTTTATTGTTTAAGTTGTATGCATTTTTTAATGTTTTTATATTGTACGCCGTCCTGAGCTGCCCTTGGCAGGAGGGGGTGGGATAAGAAATCTTTTATAAAAATAATAAGAACTCTGAAGACTAGAGTTACCACCCCTCTGGAATTGACTTGGAGACCCCAGGTTTTCATTAGGGCTGAAGCGAGATCTTGCCTAAAACAAGTATCTTGTTGAAATCTTGCTGCTCGATTTGTCCCAGGATGAACCAAGCAATGGGATTTTTTCACTGAGTTCTCAGAGGAATTAAAACAAACAAAAAATAGTGTCCATGTGCAATGACCGCCAGGCTTTTTTGCACACGTATTCATTTTATTTAATTTTATTTATTTATTACCGAGAAATCACACTAGTCTAGTTCTTGGTGAGCACTCGATCCTGGTTCTCAATTTCTCAGCAAAAACTCACAAGCAGCAATTTATTGTTCGTTTCAGCCCGAGTTTTCATGCAGCATTTTACAGGCAAGATGCCTGTAAAGCCCCAGGGGGCGGAGTTTCAAGGGGGCGGTGCCACTTTGGAAAGGGACAAGGCTATGAGGCACTCTTGTCCTCTTTCTAAAATGGCCCCACCCCTTGCCAAACATCTTGATGTCACAGTGCCCCATAAGAGGCATGGCCACTGTCAGGTGTTCGGTCAGAGCCCAGGATAAGTGAAGCAGGATCAAGTCTGGGCATAAGTACTTGCAGGATTAGGTCTGGATGACTTGTATGGAATCGTAGCCAAGCGAGTTTGAAAACCAGAGTGGGAGCTAATTCAAAAGCCTAGTCAGAGAGTGGCCAAAGGGCCAGGCCAGAAGGTCAGTCCAAAGCAGTTGGGAACCATCAGAAGGGCTGGAGTTGGAAATGGGGCTGAAGGAACTGGACAGGATGCTAAGAGGCAGCAAGGCTGAAGCACAACTGCTCTACCTGGGTTCCTCTTCCTGTCGTGTGCCTTTTATCAGCTCCAGGCAAGTCAGGAGCCAATCAGGGACTGGTGGGACATCAGGATGCTGGAGCAGAGCCTAATGAAGAACCTCAACCAGAGTGCAATGGTGACACTGTGGAGGCAGCTGCCTCTTCCAAGGGTGTTGGTTCTAGTTCCAGCTCTAGACACTAACAGTCACATCAGACCGTAGTAGGAGAGTCTCTTGGGTAATTAATGTCTGTCTACAAATGCGATTGCTTTATTTTGGACCGATCAGCGTCACATTCTTGTTTTGTTATTTAAAATATACTGCCAAGTAGTATCGCCAAAAGTGAATTAAGCACTGAATATCGAAACACCAATGTGACTGAAATACTGAGCAAGAGAATACTAAAAACAAAGATTCAAAACTACAAATGAAGCTGGAAAGAAATATTGCTTCATATTCATTTTGTTAAAACGGATTCTAATATACCACCATTTTGGTTTTCCCCCTGCTGCCATTTTAGTCTCCACCATCTGAAGGGAAGTGCTATGTGTTTCTCCTCCTGCCGTTCATGGCATTCCTTCCCCAGGTTGCTATCTATGCCTCCACTCCTGGCCGTCTGCTTTCCTGCCATAGTGCCTTCCCCCACGCCCGCCTGCCCATGGGCCTGAGCACTGTAGAGGAACCCCTGTCATTTGTGCCATTCCCCTCCTGGCCACCATTTCAATTCCCACCGTCAGACCACCCCATGAGCCTGCCATTGTGCCTCCCCCCACCCTCACGCATACCTTTCCCATCCCGGCAAGCTGTTTCCTGGTGATTTTCCTGTTCTTCCTCCTGGCCCCCTGGCAACACAGTAAACAATAAAGAGCATAGCTGGATAACAATAAATGGAAAACTTTATTATGCAGCTGTGTCAATGTGGCCCCCACCCTCCTTACCCCCAGATGCATTCACTTGTCGTTCTCCTCTGCTGGGAAAAGAAATTCCCTGCAATAAAGGCAGGCTTTTGCGCTGGAGGTGTGAGATTCAGGAAGGCAGTGTCTGCGATGACTCGTGCTGGCTCCAGGGTAGGGACAGGCATGGAGAGATGTCTTCCAGCAGTCACAGCTTCTGAATTGGGAGCTGGAGTGGGAAAATGACAAGGTGAAAATGGTGCGGTGCATTTTTAAGGCACCAGTGAGAACGAGAATTGAGAGCGGGGCCAGGAACAGTTGCTCCTCCGAGTGCTCTAGGTTCTGTGACTCTATGGTTCTGGAGGACCTACACATAAGGAGGTTGCATGCAACCTAACTGACGAGATACGGTGGGTGGGTGGTGGCCATGTGGCGGCTAACACCTGGTAGACACCTAATAAACACGTATCTGGCATGGATTAACGTGGGCTATTGTCTCATTTGTTTTCACCCTTCGAGTCTATTGGTGCTACCGCAATTCCAGATAAGAACGTTATTACCATTCTGTTGAATGGATTTTATATGATGGTATAAATATGTCAATTAGTATTTCAATTAGCATCTGTGACTAATCCTGCCCACGCTGAGAAGTTACAGTGCATAGGATTTTTAAAATTATTATTATTTATTTATTTTTTACCAGAGGGTATGTTTTTGTTCCTTTACTATTCAAGTGTAAAACTAGTTGACAACTTCAATAGCGGAGGATAGAGCAGAAAATTACAGGATTCCTTTCTAATGGAAGACAGAGGATTGGTTAGAAGCATTTTGGTGGAAAGCTAGGTCTTAATTCTCACTCTAATTCTTAGTTCTGCAGCCCACTGCAAATTATGCATCACCTCCTACACTCTTTTCTTGAGCGCACTCATACTCTTAAGTACCTGCACATTTTTGAAGATATTTTTTATAGTGTTTGAGGTACTTTCAGACATTACATTTCCAATATAACGATAAACAAATGGCAAGACTGTGATAAATCAAGCTATATGAATCTCCCGAGGGCTGATCCTAACCCCTGCGCACAGGGCTTGCATGCGTACACACACGTGAACTTCGTATATGGCTTATATGCACACCACAGTCCCCATGGCGGGGATGCGTGTGAGGTGCGTTCATGGGTTAGGATCAGCCTCAGAATTTGTGGGAGGGAGATCAGACTAAAGCAGAGGTGAATACCAAATTCTGGCCCGCTTTATCCGGGCTGTGACTTCGGAGGTTTCCTAGTTGCCGACATGGCCCGGAACAATCCCGAGCCAACATCTGATGGCGCCTGCACATATCTGATGTTACGATCTAGGCCACAGCGGTCTCCCGTCACAGCTGGTTTTACCCACTGTTGAATATATCTTTTTTTCAAGCTATTGGTTTCAGATTTGGTAGTAGACTACTGCTTGGTGAATCCATGGTAGATAGTTTTCCTGATATTTTTGCAGTGTCTCCCATGAAAAAGGTTAATCGTGTGATACATCTGTACAATAAATAAATTCATATAACCAGTATTTCCACTTGAGAACACAACATCTGAGAGTTTCATTGCTGTCTGATTATCTTCTAGGTCATCCTTACCTAAACCCAAACAAAGGGTCTGTTTCTCATGGTCCTCAAAGGCCCTTTTCACACAGACACTCTAACACTGATAAAACAGGTGTTAAAATGTTAGAATGTCTGTGTGAAAAAGGGCCTAAATCTACTCTGGCAGCATTCAGATGAATTAATGAATATTTATTAACAGCAAAAGCCAAATAATCAGAATAAAAACAGTTCCATACAAAAGAAAATATGAAGAAAAATACAAAAATTAAAAGTAATCAGACATCGTAAGTACATGTTTTATCCTCATACATAGAGTTGAATGACCAATAGAGATCATAGCCTCCTTGCGGGAGAAATAAATATCTTATTCTTTACAGAACTTGCTTCAACTAAACTTAACCCCTTTGAAGCTGTAAAGGCCTTGCTCTTTCATGGAGCTTGCTGTGGCAGAGCTTGATACCTGAAAAGATATTAATGCCTTACTCTTACATAAGGCTTCCTACTACAAAGCTTAACTCCTGATTAAGCAGTACTACCTTGCTCACAGCTTACTATGGCGCAGTTTGGCCCCTGAAAAATACTAGTGCCTTGCTTTCACAGAGCTTGCTACAGCAAAGCTTGACCCCTGAAAAGATTAGTGCCTTGTTCTTTCCAGAGCTTGCTGTGGCAAAGCTGATTTAGCGGTTCTGCCTTGTTCATTGTAGTTTACAATGGCTCAACTTGGCCCCTGGATAAACAATAATACCTTGGCCCTCTCAGAATTTACTACATCAAGGGGAAACATTCAGATGTTCAAAGTAAAAATCTCAAGTCAGACCCCACATAAATCATGAGATTTACTTGGCATTAAAATTAGGATATTCATTTTAAGAATAAAGAGAAATCTGGGATAATTTAATTTATTTATTTATTCACCTTTTAATTATTGCTGGTCTCCAAGCATTCATGGCAGCTTGCAATCACATGTTGAAATTTTTCTCTGCAGTCATAAGAGCTAGATATTAGGGCTGATGCGGCAGCAGCTTTTACCGCGCCGCGATTCCGTTCCGCTATTTCGGAATTGCCCCCGCCACACCGCGACATTTCTGCGGATATTCTGCTAATTCCGCCGGAATTCTGCAAATCGCGGAAAAATCACGGAAAACCACTATTCCGCGATTTTTTGGCGCTGGCGGAATTGCGGAAATAGCAAAAATGTCATGTTTCCACGATTCCACTAAGTTGTGGAATTAAATAAGCGGAACCGCGGAATGAAACCGCGGAATTAAAGCCTCTGCCATGCCATTCCACTAATTGCGGAAACACGGTTTCCGTCGGAAATAGCTACCGCTGCGAAATTCCGCTACAGCCCTACTAGATATTGACAGACAGACAAGCAAGAAAGCTGTACTAGAAGGTCACACACTTCATTGCTTATGATGGCTATGCCAAGTTCATGATTCTTGGAGAAGATTCACAAGCATCTGCAAACAGTTTCCAAACTTTGTTTTGAGCTCCCTTGTCTTGCCCTGTCAGGGGCTCCTGCTGCTGTGAGGACAGGAGAAAAGTAGACCCCTAGCCAGGTTCTCCCCTATAGTTGTGACAGCGGAGGAGATGCCCGGCTGCAGCTGATCTGGATTTCTTCATCTGGGTTGAATTCCAGCCTGTGAGATTGCCAAACTCTGAAGGGCATACACATTTCCATATTCACTGAACTCAAAGTTGGGTTGAATATATGTTGCAGTTTACAGACCAAATCTTTGATGGCTCCAAAGGGAGAATGGTCCACTCCAAACTTTTACCAAGTCCACGGGCATGTATGAGTTTTGCATTGCCCAGACCCCGACACCCTGCCCCCAAAATCATTAGGTCTAGAACCATCACCAGGTGAAGATTCCAATGTATGGATTTTGCTCCAAGCCAAAATAAGACAAGATTAGCTACTAGAGTGAGCTTCGTTAATTTCACAGGTCGGAAACCTCCAGCCCCTGGACCTGATCTGGCCTGCAGCAATTTTTTATCTGGCTTGATTCCAATTCCTGTATCTCTTCTGTAGATCCATCCTTTACCTTCAAGCACTGAAAGAGTGAGCTCAGGAGAACGGAGTGGAGATGAGGGCATGTACTCAAAGACACGGACTGGCTCCATGGCCTTGTGAGCCACATGCATCTCCCAAGCCCATTCAAGCATAGCTCCTGAAGAACAGCTTGCTCACCTGCTGAGACTGTCAGCTGCCCCCAGTCGAATACCCACTGCACCTCCTATTGCAGGGTTCTTAGTGAGGCTGTTTCTAGGAGCACCTTCCCAGATTCCAGAAGGGAAGGGGTGCAGCAGGCAAGCAGGGCTCTCTGCCTCCCAGACTGCACTGATCATGCCACTGGCCAGACATTCAGGGGCATAGCTACCATGGAGCGAGGGGGCTCAGTGGAGCCTGGGCCCTGGCCTCTGAGGAGGTCCTTAGCAAGTGACCCTCATGCTGCTAGTATGCGAGTACATGAGTATTCTAATTTGTATGCATGGGAGGAAGACTGTGGGTAAAAACAAACGTGTCAGCGGACCAGTTTGGCCTGCCGTGGCACAGATCCTGCCTGCAGATGTGTGCAGGCGCCACCAGATGTTGGCCCGGGATTGCCCTGGGTTGTTTGGGCAGCCAGCCCAGGTTGCGATCCTGGGGACCTCCAAGATGACAGCCTGGGCTAGGGTCTGCCCAATCGGAGCACAGCAGGCCACCCCAGGTTAGTACTTTGTTTCTGGGCTGCTCGCCATGACCGTCATTGGCCACCATTGTTGCCTGTCATGGTGGGGGTGGGACGCTGAGCACAGTGCGAGGGTGGGGAGGGCTGGCCGCACATTTCCCATTGTCCCCACCCCAGGCTGTGCGGCTCTTGGCCCGGACAGGCATGTTTTGCACTCTGGCTCAGTGCAAACCGTGTCCTCCTGGACGGTCTGTTCCAGCCCGGGATGTTGCAGCCTGGTGTCACTTCTGTTTTTACCCATTCTGCCCAGCATCCTGCCTCCAACAGTGGCTAGTTTTAGTTGCTTCAGAGAAGTGCACAACAGGTCAAAATGGAGTAATACATTTCCTATTCACTCCCAGTCTCTGACAAATAGAGGCCTCATCCTCTGGCCAGCCTGATCAATAGGCATTTAAGGACCTATCCTTAGTATAAGAAGCTATCCAATCTTTTTATATATATATATATATATAAAAAGGTGCTATTGGCGTTTACCACATCCTCTGCCAAGGAGTTCCACAGGTTAACTGTAGAATAAGTGAAAAATTATCCATCCAAAATTCATAATTATCCCCATTTGGTGGTGCCTGGACGCACATTCAGGCAGGATCCATGCCACAGTGGGCCAAACTGATCTGCTGTCATGTTTGTTTATACCCACAGTCTCCCTCCCATGCACAGCGTTGCTGCCAGGCAACCAGCAACAACACAGACCGGGGAGGGAGATTTAAAGGGCACATGACAGCAGCCGGGTGCTTTGATCATGGCCCGGCCCGGGATTGGCGTAATGTCTGTTGCACTACCCCAGGCCATGGTCCCGGTCCCAGTCCCGTCATGTCTGTTCGGGGCTTTCCTTGACCACAGGGGGTGGTTAATCTGTTCACCCCTGCCGGGAATCCACTGTGGTGAATCAGGACCACGTAATGTCTGAAATCACCCACAGTCTTTCAAATTCCTGCGGCCCAAGTCGTTTAAGGCTTTATAGGTCAAAACCAGCACCTTGAATTATGCCCAGAAAGCTATTGGTGGCCACTGCAGACTCTGAAGCACCAGTGTAATGCGCTCCTTTTAAAGCCTCTTTTAAAATTGCCAAAAAGGTATGTAGATACCTATTGTAAAAATCAGAATCAGTGTCATCTATGTTAACTCCAAAATACCCTATCACATTTATAGGAGAGTCTGCAGGTTCAAATTCTTTCATTTTCAAATTAGTTCAAGCACAGTCGAACAAAACCAGCTGAATGCTATTTTTACAGAGCTTTTCACGGCTATGTTTGGATGCAAACTCTATAGGAAAGGTGTAATTTTCTTCCATTTTATTATTTTGGATGTGCCAGTAGAAGGCATAAACTCTTAAACCACATTAATACAAGCCCTTGCATATGCTCCTAAAAGCAAGTTGCTTTATAAAATTCATCAGAGGAGAAAAAATAATAAACCCACACATCTTGGTAATGAACATTTCATGGAGTTTGACGGCATTATCAGGGAGCTGCTAATACCAAGCAAGGTAATTTCAATAATTTTGCATTTCTGAACCACAACACTGACTCACTTGGTAGTTAGCAGAAAGAATGCAATAGTATGGGCTCTAGGATTAAGTTTAGGAAAGATAACAAACAAATGTAAATGAGGACAATAAGAGTAAGGATAAATACATTTATTATTTAAAGCGACGATGCCTTTGTTAGCCAACTTAAACACCGAGAAGGAGTAGGGTTGCAACCTTTTGCCGTTTGACTGGATATTTTTTTTAGACAAGATGCTACCCCACGTGGCCACCCTGAAGCCAGGGAGCCCGGGCGGGGGGGATGCACAATCCTGTGAGCCACACAGCACCCACTAATGGCCACTGCTGGGAAACCCGGAGTGCTCTGTGCAGGGCAAGCCAAATAGCTCCATGGCAATTGGCGGCCACGCAGCCCCTAACCGTATGGACTGGTGTGCCGCTCATAGGCTCTGTGGGTGGGGGACACAGCTGTTGGAGGTCACAAGAACTGGCCAGCAGCGCTGGGGATATGACAATTGCGAAGGGCAGCCCGGTACGCTTCCCTCTCCCCCATGGTCAGCGGTAGGCGGAGTGCATCTCGCCAGCTTGCCTCCATGCCTGGGGTAGCTATGCTGAGATCCATCCATTAGAATTGCTCCCCTCACACTCCACATGAGTGGGTGCTCCACGGCTCTGCCACTCAAGAGGCCACGGACCCCTTCCCCCTCACATCACTTTGTTCATTTAAAAATACCCCCCCGCCCCCCCTCCCCCCCGAGACCCATATAGGCCAAAATGTGAGTCTTGGGGTCAAACTGAAAAAGGTGGCAACCCTAAGCATGAAGAATAGTCAGTACAGGCAGGGCTGGCCAGAGGTGTCGCTAGTAAGTTGGAATGGGTTCCCCTGAGACACTTCGCAAATCTTCAGTGGGTGCTAATCAACTATTTTCCTACACACACATTCTCCATGGACATAGGCCACCAGGCTCTTGGGCCTTGGTACAGCTGCATTTTCTACATATAATCTAGCTTGGCTCTTGTCACCAGCCACTTAAAAATTCTGAGTGATATCTCACAAAATCCAGAGAATAGACAGTCATGAGATTTTTTGATTTTTTGTTTTAAAGTGTCTCTTTTTCTCTTTGATATCTTGCTCCTAAGTTCTTTCAAGATCTACTCACCAGCTGAGCCCCTCCATAGTGGGAATCTCTGCCTGACACACCCAGCTGAGCTTCCTGAGCCCCATACACTTCCTGATTGGCCCAGCCTGTCAAAATCCCAAAGGAAATGGCTACTGTGCGTCTGCCAGTGCATTTGCTTGCTTGAGGCCCCTGTTAGCATCAGAGTGGGTTTCTAACGGAACTGTCAGTTCACTAGAGGGTACCAAATGTATCATGCGAGGGCATTCTAACTGGACTCCTAACTGGAGTTTGGACAGAGTCCTAGCTGGACATGCTGGTTGAGCTCGGGAGCGTAGCAGAGAGCAGCATGTTTAGGCTGCGGCACCTTTAAGAGGAGTGGGGCTGAGGCCACACCCACTCTTGGGTATAGAAGCCTGGAAGCAGGAAGTGGAGAGTCAGAAGCAGCCTGGAAGACAAGCTGAGTGCATCTCTGTAGGAGTGCTGAAGGCCTCAGAGGAGCTGAAGTCTGAGTGAGGTAGATGTGAGTCAGCCAGAGAACTGGTACCTGGCTAGGTCTGAGCTGATTGTGAAGGCTGTATTAAGACTGGCCAGAGGTTTGATGCCTGGCCTGGAAAGAGACTGTGTTGCATGTATACATTTATTATTTATTTATTTATTTTCATACCACCCTCCTCCTGCCCAATGGCAGCTTGGGGCAGCTTACAACCCATATAAAATATCAATCACAGATCATAAAAAAAATAACATATAATAAAATAAAAAACACACAGGCCCAACAAAAGCCCTAATCCCCAGAAGAAAAGAAACCCCCCCCCCCCACACACACACACACGCACTACCCGTCCCCCTCACCGAACGCCTGGCAAAAGAGCCAGGTCTTACGCTGTCTCCAGGAGGAGGGGAGTCTCTCTGCCGGGAGAGAGTTCCACAACTGTGGCACAGCCACCAAGAATGCCCACTCAAATGTTGCCACCTGGGAGACCCGAGGGACCTCCAAGTGGGCATACTCGGCCAATTGCAGGGGCCGATCCAGGACACGAGGGGTGAGGCGGTCCCCCAGGTAAGTGGGGCCCAGGGCGTATAGGGCTTTAAAGTTAATAACCACCATGCCGGATTTCAAAGTGTAAGACTATAAGACAGCCAGTGCAGAAACCGGATGTAGCAGGTCCCACCGTCACCATGGGGTGAGTGTATGCAGGATCAGGCCCACAGTAGAATGTTCCTCCAGGTCCTTCACATAAACAAAGTTTATTAAATAAACAGTCCATAGGCCAGGCACTAATTTATTTATTTATTTTCATCAATGTATATCCTGCCCCTCCTGCAAACAACTCGTTGCGGCTAACAAATATAAAATACAAGTATAAAAATATATAACAACACTCATAAAAACACACCAAAACACAGGCCAGGATAATATAAAAACAGTGACACAGTAAACAGGGTGACGGGGGATAAAAAAAACCCTAACCCACCCACCCCCTCCCCAAAGGCCTGGGCAAACAGCCAGGTCTTGCAAATTTGCAGGAACGTTAAAAGGCTTGGGACCAGGCGAGCTTCCTCTGGGAGGGAGTTCCAAAGGCGTGGCGCAGCCACCGAGAATGCCCTCTCCATTGTGGCCCCCCACTTAACATGGGGAACCTCCAGGAAGGCACCCCCGGCAGACCGAAGGAGCCACTCTGGGGCGTGGAGGGCGAGGTATGAGGGGCCCAGACCATGAAGGGCCTTATAGATTAACACAAATACCTTGAACCTGGCTTGGCACGCTATTGGCAGCCAGTGCAGAGTCCGGAGCACAGGTGTTATATGCTCCTGACGGCCTGTCCCCAACAGAAGACGGGCCACCGCATTCTGCACTAGCTGCAGCCTCTGAACCAGGAACAAGGGCAGCCCCACGTAGAGCACCACCTTGAGGTGACAAAGGCATGGACGAGGGAGGCCAGGTCCGGGCCGGAGACATACGGACTCAGTCTCCACACCAGATATAACTGGCGGAAGGCGGCCTTCACCACTACCTCCACCTGTCACTCCAGGTGGAGATCAGTGTCTAGAATCACCCCCAAATTCTGACCTGCTGAGCTATAGGAGGGCGAACCTCCCCAACCACGGGGGCTGACACCTCTGTCTTATTGGGGTTGAGCTTCAGTCTGCTGTGCCACATCCATTCCACCATGGCCTCCAAACACTGGGATAGCAACGAGACGACAGGGTCTGGGTCAGTTGAAAAAGAGAGGTACAGCTGAGTATCATCAGCATATTGGTGACACCAGACCCTCTCACGACCTCCCCCAAGGGCTGCATGTATACATTAAATAACAATGGAGACAGAATGGAAGCCTGCAGAACGCCACAGGATAAAGCACGGGGGCAAGATGTTTTGGCTCCCAACACCACCCGCTGGCTTCTCCCCGAGAGGAATGAGCGGAACCATTCAAGAACAGTTCTGTCCAGAGCCCCCAGGTCACGCAGTCATCTCAACAGCAGCCCATGGTCCACGGTGTCAAAAGCGGCAGAGAGATCTAGCAGGATGAGAAATGTTGAACATCCTGCATCCATCTACCGGTGGAGATAGTCGACCAAGGCCACCAACACCGTCTCGGTGCCATAGCCGGAGCGGAACCCAGATTGAAAAGAGTCAAGGAAGCCGATGCTATCTAGATGTGCCTAAGCCTCTGGCCAGTCCATAATATCTCTATAAACTTACATCCAGCTCAGTCTAGCCACCACAGTCCAATGGCTAGCTAACAGGATTCACACCTTCAGGTCCAGACCACCTCTCTCCAGGCATCCAGGTCAAGAACCTTCCAGACAACCTCGTCAGGAGATGTGCTCTCCTCAGTAGTCCAGAGCAGACTGCCCCCTCTCTTAGGCTGGCCTCTCTTTTATGTTGCAGGCCACACCCCAAACAGCCACTTCCTGAGGTGGCCATTTTAGATGCTCTGTCTCTTCTAGGTGCTTATATTGCTTGCCTTCTTAAAGGTATAGCACCTTATTGTGGCACCACTCTGCCACACACCTCCCCCTTTCCAAAGAGACGGTTCTTATCACAGATAGGACTGTTTTACTAAGTTCTCATCCATGATCACATTCAGGGGTCTAATATCCCAAATTGGGCTTGAACGCCCCCTGACCTCCACCTCGCCCCTTAATAGCCAGGTCTGTTCCACCAGGTGTTATGACAGAGTTTCCTTCAACTCATATTCCCTACCTGGGAAACAATCCTCCACCAGGCTCACAGTCTATTTCCCCTCTTGGGGTTGGGAGGCCAGTCCACCACCCCTTTCCGGACAACCCACCCCCCGGACCCTTATGACCTTGTCAGGCCAGTGCAATATGGACATCGGATGGTGGCACACTTTCTATTCTGGGTCTATGTTGTTAAATAGCATTAGGGGATTATAATTCCTTCTAGTGTATTTTTGTTTTAAACGGTGGTATAATATATAGATACCCTTTTTTATTATTATTGAACTGTTATATATATATTAGTTTTAAATAATGTATTATTGGGTTTGTATGTTTTTTTATATATATAGTCGTATTTTTAGTTAGGTTGTTTGATGAAGCATGATCAGATGATTTGTTTTTCTTTGTATGTGCAATGACCGTTGGGTCATGCAATAAAGTATTATTATTATTATATGGACATCATCCCCTTCCCAGGAGTTATTATTGCCACATTTCTCCTATCAGGGAGGAATCCTCCACCTGATGCTTAAGGTTGTATGTGCTACTTTCAGCTTAATCACATGTCATTTGCAGTATCTGACAGTGGCATTTTCCACATCATACAGATCCTTCTTGTATGGCTTCCTTCAGCCACCAATAGAACCTCCTTGTCAGGGAGGAAATCCTCCTTTTGGCTCACATTCCGATTTAGGCTTCCTTCAGCCATTGCATTTATTTCAATACCTAGGTTTCCTTCAACCTTTATAATATCTTAGCTCAAGTATCTAGAGCTTTCTATAGCTCACACCTTTAACTGGTTAGGGTTACTTGTATCCCATTCATTATATGATTTGATAGCCTGTGAGCCTCCCCTGCCAGGCGTTACAATTTAGGGTTACCTTCAACTCAGTCATTATTATTTTTCCTCTCTGGCGGTGGGAGTTTCCACACATCCAGGTCTTTCCCTTCATTCTATAGAGAGTAGAGCTCTCTTCAGCTCAAATGACCTGCGAGCTTCCTCTGCCAGGTCTTTTCCTTCAGTAGAGCTTCCTTCAACTCCTTAACATTATCCTCTTACTGGGGTGGGAGGCAGGCCCACCCTTCTCTCCATACCTCCCAGGCCTGGAACCCTTAAGGCAGGAATACTCCTGCAACATATTCCCAGTACCAAACAAGTATAATTACAACTTAACATTAATATCTTCCCAGGGCTTCATTTGCACTCCTTTAGGTTTCCTACAACCTTTAACTATTACCATGGCAGTCTTTGCCCATGGTTCCCCTCTACCAAAACTCCGCTGCCAAGGTCATTCACTCTGCCCGTCGCTGCGACCATGTGCAGCCTCTCCTCTTCTCCCTTCACTGGCTCCCCCTTCCTGAACATATCCTGTTTAAACACCTGGTACTCATGTTCAAAACACTCCACAACCAAGCTCCCCCTTACCTCTCGGACCTAATCTCCCTACGCACTCCTGCACGCGCTCTCCGCTCCTCCTCTGTCCCCTCCCTCACCCTCCCTCGTTTCTCCTGCTCACCTAACTGCCTTCGACCCTTCTCCCTCGCTGCCCCCCATGTCTGGAACTCCCTACCTACCCACATCCGCCTTGCACCCTCCCTCCGCTCCTTCAAATCTCTCCTCAAAACCCACTTTTTCCTCACTGCCTTTCCCAATGCCTGCTAGTCATTCCCATATACCTACTGTCTGCCCTCCTCTGCAGACTGCTGCAACCAACCTGATTGTAACCAAGCCAAGCACACGCACCCGAGACTTTGCATCCACTTGAATGTTTGTTGTTTGTTTGTCTTCTCCCCTGTCTCTCCCACTGTCCCCTCTCCCTGTCTCCCCCTCCTTGTCTTTTAGATTGTGAGCCACAGGCAGAGACAGCATCTATTTCTATGTTCTGTACAGCACCAGGTCACACTACTGGCACTATATAAATGTTTATTATAATAATAATAATAATACCTTCAGAGAGGCAATCATTCCATCTGGCTTCCTTAACAACCAGGTGTTTGTAGTTCTATTAAGCTTGCTCCTCAGCTTCCAGCTGCTGTACTTAGCTGCCTTCAACTTCTGCAGCACTTGCTTATCAAGGTCTCAGCTCTCTACAGCTTGACCTAGTTTTCACTTATTGCTTGGAGCACAAGCCTCTTTTTTGGGGTTCTCCCAGAAGTTAATTCCTCTGTTCCCACAAAGCCACTTGCTCCTTGTCTATATTATCCAGTACCTCCAACAAGGCTTTCCCCCTACCCACTGACCCAGTGTCTCCTTAGGGGTGGAGGTAAGTTTAGCCAGTTTCTCTACTTGTCTCAAGACTTTCCTCCCACTTTTTTCTAACTCTTTCGTTAACTCTCCACTCTTTCCTTCTAGCGCCTTCACAGTCAGATCCGTTTGCACCTTTTAATCAAATTTGTCAGGGGAATCCTCATCCCTCTTATTTACTATATTTTTCCATTTTCCTAAGATTTCTAATGTCAAGCCTGTCTGTACTTTGTCTATTTTCTTTTTCCTTGGTCTCTCTCTACAGGGCTTTTGCTTCTCTGGGCATCCTTTCTTCCAATGTCCTTCTTTATTACAAGTCCAACATGTTTTTCCTCTGGGTTTTTTTTCTTTAGGGGATTCACCTCCCCATTAATGTTTCCACTGTTGAACCATACAGGATTCTCCTTTCCAGGGTATCCCTCTGTCTCCAAGGCCTAGACCTAAAGGGGCAGACTCCCTTCAAGTGTCCCTCCTTTCAACAGACCCAGCATATCCATTTATTTCCTGGCCTCTGCACCCTTGTACATCTCCCAGGAGGGCAATACCACCATACATGTCCCTCTTGCCCACAGGTAAAAAATAGTCTTGGGGTTCTTTCTCTGGTGTAGCGCCCTTCAGTTACGTAGGGGCACCATTTGATAAGTGTCCCCATTGCCCACAGTTATAACACTTTCTTGGGGTCACCCGACTAGGAGTATCCTGGTACCTGGGTTCCCATGCTGTCTGTCCACGGGGAATCCTTCCAGCATCTGCAGCTCCTGCTGACCTCTGTTCCAACAGCAACTCTGTAACTCTGGTTCTATCCAAGTCCACAGAGTCCTTGGTTGCTGTCACCTTGGTTGCACTCCGCCCACCGCCATTTTGTCTCCCTGGATCCACATCCTGCTGTGGGTCGGGGCAAACCCCCAGGCTCCAGTCCCGAGTCCTTGGGCGAGTTCATTTGCACCTCGCTGTTTTTTACTGAGCAGTTACCCAGCACACTCCTCAACACTCCCCTGATCAGGACCGTACAACCTCAGGGCATCACTGGCTTGGGGGCCAGTAAGGCATGCCCACATTCTCCACCACTTTTTACCAAGTCTTTACCTTCACTGGGGGTGAGTGTATGCAGGATCAGGTCCAAAGTAGAATGTCAGCCCAAGTGCTTCACATAAACAAAAATTATTCAATAAACAGTTCATAGGCCAGGCACCAAGCCTCTGACCAGTTCATAATATCTCTATAAACTTACATCTAGCTCAGCCTAGCCACCACAGTCCAATGGACAGCTAACAGGATTCACAGACCAGACCACCTCTCTGCAGACATCCAGGTCAGGCACTTTCTAGGTAGCCTCTTCTGGAGATGCACTCTCCTCAGTAGTCCAGAGCAGACTGTCCTCTCGCTCAGGATGGCCTCTCTTTTATGCTTCAGGCCACGCCCCCAAACTTAGCCACTTCCTGTGGTGGCCATTTTAGATGCTCTCTCTTTTCTAGACGTCATATTGCTTACCTTCTTAAAGGTATAGCACCTTATTGTGGTACCACTCTGCCACACCGGAGCACTGGTGTTATGTGCTCCCGGTGGCCCACCCACACAAGAAGATGAGCTGCCGCATTCTGCACCAGCTGCAGCCTCCGGGTCATTGCCAAAGCTAGCCCCACAGTGTATTGCAGTAGTCTTATCTCTAAGTGATGAATGCATGGATGACGGTGGCAAGATCAGAGCCTGAGATGTATGGTGGAAGACATCAAACCAGATGTAATTTACTAAATGCACTCCTTGCCACAGCCTCCACCTGGACATCCAGGCAGAGCTGTGAATTGAGAACTCCCAGACTCTGAACCTGAGGACCACATCAATGATGGGAGCCTCTATTCCCTCGCCCTTACCCACCAACATCAGCTCCATCTTGTTGGGATTCAACTTCACATGGCTCATCCTTATCCAATCCCCCACCACAGCCAGACACCAGGAAAACACCAAGACTGCCAAGCCTGGGTCAAATGAAAATGAGAGGTACAGTTGGGTGTCATCAGCGTACTGATGGCACTGAACTTCAAACCCTCTCACGGTCTCACCCAAATGCTGAGTTCTCCCAGCCAGGAACAAGCAAAACCATTCAAGAACAGTCCTGTCCTGCAGGCAAGCCACCAACATCTCATGATCAACAGTGTCAAACCCCGCTGAAAGTTCTAACAAAATCAGAAGGGTGAACCAACCTTGGTCCAACTCCCAGCGCAGATCGTTGCCCAAGGCCACAAATTCAATCTCAGTGCCATAACCTGGAAGAAAGTCAGACTGCTATGGGTCAAGAAATCCGATGTGGTCCACATGCCCCTGGAGCTGCTGGGTCACTGCCCGTTCAATAACCTTGCCTAAAAAGGAAAGACTGGCCAATAGCTGGCAAGGGCATACTATGTACTTTATAAAGTACATAGTACGCTGATTCCCAGGAGTGATTGCGTGATGAGACCAATCCTGTAAATACTAACTACACTGGCAAGCCTGAACCTGCTATAGGGGGAATTTCCAAAATGGTGGTGATGGCCACCCACTTCTCTAGCATGATTGCTGATTGGTGCTACAGCCACCAATCAATATTCATGTTGCAGGAAGCTGGCAAGCTGCAACTTCCTGCAACCCAGCTCCTCTGAGCTTAGGGAGAAACAGTACTGTGGGGGAGTGAGAGAGCAAGAGATAAAAATGCACGTGTGGTGATGGTGGGGTTTTAAGTATCACAGACAAAGGGAAGACAAAGGAGAGGTGGTGCAGTCTAAAAAGGCGAAAAGGTACCATTCTAGAGTCATTGTAGCCTAGTGGGTAAGAGATGTTAGACTAGAACCTTAGAGACCAAAGGTTCAAATCCTGTCTTAGCCATGAACTCACTGGGTGGCCTTGAGAGAGAGTGACTTGCCCATCCTCAGTTCCCTGTCTGTAAAATGGGAATAATAATGACCTGCCATCACTACAGAACCGTGCAGCTGCTGCCATTTTGCACATGTGCAAAACGACTGATTGGAATTCCAATTGAAAATTTTGATCAATTGGAATTCTATTCGGAATTTTGACAGCTGTTCCATTTTTGCAGAATTGTTCTGTGGAAACAGAAGGGGTGATTTGCGTCAGCTCTACCTCACAGGGTTGTTGTGAGGGTGAACTGGAGACGGAGTGTAAAGTTCCATCCTGAGCCCCTGGGAAAGGGTGGGTTATACAGCTCAATAAATAATCAGAGTAACACACCAACAAAAACAACAATAATAATCAACAAAATAACAGTAATGCTGTGTTTGAAGAGTTCTGTGCTGTGATGGTCTCTCCATCCTATTAATTTTCAACTAAGGCTTTACAGGACGCCAAATTCAACTGATTAGTGGTTTAATTGCCACTGTAAACAGAAACAAGTAATTACAGAAAGAGAAGAATATAATTTAGTAGGTGCTTTCATAAACTACAGTAAAGCACAACAATCATTTTTCACCCACAGTCTGGTGCCTGTAAACTTTCAGAGATAGCAGTGTGCACGATTTCAGGGAGTGGAAAACATAATAATGGATTTATTCTAGCCCTGAAGTTGGAGACGCTATCTCTGAGCTGGCAGATTGCTGGCAAAAAGCCTGACAAAATTATTGACCAATGCATGAAATTGACAGCCCCGGATTAGGTCAACCTTGGCGTTAAGGTCACAAGGGAAGATCAACACAGCTAAAAGTATCAAGACCTCGCCAAACCCTCCTAAGCAAGGATCTGGCCAAATCAGACAGCAGAAGAACAGGAATGGCGCCAGAGACACCTCTGCTCTGCAATGGGTTTATGGTGGATAATAAAGAGTAATGCATCGATGAGGGATACATGGACCTGGCAGGGACAGAGACCGGACAAACTTTTCAAACTCATTATTATTATTTTTTGGCTCACAAAACCAGCAAACTTTGTTTTCCTCCTCTAATTTAAACCTGAGCTCCTTGCTTCCTTCCAGCCCCTTTTGTAGGGATGAAATAAATGGGGAAAATATTATTTGGCTGTGGAGATTGACCTTAAACATTTCCCAAGTGTCCTCAATAATTAGCTTATGAAGCAGCTGCTGGGCCCATTTCCTCCTTCCAAGTCCTGTTTCTGCAGCGTCTCCAAGTCCCCCAGAAATTCCATATGCCAGATTTCCAAACTTTCTGATTTCTCAAAGAAGGTGATTTTGAAGAGTTTTTAAAAAAAACAACTTGAAAATGCTAGCCCCCACTGCAGCTTGATTATGCCACTCCAGCAGAACAGGACAGCTGGTAAGCTGCCACAACTGCCTTATATATCTACCCCAGGATTCCTTTAGTACGATGCCATCATAGCCATGAATTCACGGGCTGGCCTTGGGCAAATCAGTGGCCATTTTTAGATGAGACATGCCCGTGCAGTTCAACCCATCTCCCGCCCATCTGAAGGCGGCGTGGGTGGGTATGTGCTCCTGTGACCCACACACCACCCACTCATGCCCATGCATGGAGCCTCACGGGAAAATCTGGGATGCTCCATGCAGGGGGAGGTCAAACCGTGTGTGAGCAGAGGCGTACACCCATCCCGACCTGCTTGATTCCCTGCCCCAACCGGATGTCTGTGGGCACTCCATGCGGTGCACACGCACCTACCCCCCAGTCTTGCCTGTTTAAAAATGTCCATGGTCTCTCACTCCCAGTTCTCTACCTGTGAAATGGCAATAATAATGCCCTACCTCACCGACTTGTTGTATAGGTGAGCTAGGTATGGTTTGTAAAGCACTTTAAGTGGTGCCTAAATGAGAATCAATAAAACCAATTAAGCATCTGCTTAAGGGGGGGAAAGTTGTGTGTGCGGATGGAAAGCAGCAAGGAGCCCAGGTTCAAATTAGAGGGAACAAGTCTGCTGGTTTTGTCAGCCAAACGTTTCCTAGCCTACATGGACGGAGGGCCAGAAGGGAACCCTAAAATAGACCCAGGGGTGTGTGTGTCAAATTGCAGCCTCTGACACCCTTAAAAATCAAAGGGAAGGGTGCCCTCATACGAACTACAGGTGGCTGGCCACCTCAGGCTTCCCAGTAATCTAAGCACTGGGGGAAATTTTCCCCAGAATGGCTGCCCCTTTACTCTTATGATGGGGATAGATTGAACAGCACATTGAAGTGTTTTCAAGTTATTTAACCTGGGAAGGCACTTGTCTATTATTTATTTATTTATTTATTTATTTATTGGGGGAGGGGGGGGATCTTTTCTTCGTGTGCTCCATACATGCTCCTATTGGCCAGCATTTTTAATGCTCATTGTCAGCAGTATTGTTCGCATTGGGTGATACAAAAATTCAACGCCAGTGTTCCTTCCTACCCACATGACCTGTTTGGGGCACTTGCTGCATTTCATAATGACCTTCCTGATGTTAAGAGACCTGAACATCAGCTAATGTTTGCAAGTTAAGTGCTGAATTTTCAGACGTTAAGTTGCTGAAGCACCATTAGATGGTTGCTTGGGAATGAGGAAGCTGTGTAATAGTACCATTAATGATTAATTGCTTGATTGGTTGAACTGATGAACAAATCTCCCCACCACTTATGCTCCCCAACGATTGCATGCGTTTTCATAAATCACCTGCGCATGATTAATAGTTATTTCAACTAACTTTCAGTCCTACCACGAAGAGACAGCATCACACTAGGAAATAGCTATTGAACCACCACATTACACACACATCCACAATGGATTTTACATTCAACGAGCATGCCAGGGTGGTAGGAGGAAAGGAAAATTGATATCTTCCCTCCCTTTATTAAATGAACAAAATCACCTGAAGGGATTGATTGTGGATACCATTTTGAAACCACTTACTCCAGAGTGAGATTCCACTGAAAGTCAATGGGATGATTTTTTAAAATAAGTACTTTTAAAAATGGCAGCTAATTTTAGGAGGGTGTCAGCACTCTGATGCTAGAGGCATAGTTACCTTAATTACAACTAATTATCCCTGCTCATTGTCAGCAGTATTGCTCGTACTGGGTGATACACAAATTCTGCATGAGTGTATGATAGTGCATTAAATTAGCAAAATCAAAGACAAATTTAGAAGTAGAAAAGACATTAAACAAATGGAGAGAAGTAAGTGGAGTGTCCTGTTAAGAGGCGAATGCTTATGGTGCTTGACAGAAAAATGCAGAAGGCAATAATGAGGGAGCTCAGTTGAGCCAAGGACCCCAGGACTGTACGGGGAACCCTTTGTAAGTGGCGTGAACACCTCGAGGAAACTTTCAGAATAGGCTGAGGAGGAAGCAGGACCAACACGTTGCCCCTGCCCACTCTGAAAAAAATCTTAGCAGTACTCAGGCTGCTTTCAAAAGGCCTCCCCAGGAAGAATACTTTCCGAGCTGGCAGGTGCGGAGTGCTGGCTCTGTCCCTGCCTATTCTTAAAACTGCCTTCCTGGCAAGTGTACTGCCATTCTGCCGGGACCCGCTAGGAACAAGGGGCAGCAGCAGCACCGTCACCACCAAGACTGGTCAAGAGCCTCATTGGGAGGGCTACTGCTTAGGGAGACCCTGCCCCATTGTGTCAGGAAACCTGCCCCTCCGAGCTTAATCCCCCCACCCCCCCGAGTCTAACCTCCCAGGTGCTTAAGAAATCTGTGCCACTTCCCCAGTGTGCAAACAGCCCAGAGGCAAAGGAAGGGCTAGATATCTGCTTCTAGGGTGAGCAAGGGGTTAGTTGGTTGGCGGGGCTGGAGTCATGCAGGGAATGCTCTCTCTGCCTCCCCCCTGTATCTTATAAAGCCCTGGGCTTGCAACACCACAGGGCTGGTTATTTGTTCTCTCTTGGAACTACCACCAGCCGCTCCAGCTTAGTTCGTCATGGTCCACGTGAGCAATCCTCCCTCTGGGACTCCACCTTGTATTGCTGCTTGCTCTCTTTCCTGAAACCTTCCCTTACACCTGAGTATCCCCTGGTTCCTTCTTGTGTTGTTGCTCACCCTGTCTCCTGGAACCTTCCCTTACTCCCGAAGAAACCCTGGCTCTTTCTGCTGTTGTCCCCTCTCTGCTCCCTGGAGCCTCACTCCTGCTGCATCTTCAGTTTGTGCTTACCCTCCTTGGACCTTCTGGGCCCCGGAACCCTCCCCACAGCCCCACTGATGATCATTGGCACTAGCCATTGAGCTAGCCACGTATGATCCTGAGGGGAAACCTTCCCCTCTCCTCCTCTGACAGCCTCTGACTGTCTCCTTCTCTGACTGTCCCTTAGGGTTCTTTGCTGCTCTCATAGTGACTGCAAAGTTGCGTCCAGCTGAGCTTTTCGGGTGGTGAGGGAACTAGTTAAGTCTGGCCTCCCTCCACCTGGAACTGGAATTTTCCAGTGCTTGCTGCACCATGCTTGTCGATTATTTTCTGGATAAAATCCCCTGGATTCACCACAATTTTGATGCCGCACTTTCGGCAGTGGAAGAACCAGAGGTAAGGAATCCCCGCCTTCTCCTGTTTTATGGGATCAGCTTCAGTCAGTGTCACCCACTGATGCGGAGGATGTCCTTGGGGCTGTTAGGGCCACTTGTGAACTTGATTTTTGGTCAGCCTGGTTGGTCAAGGCCAGCCGGGAGACATTAGGGCTGTTGTTGGCTGGGGTAGTCAATGCCTCCCTTAGGGAGGGCAGAGTGCCGGGCTGCCTCAAGGAGGCGGTGGTGCGGCCTCTGCTCAAGAAACCATCTTTGGATGTGGACTCCCTAGCCAGCTATTGGCCGGTCTCTAAAAGGAAGGAGAACAGAGGGAGAGACATTGAGACTGTACTTGTGGCCTTGGTCAATGACTACTGTGAGCTGGACTGGGGTTGGTTGACCCTGTTAGATCTCTTGGCTGTATTTGACACTGTTGACCATGAGATGTTGGTGGCCCACTTCTGGGACCAAGCCGGGCTGGGCGGGACTGTTCTCAATTGGTTCCATTCCTTCCTGGATGGGAGAGCTCAATGTGTGGTGCTGTGTGACTGTTCATCATCTCCCTGCGACCACATGTGTGGAGTCCTCTGTCCTCTCTCCTGCTCAGCACGTAAATGCAGCCTTTGGGTGAGGTTGTCAGAGAGTTTGGTGTGCGGTGTCATCAATATGCTGATGCCATCCAACTTTACCTCTCTTTTTCAGCTGACCCAGGCGTGGCAGTCTCATTACTTACCCAGCATCTGATGGCTGTGGGGGATTGGATGAGGGCGAGCCGTCTGAGGCTGAATCCCGACAAGATGGAGGTGGTGCTGAGGAAATGGTGGCACCCATCATTGATGGGGTCCGTCCTCCATTGGTTCCTCAGGTTCGGAGTCTGGGGGTGCTCCTCAACTCACAGCTCCACCTGGATGCCCAGGGTGAGGGGAGCATTTTGCCAATTACATCTGGTATGATGGCTTCGACCATATGTCTCACACTCCGACCTAGTCACCATCATCCATGCTTTCATCACCTCAAGACTGGACTACTGCAATGTGTTCTACGTGGGCCTACCCTTGGTGATGGTCCAGAAACTGCAGCTGGTGCAGAATGTGGCAGCCTGACTCCTTGCGGGGACAGGTCGCCACGAGCACATTACACTGGGCCCAATTCAGCGTGTTGGTGTTGGCCTATAAAGCCCTACAGGGCCTGGGTCCTGCTTATCTGTGGGATCACCTCCCCAGCCTTCGTCATGGATTGGCCTCTGCTGTTGTCTGGGGGCTCCCTCCTTGGGGTTGCCCAAGTTTCTTGGGTGGCGCCGATAAGGAGGGTGTTCTCGGTGGCTGCACTGAGGCTCTGGAACTCCTTCCCGATGGAGGTCCGTTTGGCCCCGAACCGTCCCTCTTTCCATAGACAATGTAAGACCTAGCTGTTCCACCAGGCTTTTGGTGAGGAAGACGGATGATGGGTGGGCGGTTAGGAGGCAGGTGATGGGTGGGAGGGTCTTTTAACTCCACCATGAAGTATTTTATTTGTAAGTTTATATTGTTATTTATAGTGTGTTTTTATTGTTGCTGTTTTATATTTTTATGTCTTTATTATGTTATACGCTGCCCAAGCTGCAGCGGCAGGAGGGGGCGGCCTAGAAAATGAAGCCAATAATTAAAAAACAAAAATAGTAGCAGCACCACAGCTTTGCCTTGGATTTATTGCATGATGACGTTTTTCCCTGATGTCTGAATGGATCTTCTACCATGTAGGAACAATTAGCTGAGCCATGGTAGTCAGTCACCCTGTGGTGCTGCTGACATGGGTGGTAGTTCCAACATGCAAATGAACCTTCAGATAATGGTGGTAATGGATGAGAATTATCAGGAAGGAACAGAAGAGGGCATGATGGTTTGCAGATCTCAGGATAACTTGCAGTGAGAAGATGATACTGTCAGACTTCAGAGACTGCCATTACCCAAGATAACCAAAATTCCAGTACCTTGATAGTGTATTAAATTGACACATTCAAAGACAAATTTAGAAGTAGGAAAGACATGAATCAAATGGAGAGAAGTAAGTGGAGTGTCCTATTACAGGAGAATGCTTAGGTGCTCTTTAGGCCTTTTTTACACGGACGGCGCAGCAGCGTCGATGGGTGGAGATGGGTGGGTGAGCACACCCAGCAAACATCTGGCGGCGCTGAGCAGGGAGACATTTACACGGACAGCACCACAGGGGGTGGTGGGAAGGAAAGGGGAGGGGCTGGAAAGCACCCAGCGGCCAAACACCCATCCCGGCAAACACCTGTGCAAGTACACGGACAGCCGGGAACAGCGGGGAAGCCCTGCCCGGCACAGCGATGGCACAACATGGCCAACTGAGGGCAAACGATGCCGCGCAATGTGGCCCTGCCCCTGAGCCACCAGGACCCGCACGGGCGGGGCAGGAGGGAGATGGGGTGCCAGCTGATACAAAGGAGCCGGCACCACACAGTCCCGGCACAGAGTCCAGACAGCCTGGCGCCAGCCCCTCCCCCCTACACACACACACACACACACACAGCAGAGTGGCATACACACAGCAGACAACAGAAGCACACAGGGACGGGCCCACGGCCTATGGGGGGCAAGAGGGGGGAAGGCACCCATACAACTAAGGCAACCCCCCAACACCCCCCGCAGAGGCACCCGCACAAGGGGAGAGGTCACAACAAAGCACAACATGGACACACCGGGAAGGAGCACCAAAGCCTTTAATAGAACGGGGAACCAGCAACAGGGCAGGGAGGGGGACGGGGCAACAGAAGGGGGGGCAGCACCAGCAATGGCAGGCCCGGGACAACCCCCCGGCCAATAAGGCCAGCGACCCCGCGCCAGCGCTCAGCCTGTGCACGGTCCAGCCAGTGCAGCTGCTCCAGGACGTGCAGGAGGAGCTCCAGCAACTCCCCCTGCTCCCGGGTCCACTCCGCGATCATGGCCTGCACTGTATGGGACAGAGGGAGAGGAGACAGCCATCAGAGCCGGCCCCGGGCACCAAGGAACAGAACCCCCCATGGAGGGACACAGGCATAGGGCCCAGCAAACAGGCAGCACACTCACAGATGCCATCGAACAGCAGCCCTGCTGCCTGCATGTCCCACGCTGCCCGCTCTAGCTGCAACACCATCGTGCCCAGGCGCAAGATCACCAGCAGCAAGACAACAGTAGCTGCAGGAGATAAGGGACAGGTCACTGGGGAACGCCTGCACCAATGGGCCATGGGAGGGCCGGGGGTCGCAACAGCACCAGGGGCACAACCCACACACTGACAACCCCCCCACTCGAGGAGCACCCGGACCCCTGCACAATGGGGGATCGGTCGAGCCAAAGGCCAGGTTCACAGCAACCCCTACTCATGCTCAGCCGCCCAGCGCCCATGGTGCCACCACCCATCCATCGCCACCACCATAGATGGCCTGCACCAACAGGGGGCGACAGCAGAGGGGAGCAGAGGAGAGGGGTAGGACCACACCAACGCACAGGTGAGTCCAGGGGGTGCCCGGATGACTGCTCACCACCAATACCACCCAGTGAGCAAGCCCAGGCAGCAGCGCCCAGCAGGGAAGCTGCCAGGGGAACACACACCACACAAGTGGCACCCACCCCACAGGACCTGAGCCCGCCAGTATACACCAAGCACAACCCCTGCACACAACCACACAGATGGGGGCAGGAGGGCCGCCAAGGGGAAGGGGCACCCAGCCACCACAGCAACAAGAGCAGCCAGGCAGGACAGACCATCACATAACAGCATATTATTGGAGCCTGGGGAACGCAGGCCCCCAAGCACAGAGAGGCAGAGCAGGGGGGCACAGGTGGACCCAAGGATGGGCAAGAGAAGCACAACAGGAGGGCACAGGAGCAGCCGCGCAGGGCTGGCGAGGGTACCAGGGCAGCCCCAGCAGGAGGGAGAAGCAGTGACCCAGAGGGGGCGATGCGGTCCAGGGAACCAGGCGGTGGCCAGCAGCAATGCAGACAGCAGCACACAGCCCTATCGGAGGCACGGGGGGGTGTGGGTGGGCAGGCATTGCACCGGCCAGGGCACTGGGGTGGCTGCGAGCAGGTGACAGTGAGGTGCTGCTCATGGACGGCCAGCGACCCCGGTGCTAGACCCTCCCAGGCGAACAGGCCCCTTTGGAAGCCTTGGGAGCACATATGAGTATCCACCAGGAAGCGGGGAAGGAGCAGATCCGCATCAGCGTCCACAGCCCGCACAGCTGGAAGGTCCCTCACCAATCGAAGGGTGGCGAGCTCCACAGCAGAGGGGTCCCTGGTCCGGAGCGGCCCACCAACCTTGGGGGACAGCAAGCCCAGGTCCCACAGGAGGGCCCCCACATCCGAAGGCGCACGTGGGATGCCATGGGCATGCAGGAGGCTGCCGGTGTACAGAGCAGCAATGGGGGGGAGGGGGGAGGCCCTGACAGCAAAGCGAGGCTGAACCCGGGTAGCTCCATCAGCAGGCGAGCCGCCATTAACTCCGCAGCGGTCCACGGCATGACAATGGCGGTCGGGTGGCCCCAACGAGGCTGGCACAGGCAGGTGAAGCCGAGCTCAGGGGAATGGGCCCGGCATGCTGGGCCCCAGACCTGGTGACCCATCATCCACATGTACTGCAACAGGAGCCGGAAGCCATCCTCCGCCGACAGGGGGTTGCCTACCAACAGCTGCATGTCTGGGCTCAGCCAGAGGGATGCCAACAGCATGTCCACACAGGGAGACCACCCCTCCCCGACATCTCTGGTTGAGGGCCTCACAGAACGACTGGCCATGGCAGCAGTGGGGCCCGCTCCGGTGAAGCAACAGGCAGGAGATGTAGGGCTGCCGCAACTGGGACAAGCACGGACTGAGTGGCTACCCTCACCCACAGGTGGCCTTGCATGCCACAGATAGGCCGGCCCACTGTGGACAGGGTGCTGCAACCCACACACAGGATGGAAGGGATGCAGCACAGGTGCTGAGAGATGAAGGGGGCCACAGCCAGGCACTGCACCAGGTCATGGAGCCGAGCCAGGCATTGTATCCACACTGCGCACAGCTGCAACTTGCAAAGGCAGACCCTGACTGGGGGGACTGTAGTGAGGTTGCGGAGGCTGGGGTACCCTGGGGTTCACGCGGTCCCATCACCCCCGGTGGGCATGCAGCCGGCGCACTTGCAGGGGTGCTCAGCCGGACCTGGTAGCCGCCCCAGCACACCCCCACTGCAGCACTAACCGGTGCCCTGCCCCCACCAGCCTACACAGTACATAAGGGACCCGCTGCAGGCGGACAGGCGTGGAACGGAGGGGCTATAGCACGGGACCATGCAGTACACTCAGTACGGTGACCCTGGGCTGGGCGGACACAGAGGAGCTCCTGCAATACCAGGGGAGAGTGGGCCGTGGGCACAGGCCATAAAGCAGAGTGCGCTGCGACCACGGAACGTGCCAGCGAAGTGTGGATGGGAGTGGGGAGATGCAGAACTATGCTGCCGGGGGACCCGGACCCACAGGCCAGGGACGCACTGCTGCTCCTCCTGGGCGCTGCCCTCCTGCTGCTGCGCATGCTGCTACTGCAGATAGCCATGCTCCGTAGGGATGGGCGAACACGGTTCGGATGTTCAGAGTTTGTACCGAACTTGGTCTGTTCGGACGTCCAAACTGAATGTCTGAACCGAACTCTCGAATGACCAAACAATTCGGTTGTGTTCGGATGATTTCAGGGGCAGGAAAAAAGTCTTTTCAGGGCCAAAAATTAGGTTTCAGTTTTGTTTGGTTTCAATAGCACTATTTTTGACTGTTTGGCCAAGTTCAGCCAACCCGAACTTGGCTGAACCAAACCATCAAACCTGAACTCGGGTTTTGAACCAAACCACCAAACATCCGAACCACATTCTGTTCGCCCATCCCTAGTGCTCCACCTGCCGGGTCACCGGTCCGTCCTCCTGGGGGCACGGTGGCAGAGGGCAGGAAACCACAGGAGGGCGGCGATCGTGCGATGGGTGAGGTGGGCGGTCATCCGACGCTGTGCCCTGTTGGGCTCTGCAGTGTCCCAGCACCAGTGCACAGGGCCAACCCAGTGCCTCCGTACCAACATGCTCAGGGAAGGGTGTTCCAGTGCATCTCCAAGGAGAAGAGGGACCCCATCCGCCGCCGCATTGCTGCCCAGGCAGCCAAACGTCCGGCAGCGCCCGACCCACACTCATGTCCATAGATTTGTGAACCCCTTCAATAAAGCTGGGTCCTACCTGTTACCTGCAACTGGACCTCCATTCCATGTATGGGCTAGGGGGCCCCGGGAACACATCCCGTGGGTGGCCTTGGTGTGAGCACCCTCCTCTCACTGTCAGCTGCGAGGTGTGCGGGCCCTGTACAGCCCTGCTGGCCAACAGTCGCTGGCTCGCCTGTGCAGGTTCCGTGTACAACTGTTCCAGCCACCTCAACTGCATGAGGCCTTATTGGGCTAGCCCCTGGCCCCGTCATCTGGGCAGGGACTGTACAGAGCCCCCAACATCCTGGTGTCCCCCTACATGCCGCCACCCCACCCCCCGGCCTTCTGTCCCAGGACAGAGGAAGTGAAAGCAAGGTAGAGGTACAACACATTTATTGGAGGAGGATATGTACAATGGAAAGGGGTGGGAGTTAGCATCTGGGGCACCCTCTCCCCCTCTTGGCCACACCACCGGGGCTCGCAGGCTGGCATGCCCTGGCTGCAGCTTACCGTAGCCCTCTCTGGCTGGAAAGCCTGGCCTCCCTGTCATCCACTGGCCGCTCCACACTGGCCTTTACTGACGGTCCCTGCATGGAGAAACAAGATTGGGATACATGATCCTCATCTGCACTCACCTCTGTCCCATGTCAGGGTCTGGGCCAGTGGGTACCCCATGGTCATCCAGGGAGTCCCCTACTCCCCACACGAGTATGACTCATACCGTAGGTTGCTCCCTGTTGGTGCACACCCCTGGACGGCCCACCCATGGTATTATGACACATGTCCGTTCCAGTACAGCGTCACTGAGCAGGTACACATGCCTCTGGCAATGGTCATTGCTCCCCAGCTCGTGTAGTGTGTGTGCTCGCTGCGAGTTGAACAATGTGTTCCCTACCGGGGTTCTGCTGCATGCAGGTCCCCGGATTCCCGGTGGGCACACACACACCCCGGTGTTGCACCCCCAACCCCCAGGGGCCCTGGGTGCTCTGGCCTTACCAGAGGCGGTGGGGCGGCCACCATGGGCGATTGGTCATCCTGGGGTGCATGGTCCTGGGGTGGGGGGGCGTCACCTCCCGGTGGAGGAGTCAGGGTGGCAGCAGGGCTGGGACCACGGGGGGTGTGGGCTGGAAGGGCAGCCCTGCAAGTGAATCCAGGTGCCCTGTGTGGGGGAGGGGGACCCCGTGGACCAGGCCAGGGTAGGGTTGGGTTGAGGGAACCACGGTTGGCCGAGGTGCAGGGGGGGGCACCTGCACCAGTGGGAAGCTGCCATGGTGTTGGTCGGCTGCCTGTCGCGGGCTGCCTGTCGCATGGCAGGGCCTGTCGCACTGGGGGTCACACCATAGGGCCTCCATGAGCCATGCAGCCTGACCCTCCAGCCTGTTACAGGTGCGCCGCTGCTTGTGTTGGAGGGCGGCAGCCTGGCGCCTGTCCCAGAGGTGCTCGGTGCGAGACCGGGCCATCATGGCAGCCAGGATCTCCCAGTCCCTTTCCCCCTCCCCTCTGATGAGCTCCCGGTGAGAGTGAGCTCCCGGGAGTGCACCTCAGCTAACCGTTGCAATCCCTCCAGCAGCTCCCTGCCGAGGTCCTCCCGCTGGTGCCGGTTCCTGGCCCGCTTCTCCCAGTTCCGCGCCACGCTGCTGGCAGCTGCTCCCCTCGCGCGAGCGGGTGCCTGGTCTGTGAACAGGAGGTTGGACACAACGTTAGTGCTTCCAGCCTGTGTACCCCACTGGCCGCTACCGCCTGACCCGGGGTGCCTGGTGTGGTGGCTCCCCTCCCCTGTGGGGTCCCCCAGTCCTGCCCTGTCATGGGATGTTCCCCTGGCCTCTGATCGCTGCGGCAGGGGCCCATGATGGTTGGGTGTGCCGTGGGAGCCGCTGTGGGCACAATGACCCCTCCTGCCTGCCCCCACACCCCCGCCCCTGTTGGGCCCTGCTGGTTGTGGTTGCATGCCCCCGGATGCCCCACCATGTACCTCTGCTCCTGGCCCCCCCATGGCCTTCTGGCCTGTGTGCCCCATCGTGGAGGTTGCCCACCTGGTGGTGGTGGAGCTGCCTGGCCCCCCTTGTCTGCCTCCTCCACCGCTACCTCCAACTCATGCACCTCCAGGCTGCCTTGTGCTGCAATGGGAAGGGGTACCGTTAGTGTTTGCTGGCCCCTGGCTCCGGCCACTGCACCTCCGTTGTTCCGGTGGTGCAGTGCTCCATTGTCTGGGAGCTGTCCTGCGGGGATGGGGGACCGGATTATGCACCTGCCCCATTCCCCGATCTGGGCCTGGGGCATGGCCCTCCCATCCCTGGGGGGTGGGGTGGTTCCATCATGCTCACCTCACTCTCGCTGCTGCTCCTCGAGCTGTGCCCCTGAGAAGTGCCCCTGAGAAGTGCTGAGGGGTCCTCGACCAGGGGGGCTTTCGGTGCGGCCCCTCTGCCCTGTGCCAGGACATGTGTGCTGCATTACATCCTGGTGCGTTCCTCTCCTTTCCCCCCTGCCAGGGTGCCCTCCTCATGCCTCCTGGCCTGGGTGCCCTCCCGCCCCCCCCCTTGTACCTCCCATTTGCCCCCCCATACCGGTGGTCCAGCCCCCCCTTGTGCCTTCTGCCTGTGGTGCATCCACCCCCCCCTGCACCGCCTTGCTGGGACTCCCCCCCCGGGCACTCCTGGGTCCCCGTGCTCACCCGGTCCCTTCCTGTGCGTGGGGTGGTGTTGGCTCCCGTGGCCTTCTTGTGGGCCTTCCTGGTCGCCATCGTGGGAGCCCGCACACGTGTGCCATGGTTTTGCCCTCCTTTACGGGCTCTCGGTTGGTCATCTGGCATTCCCCCCCATGGGCGACTGTGTGGCGGCACATGTGTGCCCCGCAGCGCCGGCGCAGTGGGGCTCCGCCGGTCCGGTCCGCGTGAATGTGTTTGTTTTCGCTTTTACATGGACGCTGGGTGTTAGACACCCATCTCCACCCACAGTGTACCGGCTCCCTCCCGGCTGTTCCATGGGTGTTGGCGGGTGGGTCGGGCATGCTCCCTCACCCACCTGTGAACATTTACATGGATGCTCTCCCACTCATCTGATGGGTGTTTCTGGGTGTCCGTGGGTGGGTGGCGTCAGTGTAAAAGTGGTCTTAGAAAGATTCTGAAGGCAATAATTAGACCGTACTCTTGCATAACTCCAAATGCTGGGCCTGGAAAGAAAAGACAATGGTTCAATCCAGGTAATGCCAAGTACTGGCTGGGCAATGTTGAGCACTGGGTGGGACAGCTTTCAGACTGTGGCAGAGAGTAGAGAGCTGCAGCCTGGTTGGAAGTTGCATATTGGAGTTTGAGAGCAGAAGGCCCTGTCCCCCCTCCTTGTCTTTTAGATTGTAAGCCACAGGCAGGGACAGCGTCTATTTCTATGTTCTGTACAGCACCAGGTCACACGACTGGCGCTATATAAATGTTTATAATAATAATACGCTCCAAATTCTGCTGACAACTGATGTTAAGATGAGCACTTAGAGTGACAAAGATGGACCATTTTAGAGACGAACAAACTTGAGGTATGGACAAGCGGAAGGAGTCTAGGCTCAGACATAGAGCTGAAACAAATACCCACAAAACTAGGTATGACCTTCAAATTTTTGGTACCTGAATCGATATGAAAATATTGGGTATCCGATTTTGACCCTATTTGAGTACTCAATTTCCTGGAACGTTGACTTCCAGTCCTGGAATGTCAACTTCTGGACCTGATTTTGGGGGTTTCGCCTGATTTTTGGAGTTTTTGTCCCAATTTTTCAGTTTTCTGTCTCAGTTTACCAACTGGTAACTAGAAAACTGAAAAATCAGTACCGGAAATTACCAATTTTGGGGGGGTATCCTGGTACCTGATTGCCAGTCAGATAGCTTGTCAAGTACACGATGCAGGACTTGAAAATGCAGGTATTACCCGTGAGTAGCGAATGAGTTAGCCATTTCAGCTCTACTCAGATGATTTGCCATTTTCAAACATGATCTGAAGAATATGTAGATAAAAGGGTGATAAACCTAGAAGAGGAGGGAAGTGTTGGTAATTTTTATTAATGGTTAGAAAAACAAAACCCCAAAAGCAGCTTGAATTGTTAGTAGCAACAGTTTAGTAGTAATCAACACCTTGGAGATTGTTTCTAGATTAAAGTAAACTACTTTATTGAGAAGTACATTGTGATAGGAAAGGCCTATCCCTAGTCTTACTAGCTAGCTGCCACCAGCATGGTGGCCAGACATGTTGAAGGTCAGAGAGAGAATTTAGGAATAATGGAGAATGGTCAGGAAGAAGGAGGAAGTCCAAATAGGAGCTTCCTGGGCACATCCCACCTGGGAGGGGGCTTAGAAGCAGAGATCAGGAAAGGTTAAAGTGACACACACACTAACTCACTATCTCTACTCCCAAATGCCCCTAGTGGTCATTAGGGTTTGTTGGTGCAAAAGGTGATGTCATCTGGAGCTGTTTTTCCAACAGGAAGGACCTTAGGCCAGATGGACAGATACTATACAAAAGAACATGACCAGCTAAAGAGTCTCTAAAGAACTGGTTCATGACAGATAGGAGTAGAGAATGACTTGACCAGACAACCCCACTGAGATGGAATCAAGGCTAGAAAAAGCAGAGAACAGCTAATGGGTGTTATCAGAAGTGATGGTGGGGCATTGCCATCACCGGGTTGGGAACCCACCAGCAACACAGTCCTGACCAGGTCTGGCCAGTCAACAAACATGATGGTGACCGGGCCGCCGGGGAGGGCGGGAAGCTGTACGAACATGAGACTGGCTGGCTCTAACCTTGTGCTCTGCCCAGCGCACCATCCTGTCATGTCGGGCAGCCATGGCTGCCAATGACAGTCGCCATGGCAGACCCGATCCAGGCTGGGTCATGATGGACCATAACAAATGTTATAGCCTGCTGTGGCCGGATTGGGCAGACAGTATCCTGGATACTGTATCCTGGATTGTGACTGTCACATTTGTTAACAGCGACTGTCTACTGGCACAGAAGATAGGATAAATGAAGATGGAATCGAATTGCAGGAAAGTAGATTTCAGTTTAATATTAGAAACTGTAAGAACAATTCGGCAATGGGATAAGTTACTTGGAGAGATTGTGGAATTTCCCTCATTAGATGCTTTCCATGATCAGCTGGAGAAGCATCTGTTTGCAAGGCTGTAACTGTAGGAAATCCTGCTTTGGAGTATGGAGTATGGGAATAGATGATTCCAACCAACGATTCTGTGATTCTAAGAAAATGACGTAGGGGTGTTTTCTTTCGAATAATCATTCTTTATACATCGGGATTAAGTAGCCTCGATAATTATAGGAAAAGGGTGCTGTTTCTTTAAAGTAATTTCAAGTCCTCCACTGGAACCCATTCAGAAGTTGCTGGACTCCATTCACAGCAGCAAGCAATGAGTGGAGCATATTTATTTATGTTTCATAGTTATTTAGATCAAACTGGTGTCCAGTTGATTTCGTCCCAGTCTATCTACAATTACCATAAAAATAGGTTCTCCTTGGCTCTCATTTCCTGCATTCCTGCCCTGCATCATAAGAAGATTATTTTACAGTTATTTATCCTTTCAGAACTGGTCCATTTTACAAGTAATTGCAAGGGCATAAGAACGCAGAGAAAGCAGCAGTTTGTCATACTAACACACAGTAACACCTCTCTCTTTTTAGATCTTCAATATATTCCTGTGCCTGTGTCAATACCAGCCACTGTAATAATATGGGGCTCATTTTTGCAGAAATGAAACCATTAATCCAGAGAAAGGCACTGGTATTTTTTGTAAACAGGTAAATACTCCAACGAGCAATCCATTTGCACAATAAAAGAAAAACAGGATTTTGCAATGAAATGCATTGCATTCAATTTTAGAAAAAGTCACACGGCCTTCCCCCTAGCCCTTAGGATGGCAGTAAATTTTACGTGGCTTCCTTCAGCTTCCTAGTCAGCCCTATGCACAGAGCTTGTGGATTTTTGTTGGGGTTTTTTGCTTAAAGTTTCGGCTCCTGGTTGCCAATGAATAAGCTAATGATAAGAACTGATCCCTGCATTCTTGAAGATAAGGCAATTGCAGCCAGAAGCCCCATGGAAATAACTGATAAGTAGAAAATTGATAATATTTTAATGCTTAATAATCTGCTGATGGCCAGATAAGTCCCCACACACTGATATGAAAATGTGAGTGTTGGTTAATGCAATAAATAAATAAAATAAAAGATTTGGCTGAAAATAACAATAGCAACCCCCACTAAACACCAGTCATCGCTTTGGGTTTAAGGTACATTGCTGGCACTATATAAATGCTTGCTAATAATAATAATAATTTTCTCTCTCACTTTTCTCCGATATCCCAATGGCATAAATCAAAAGTTTGTTCTGCCATGTCCTCTCATTGAATGCTTCCTAATTTTTCCATCTAACCACCGGGGAAACCATCCACCAATTTCATTTTTACTTTCCCTGATTTCAAGATATATCAGTTTTCAGCCAATCCACATTTTTTAGTGGCATCTTTTTTGCACACAGTCATTGACAGCAGGGATGGGAACCTTTTCTCACTCAATGGCCATGCTGAATATTAGTAGAAGCTTTAAGGGCCACATACAAGTTGCGGAAGAAATGCATAGAGGGCGTATTAAGGAAGAGAAAGGTCCAGATCATGGATCTGTTCTCGATCCTTGTGTGCATGCCCTCATCTTTGCTTCCTTACCCAGAGCTCAGTTTTTCATTGCTTTGGGTAGGAATTGGATCTGGAGGCCAAATCCAGGAACTGGAGAGGAACCAGGTATAAACTAGCATAGGCCACATTTGGCCATTACGCCTGAGGTTCCCCAGCCCTGGTATACAGGAGGATTACCCATAATTTTCACCCCTTTATTTAGGGTGTTTTTAAATGACACAGCCATGCATGCCCCCCCCCCCCCATCATCCATGTGTCCAGCTGCTCGTGTGATGGTGATGCGTGGGTGGGTACTCTCATGACCCACACACAGGACACTCATGCCCACGCACAGAGCACTCCTGAAAAATCTGTGGATGGGGCAGCCATGCTGGGAGCCCCCCATTTGAAACACTCCCCACACATGTATGGGCGCCATGCAGCCATCCCACTCAGTGGCCACGCCCCTCACCCACCTGTGACACTCGTTAAAAAAAGCCTTAGTTACATGCTCGTCACATGGGTTGGATATTGACCCACATGGATATTGTTATGGATCTGGTGAACCCCACAGAATGTAACTCCCTGTTGGGATTCACCCCCTGGAATGTAACTCGTATAGGGCCAACGACCACATCTGAACTTACCTGCCAGCTTCTTGTCTTATGAAAATGGTTCAATCCAGGTAATGCCAAGTACTGGCTGGGCAATGTTGCGCACTGGGTGGGACAGCTTTCAGACTGTGCCAGAGAGTAGAGAGCTGCAGCCTGGTTAGAAGTTGCATGCTGGAGTTTGAGGGCAGAAGGCCCTGTCCCCCCTCCTTGTCTTTTAGATTGTAAGCCTCAGGCAGGACAGCATCTATTTCTATGTTCTGTACAGCACCAGGTCACACGACTGGCGCTATATAAATGCTTATAATAATAATAATAATAATAATAATACTGAGAGACAGCCTTTTGGGAAACCCCTGTAGTGGTAGACCTGCACGGTTCAGTAGGACCTGACTGGAGGAGCTGGCAGCTGATCCCAATTTATACATTCCTCTGTTTGTACATTTGCAAATAAATGGACTCATACCAAAAACTAAGGGTGAAAACAGACATGACGCTAACCACCCTTGGTGGTCATTTGTGCATGTTTCAGGGCTGCGTAGGGCACCAATACAGCCCTGCAACATGCATAAATAACCACCAAGGATGGTTAAAGGGTGGTTAGCATCATGTCTGCTTTCACCCTAAGTCTCCAGTTAATCTCTCCTGCCAAAGGCTGCCCTTGGAACTTCCCACCACTTGGGGAAGTGGGGCAAGCAACAATATGATAAGTTGTTTTTATTCTGAGTTTTAGTGCTGCTGTTGTTTTTATTTGTGTATTTTGTATTCTCTATTTGATTACTGAGGGTTGTACACCGCCCTAAGTCACTGTACAGCAAGTAGGGCGGTATGAAAGCACTGAAATAAATAAATAAATAAAAAATAAATAAATGGAACTAGTGGATATGTTGGATGTAGAGTTAGAAGACCAGGCTTCAAATCCTGTCTTAGTTCTGAACTTACTGGGTGGTCTTGGGTTTCTCTCAACCTCAGTTCCTCATCTGCAAAATGGAAATAATACTGACCTACCTCACAACGTTGTTGTAAATGACGTAAAGCACTTTAAATGCTAAACATACTATATAGGTGAATGATAATCATTACCACAGAGTCCTTTACTAGCGACTCGGGGCTGCTTCAACATTTTAAACAAAATATAAAACAATTGTAAAAATACAAATATAAATTCTATTAAATCCCATAAAAAAGGGGGAAGCCATAAGAAATTATATATATATATAAATAAATAAAACTTTCTCACCCTAACCCTCAAAACCGCCCACTCTACCCAACTCCCTCACCCAAAGCCTGACAGAATAACCAGGTCTTACAGAATCGTCTAAAAGAGGGACCAACCAGGCCTCCACAGGGAGGGAGTTCCACAGCCTTGGTGTGGCCACCGAGAATGCCCCCTCCATAGTGGCACCCTGGGATACCCGGGGGACCTAGAGAAAGGTGTCCCCAGTCGATCGCAGGGGCCGATCTTGCAACGGTTCCACAGGTAGATGGGACCCAGGTCGTGTAGGGCTTTAAAGGTCAACACCAACACCTTGAATCTGGCCTGGAAAACTATAGGCAGCCAGGGGAGAGAACGGAACACTGGTGTAATATGCTCCCAGCGGCCTGCCCCCTGTGAGGAGGCGGGCTGCCGCATTCTCCGCCGGCTGCAGCCTCCAAACTGTCACCATGGGCAGCCCCACGTAGAATGCGTTACAATAGTCCAGTCTTGAGGGGATGAAAGCATGGATGATGGTGGCCAGGTCGGAGTCCGAGACATATGGCCAAAGCCATGGTACCAGGTGTAATTGGCAAAATGTGCTCCTCACCACAGACCCGATCTGGACGTCCAGGCAGAGCCGGTAATCGAGGAGCACTGCCAGACTACGAGCCTGGTCAACCAGTGGTGGTGTTGGGTGGTGGGGAGGAATGAATTATTATTATTTAATTTTAAAATGGTGTAGTGAAGCTTGGAAAAAGAAATCTGAAGATGGGGAGAAGGGGTCAGGTCTGGCTCATGTGAGAAGGTGTGATTAACGTAATTTTTAAGAATTGGTTTTTGGATTATTTTTTTTAAAAAAAGAAACAGGCAGGGTTTCAGGATAGGAGCTTTGGGGATCCAACAGGGCCATGCTCTCCCTTCTCAGGTATTCCATGGTCGGTGTGTAAGTATTGCTGCTTGACTGTGCATTTTCTACTGTTGCTGAACTACTGGAGTCCCTGAGCTCCAACCTTAAGAGCAGTAGCATAGCTTTGGGCTAACATTTGTAAAGGATATTGGATCTCTTTGACCTGCATCAGCCCTAGGGTGGCCATCCCTCCCCTTTAAAAGAGGACACTTACAAAAAATGCATGGTGCAGGGCCGCACTGGGACCAATGCAGCCTTGCAACATGTATTTTTCAGAAGCGCCCGCTTTTAAAGGGAACAGATGGCCACCCTAATCAGCCTACTTCATGAGCTTGGAACTGCGGTGGAGGAGGACTCTGAGGACAAGTCCCTTTTGGTCCATTTGCCCACACTGTGGGAAGGAGGGGGGAGACAAGCCCCACTGACTTACTATGTTCCCCATCAAGCGTAACAGCTGCATGGGACCGGTGACAAAACACAGTAGGAGGCGCTACAAGGCTGAGCCACCCACCTCACTGTGTTCGTCAAAACTCAGCCTGGGGCCCCAACAGCTGGTAAACCCCTGCAAATCTCGGTTCTGCTGCCACCACCACTCAGACTCACAATTCACCGCCAGACTCCACAGTCTGAGTTATGCAAACTCCAGGTGGTTACCGGCTTGCAGCTTCTCAAGGGCACTCCTTCCCCTGGTTCTCCTTCTCTGGCATTCTCCCCTCATAGGAGGCAGAAGCCCTTGGAGTAACCCAGGGGTGCTTATCTTTGGTAAGCTGTGCTTTAGCAGGCCTAGAGAGGCATCTTTTCGACAGAGCGCACACGAACACACACACCCAGTAGGGTAAAAGAGAACCCAAGAAACATAGACTTTACTGGTTACGGTCAAAAGGCAGAAAGAGGGTAAGAAGGTAGAATAAGTCCTTCAGCAAGTTCCAGAATCCAATTCAGTGGGTGTGTGGACCCTTTTGGATCACGACTGCCTAAAACTGTTCCTTTGCTGGTGATTGTCAGGTAGCAGATCCTTTACTTACTGTTTCTTCACCATGTGCTGTAGATAGAGACGATTTCTATGTGGGGCACAGTCCTTAGTTCCGGCGGCCAGAGGTCCAGGGGTTGTGAGGGTCAGAGCAAGAGAGAGCAAGTGGGCAGTCTCTGTCCCTTTTAAGGTCCTATCCCCCCTCTGCTGGGATTGGTTTGTGGGAGGTCACCTGGTCTATGTTCCGGTCAGGGGGTTGAGAGTTCAACCAATCAAGGTGGATTTCCCAGAAGCCAGTAGGGGCTCCGTCCCTGGCAACGCTAGGGGAAGGTGGAGCTGAACAGAAACTGAAGGCTCCACACCTGGAACAGGAGTTGCTGCTGCTGCCGGCACTATGGAGGAGTTTCATCCCCACAGCGATGAGATGACCTTCAATGCTGAAGAAGCCCACAACATTGTTAAGAACTGTACAGAAAACATTCAGAGCAAGGTGGATTACAATCATAATAAAGTCAATCAATGAACTGCAGCTATCGTAGAGCAATGCTTAACACATTTGATAAAACTAGGAAAAGCCTACAAATTCATTGTAACCTGTGCAGTGATACAGAAGAACAGTGCTGGTCTCCACACAGCAAGTTCCTGCTTTTGGGATACCACAACTGATGGTACTTGCACGACAAGGTGGGAGAACTGAACTATGAACTGCATTGTTAATGTTTTTGCCACTGCCATCATCTTGCAGCTGACTGGAAAATCCACACACTAACAGTTACACCAAAGCCTCTAAGATCAGAAGCTGTCAAATTCCTACAGCATGTTGCTAGAGTCATTAAAGATTGTATTTGCTACTTGTACACAAATGAAAAAGATGTGCCACTTGCTCTTCACAAATGATACAGTTGCAAATGAAATCTTTCAGTATAAACCAGCCAAAAAGTGGCTTTGACACAACGGATTATAGTAATTTACATATTCCAGGCTCATGGTTTCTTTTCTTAAAAAAATAAATAAATAAAGTTGAAAATTTATAAAGTGGATTGAATGACAATATGCATTTCTGCACCAAAATATCACTGGCACTTTATACCTGAGTCATGATGACCTCACCTACTAGGAATGTCTGTTGTGACATCCTTTCCACATGGTTCCAGCCTAGGAAAGCTGGCTCCTGCCATGCATCCTGGTAGTAGGCCTATTGGCCTCTTTAGCAGACCCAAGATCAAGGTTTCCAAGGTCATGTGGTTTTTTTTGCCACAGGGCCTACTCCACTTCCATTGCTGCTCCTCTGCCAGCTCCTGATGGGAGTTGTAGCTCCAGGAGTGCCCTGAACCACCCATCCAAGACTTCCAGTTTTGAGAGGGAGACCTAGGTCAGCTATGGGTGGGTCTCCCCATCATCCCAGCAGCTCATGAGAAGAGTGTGAGAAGCCTCTGTTGATGTTTGTAGAGGGGTGCCCCAAGTGGCAGAGCCACACTCCCTGCTCCCAGAAGAATAAGAAAATAACTTGAGGAGGAATTGAGTCGTTTCCCTTCCCTTGGAGACTCATTTAAGTCGGAGCCTCCATATCTCCCAGGAGTGATATAAGACCATTCTGTTGGCCAGATTTTTGGCAGGCAGGGATAGGGTTGGGTGGGTGAGTCAGGGGCTGGTTGTGGTTTTTTACGGGGATTTTTATATGATTTTACCTGTTTAATATGTTGTAAGCTGCTGTGAGCCTTAGGGGAAGGGTGGGTGATAAATTTGAATAAAATAAGTAAATAAATGAATAAATATTGCTTCCCCCCCCAACTCCTGAATTTTCAGGGGATGCATTCCCCATGCTCGCCCCTCCCACTGTGAGTGCAATCCAGCTCCCACTGAAGTTAAACTACTATTGACTTCAGTGGAAGCTGGATTACACCCTACAACTATACCCATGTTTAAGAGCGAGATGGAACAAAAAGCACCTGAAATAAGGAAAGTAACTGGAGGGAAAGGGTCATGAAAGGATGCTTCTGCTCAATGAACAGGTAGGACTGCATCAACAATGGCTATCCAGGGAGGGTTGCTTTTTAAAGGTGGTTTCACTGAGGCATGAAATCAGGGCGTTTCCGAGATGATCTGCTTGAGCGTTGTCACAGCGATCAGCTTCCTTCTCCCACCCAGGCTGAGCATGTAGATCAAAGAAGCTATTATTTGATGCATGTTTACTCTAATCTTGAGGAATTATTAATTAGAAAGCGACACAGCAATGGCTTTCTCCGCTCATCTAACTTTGGAGGCACGTCCACATTGACGGTTGAATGACAAGTGGGAATGAAAAATTCATTTGGTTGGAAGGAGTTTGAGGACATTGCATTAAATTATCATTAGTATTAAATATTTGTATTACAGGAAAATCCAGAGTCCCCAAAGCGAGATCAGGGTCCTATTGTGTTAGGGGCTGTACAAACAGAAATGAAAACAGGCTATCCAACCTCTGACAGTTTCCAAGTCTATGAAGTGATGATACATTTTTTTATAGAAGAGGCAGGTATGTTTTGTTTCCTGCAAGTGTTTCAAGCAAAGCATTCTGATCCACAACTTTGGGGATAAACCAAAGATGATGGTGATGATGATTCAGGCCTAACTCTAACACACTAGATAAGTGCATTCATCCTGTAGTTGTAATGACAGAAGTTACTCACGGTTTCCCCTCTGAAGAAGGGGCATACAATTGTAGAGTTGGAAGGGTCGTAGAGGGTCAGATACCCCAACCCCAATCCGGACCCCCGCTGTCCATCTGCGGGGAAGAAAAGAACAGTACTGGGGGTTAGGGGAGCCTAGAAGCCAGTGCACCTGGGCTGGGTGCTCAGGCATGACCCCCTGACCCGGAAGTTGTCCGGGGGGGCATAAGCAGGAGCTGCTGGGGGTTTCTGCAGCAGGACTTACCTTCACCATCTGGCTGGGACCCCCTGGGGGTGTTTGCTGCCGCTCCCACGGTGTTGCTCCAGCTGCCGCTCTGGACCCCCACTGTCCATATGCGGGGAAGAAAACAACAGTACTGGAGGTTAGGGGAGCCTAGAAGCCGGTGCACCTGGGCTGGGTGCTCAGGCGTGACCCCCTGACCTGGAAGTTGTCCGGGGAGGGCATAAGAAGGAGCCACTGACATCTCCGCCGCAGGGCCACGGCCAAAGGGTGCGGCCCTTAGGGGGCCTTTGGGGACTGCAGGGGATAATACTGGGTTGGTGAGTCAATTGTGGTTGGTTTTAAAAGGGGGGAGGGCTTGAGGGTTGTGAAAGGTTAGGGTGGGATAAGGAAGGGGGGTTGAAGTATGACGGCGGGAGTTGGTGGTGGTGGTAGGTTTCCCTGGCGCCATCCCCTGGTGGTAGCAGGGGGTGGGGCGGGGGGGAACCACCTGGTGGCAGCAGGTGGGGGGCTTCGCCTGACGCCCAGTGGCAGGGGGAGGTCGGGCAGGGAAGGGGAATAGTCTCTGATGTCGGCCTCTGGTGGCAGCAGGAGGGCTGATCAGAGGAGGGAGTTTGGGGGGAAAGGGTTGGGGGGAAGACATGGGGAGGGTGGGGAAAAATGGGGAGGGAGACTCTGGAGGATCCTGGGCGGACAGCCAATGGGAGGGGGTCAGGATGGAGTGGACGGGGGGGGAGTGGCAACTGGAGTGGTTATGGGGCGGGGACGGTATGTTCCAAGGGACAGGTGGCTCACACTCCTAGGGGACCAAGTTTCCTGGTGGAGATTAAGAGATTCATATCCCCCCCATGAGGGTGAGGGAGGAGCAGGGTCTGAGGGCTGCTTGTGAAGGGCTGCTGCTGTTAAATACGAAGTCCGTAATAAATAAGGCTCCGGTAATCCAGGATTTGATCCTGAACTGGGCTGCGGACCTTGCATGTATTACAGAGACCTGACTGGATGAGGAGGCGGGACCAACTTTGGATGACCTCGTTCTAGCCGGGTATGCCGTGCAGCACCAGCCCCGCACGGGGGGCAGGGGTGGTGGTGTAGCTATTGTTTTTAGAGAGGAATGGCCAGTTGGGAGATATCCAGTTCAGGAGATTCCAGGGGTTGAGGTCCTCCATGTGGTGTTTGATTTGGCTGGGGGCAAGCTTGGGCTGCTGGTGGTGTACTGGGTCCCTTCCTGCCCAGTGGCATCCCTTGCCGCTCTAGCAGAGCTGGCCTTGGAGGTGGCACTGAACTCCTCCAGGACTTCGGTCCTGGGGGACTTCAACGCCCATGTTGATGCCAGCCTTGTGGGAGTGGAGCGAGAGTTCATGGCCGCCATGGCAACCATGGACTTGTCTCAGGTTGTTAACTGCCAGACCCATGTGTATGTGTGTGTGGGGGGGCATACCCTCAACCTGGTCTTCTGTTCTGGCCTTGAGGTGGGTGATCCATTAGTGGGGGAGGTGAAGGCTATACCCTTGTCATGGACGGATCATTATCTCCTACAGGCCAGTATCTCAGCACACCACCTCCAGAAGGGGAATGGACCAGTTAGGTTGGTCCGCCCTTGGAGGCTGATGGAACCACAGCGGTTCCAAGAGGCCCTGAGGGAGTTAACCTTAGACCCTGATGGTCACTCTGTCAATGAGCTGGTCCAATATTGGAATACCCTGATTGGGGAGTCCATCGAGAGGGTGGCGCCGAGATGTCCCCTGCCTCCGTCTCGTCACCGCAGGGCCCCTTGGTTTACTGAGGGGCTGCGGTGTATGAAACAGGCAGACAGGCAACTAGAGCGATGCTGGCGTCGGACTCACTCTGAATCCGATCGACTTCTCCATAGGACCCATTTGTGGTCCTATGTTGAGGTGGTGAGGACAGCAAAGAAAGAGTTCTTTGCTGCTCTCATAGCATCTGCAAAGTCGCGTCCTGTGGAGCTATTCCAGGTGGTGCGGGGGCTGGTCAGTCCGGCCTCCCTTCACCCGGATGGGGACTTGTCCCAGGCCCGCTGTGAGGAATTTGCCACCTACTTTGCAGACAAGATCGCTCGGATCCAGAGTGACTTTGACACCGGGTTAGGAACAGTGGGAGAAGACCATGAGGCTATGGAGGCCCCATCTTGTCCATCTTCTTGGGATGAGTTTCAGGAAGTGATGCCAGTCGATGCGGTGGATGTCCTGGGGTCGGTCAGAGCCACCAGTTGCGAATTAGATTCATGCCCGTCCTGGTTGGTGAAAGCCTCCAGGGAGACTTTGGGGACAGTGCTGGCGAGGGTAGTCAATGCGTCCCTTCGGCAGGGGAAATTGTCACCCAGTCTCAAGGAGGCTGTTGAAGAAGTCATCTTTGGATGTGGATGCACTCACCAGCTACCGACCTGTCTCTAATCTCCCCTTTTTAGGGAAAATTATTGAATGGGTGGTGGCACGGCAGCTCCAGGGTCATCTGGACAGCATCGGTTTCCTCGACCCTTTTCAGTCTTGGTTCCGAGCTGGCTATGGTACAGAGATGGCGTTGGTGGATGATCTCTACTGGGAGATCGCTCACCAACGTTCAACATTTCTGACCCTGCTAGATCTCTCAGCCGCTTTTGATACCATGGACCATGGGCTGCTGTTCAGACAACTGCGAGCTCTGGGGTTCTGGATGGGACTGTCCTTGGGTGGTTCTGTTCATTCCTCTCAGAGAGAAGCCAGCGGGTGACATTGGGGACTGAAACATCTATCTCCTGGGTTTTAAACTGTGGCGTTCCGCAGGGTTCAATTCTGTATCCGCTACTGTTTAATGTGTATATGCAGCCCTTGGGGGAGATGGTGAGAGGGTTCGGGGTGCAATGTCACCAATATGCTGATGATACACAGCTGTACCTCTCTTTTTCAACCAACCCATGTCCTGTCATCTCAGTACTTTCCCAGTGTTAGGAGATCGTGGCGGATTGGAAGTGGCAGAGCAGACAGGCTCAATCCCAACAAGACGGAGGTAATGGTGGTGGGTAGGGTGAGGGAGGTGTTGACCCCCCTGGTGGGGGAGGGTCTGCCCTCCTGTAGTCCAGCAGGTTCAGAGTCTGGGAGTGTTATTGGACTCAGACCTCTCCTCACGAGCACGGGTCGACGGGAGCACATTACGCCTGTGCTCCGCGCTCTGTACTGGCTGCCTATAGCGTACCGAGCCAGATTCAAGGTGTTGGCCTATAAAGCCCTACATGGTCTGGGCCCCTCATATCTTATGGACCACCTTGCCCTCCGCGCCCCAGGACGATCCCTTTGGTCTGCCGGGGGTGCCTTCCTGGAGGTCCCCCATGGAAAACGGGGGGCCACAATGGAGAGGGCGTTCTTGGTGGCTGTGCTGCGACTCTGGAACTCCCTTCCCGAGGAAGCCCACCTGGCCCCACATCTGTTGGCTTTTCGCCGAGCCTGTAAGACCTGGCTGTTCGCCCAGGCCTTCGGAGGGGATGATGGGAGGATGGGGTGGGGGATGTGTTCCATAGAATTTTAAAATGATATTGTTGTTTTTATTTTTAATTTTTTTATTGCTGATATTTTGCTTTTGTAAGTCACCCCAAGATGCCATGGCATGATGGAGCGACCAAAAAATGTAAATAAATAAATAAATAAAATAAAATAACCCCCTGCTTGGATACAGGAAGTCTACAGTTCCAGCATCACTGACAGATGGACGTCCACCTCCTTTTTAAAATCTCCAGCAATGATGATCCTACAACCTCCATAGGCAACTCTGAGTGGGCTCCAATTTGTCAACATCCTTCTTAAAACGAGATACCCTGAACTGGAGACAATACTCCTGGTCAGGTTTGAGCAGTGCTGAATAGAGTGGAATATTGTTTCTGCTGACTTGGAAACAATTCTTCTGTTTATGCAGACTAAAAGATCCTTTAGCGATACTGGCACTTTTGAGTGGTGGCATTTCTGATAATGGATTTTTGTGTGCACAAAATCAATCCTGATCCCATAGTTCCTACTCATGCGGAACGCCCATCTTAATCTCACAGTGAGAATTATTACAGGAACACTGAAGCCATTCAGACTTGTACGGCTACCAGTTTGTGGAGGCAGTCTGCCAACTCCAGATGTCCGGGGCAACCCCATCCCCCGACTCAGGCAGCTTTTAGACGTGCTCAGCGAACATGCTGCATAAAATCACGTTGTGTGTAAATATCCCGCGTGGGGGCTTTAGACACGACATTTCGCGCGTTAAAGCCGGTCGCGCCTTCTTTTAAAGCCACAGATTAAATACCTCGATGTTGAGGTATTTATTAGCGCCTTTAAACGACTGCGCGAAATGTCGCGTCTAAAACCCACATGTGGGATATTTACACGCAGCGTGATTTCATGCAGCGTGCTCGCTACGCACGTCTAAAAGCAGCCTGAGTTTCGCACTCTGAGCCTCTATTCCAATCACATTCCTAGTGTCCAGTTAACAACCCCACCCACCGGACTACCCTGCCTCTCTACAGCTAAACATGAAACAGGAGTTCTTGCGATTTAATTGATATGATGGCCAGCGTAGGAAGTGGAGTAGGGAAGTCATTAATGAAAGACAAATAAACCATCCAGGTTTTGGTTTTTTGGGTAGGGTTTGTGTGCCATTTCCTGAAATAAATGACCAACATTGCCTTTTTTTCTGATCTTTCACATTGCAGGGTGCACACTCTGGGAAAATTTTCTGTCTTCCCCCCCCCCACCACCAAATTAACTGCTGGGATTGAGCCCTGGCAGCCCCTCCCCCCCATAAATCCAAGGTGCTGGTTTTAACCCTAAACAATGCGAAAGACCGTCTGTCCTCCCATGCTCCATAGCGGCTCCTTCAATTGACTGGGAGCGTAACCCTGTGGGTACCGTCCATTAGCCTTGTTCATACGAGAAGAGCTTGAAGGGAGGGGGGTGTGTGTTCTCGGTTACTGCCTCAATGCTATGGAATGCCCTCCCTCTGGAGGTTCATTTGAACCCGAGGACCTTCCAGAGACGGTGTAAGACCTTTTTCGTTTGAAAAGGCATTTGGCAGGCGGGGATAATCATAGGGGTGGTGGGGGGGTTGGGTGTGGGGAGGTGGTACTGGGGGGCGGGTTGTGGGGCTTGTAAGGGTTTTTTGGTATTAGCGTTCAATGTTTTTATGGTTTGCAAGTCGCTCTGAGCCTCTGGGAAAGGCAACCTATATATTTAAATAAATAAAAAATAAACCAATTAAGCCCTGGAGCAGGGGCAACACCACTGTTCATGGCATCCTCACTCCACTCTTCTCTCATATGGCCCTCTCCCTTGCAGAGGTCCAGGAAACCAGCTTTCAAAGCAGCCCAAGAGAAGGAAAAGATTCCCCAATCCCTGATATAGGACTTCACTCCCTTCAAGGGCACGTTAGCTTCTGGTGCTATTCCAGTAACTTCTATAGGATAGAACCACCCCACTGCTCTGCGTCTGGCCATTTTTAAACGAGGGGTGAGTGGGGAGGGATTCAAACGGGCTGGCCAGGGATGCACGTGCACCCCTACCCACCCACGTTTTAGCCACCCACGGAAAGTTGCCGTTGGCTCCAATGCAGCCCTGCAACCTGTATTTCTCATAAGTGCCCTCTAAACGTTTGCATATATGGCCACCCTACATGCAGAGTAGTCTGTATTTTTCTCCCATGTTCCATGAGCAGCCATGGGTGGGTGATCCATGGGAGTGCAACCCCCCCCCCCCCCACCTTCTGAGGGGCATTTGGATCCGACCTGGACTTAGGGGCAAGCCCCCTAGGCCTGGGCCTTGGGAGGTTTTCTGGGGGGTGGCTGCCCTGTGTTGTCCCCCCCCTCCTTTTCTCCCTGCATGACCGGAGGCTGCTGCCCACAGCTGAAGCCTGTTGCCTGGGTCTCCATTCCTCACCTGCCTCTGCTGTCTGTCTGCTAATAGTGCTGCTGCAGTAGCAGCAGTGGGACACTGATTAGACTGGGAGATAAAGCTGTTTGTTTGCAAACAACTCCCCCTGTGAGTGATCAGAAGGTTGTTGCCTTGTAAAGAAAGGTCTTCGAGATGGTGCCTAACATTCTCACAATTGGGTTGTGCTCACCTTAATAGACCACGTGATGGTCTTGAGCTCCTCTAGTATAAAAAGCATGCTCCCCTCTCAGAATGACAGTTCCTTCCAACCCTTTCTAGGACTGTAAGAAAAAAAATATCCATGTGGCGCTAGAAGGGTGGGTGCTGTGAGAATCTTTAGAGCCATCTTGAAGAACCTTGTTTACAAGACAACCACCTTCTGTTCTTCCTCGAGTGGCTCCTCACAGGCCCTTTTTACAGGGCTTCGCTGGGTGGGTGGGTCTGTGGGCATGCTGGTGTGGCATGTACATGGCCCCACTCACCCGCACCCACGGAGCAACCGCCATTTCCCCCCGTTGCTCCTTGCGTGGGGACAAGTAGGGGGTGAGCGAGGGTGCGTGTTAGGTGGGTCATTTGAACCCGAGGACCTTCCAGAGACGGTGTAAGAGTACTCCGGCTCACCGCGGGCACACGCGCCATGTTGTTCACACGGGGCTCCCCCACCCATGAACACGCAGTGTGGGGGCACGGCTTGGAATGGGGGCAGCAGCCTAGGAAGGGCCTAAAGGTGCAAAATTCCTAAGTCCAGTCCTGGTCTGGATGCGTGCGGGATGGGTGGCGTGTCCGTGTCTCATTTAATTGGTCAGTCTCTCTCACTTAAAAACTCAGGGTGCTTTTAGACAAGCACCTCCCCACCCACCTATTATACACGTTGCAGGGCACCACTGCAGCCCGGCAACATGGATAGAGGGTGGGGAGGTGCTTGTCTAAGAACACCCAGCAAGGGGGAAGAGTCTCTGAAAAGACGCGGTTGGTCAGCCTTAATTACAGCAGGCCTGCAATTCCTTAGAGATGGCCCTCACTAAAAATATCTCAACCCCGGAAAGACCCGCCAGAAAGCCTGATGTTTCTTTTCTTTTTCCTGGGCTCGCAGCCCAGAAGCTGGATGGAGAGTTTCTTCTTTAGTCCCCGAAGGGGTCAACTTTTGCGTGCGACTAGCAACTTTCCCCAGCTTGCTGGGGCTCTAAAGGAAGGAAGAAAGGGGGAAAAAAGAGGGAGGGGGAGGCAACTGTATGTCTGTACCCTCCCTGCTTCTGCGCCTGTGGGCATCAAGGGGGCTTGATTGCACCGGGAACTGCCTGCTAATCAAACTGGATCTCTGCCGCCGCCAGCGGCCTGGAATTGCAAGAAATGCCTCCCAGCGCTAATCAGCTTCCTCCTCCACGTGCAAAGCGAATTGGAACCAGCGCGGTTTTCGCACCGCTTGGATTGGCCTTTATCTCCCCGGAGGGACAATTAGACCCTTCCCCCCCCCCCCCACATGGTGACTGGAGCCCCGCCACCCCCCCCCGGTTTTATTTGCTCTTCTTTTGCAGGCGAGGAATTGCGAGAGCTTAGAGGAAATCCTGACTGAAATGATGAGCAGGTGGTTCCCACTGACTTCCAGCGGGGGGGTCAGAATCGTGTCCATTAGAGACGTGGCGGGAGACTAGAGTGGAGGGGGCGTGCGGGCCTAGTAGAGTTGCCACCGATGCACATTTTAAAGGCGCGCTTATGAAAAATACATGTTGCAGGGCCTGCATCGGCGCCTTAGGCCCTGCAACATGTATTTTTCATACCTGTTCCTTAAAAATGTGCATCGGCTAGGGCTGTGCACCCCGGGGTTGGTCCTCCGCAAAGTTCATCCCGCCCTGTTTCCAAACCGGGTGTAATTGACAGCGGTCCCCGCGGGGTTGGGTGCTAAGAAGCCGCGGGAGCAGGCGAGCCCAGGGCAGAGGGGGCGGAATGATTGTTTATTGAAAGCCAGTGAGTCTCTCCCCCCCAGCAGTCAAGGCGAAAGGAGCCGGCGGGGCGGAGCGGCTTCCCCCTTGGAGACGCACGCCCCCAGGGGAGCCGAGTCCTGCCGCTGATCGCAGCCCCTGATCAGAAATAAAAGCAGGATTGGAAGGAACGAGGCAAGTTTCCCGCTGTCTGGAAGGGGCGCGCTGAGATTAGCCAGGGGCAGTTTCCCCATTGGGATAAACCCAGCAGCGGCTCAAATCTGCCCCCGCCCCCCGGTGCCTTGATCCCGACGCTTCCCCATTCAGCATCAGGGGAACCCTGCCAAGCGCCCCCGGGCAGCAACGGGCTCTTTCCAGCCCCCCTGCCCCGGCTAGATTGCGGGGGCGGACTCCCTGCTCTCCCCCCCCCCCCAAGGCAATCTGCCCTCCCCCGCCTGCCTCGCCACCCCCCGGCCAGCTCGGCTGCTGAGCTGCTACTCGGGGGCAAGGAGGAGAGGCAGCCGCCTAACTGGCAGGGAGGGCGGGCAGCCAGCTCGGGCGCCCCTCCCCTCCGCTCCGCCTGCCCCTCCCCGCCTCGGTGTCTGAAGCGCGGCGCTCCCGGCTCCAGAAGAGGCGACGGCGCCGGGCGCTGCAGGAGCCGCAGGATTATTCGTCGGGCAGGCTTGCTCCTCGGGAAAGGCTGGGAGCCGCTGCCGCGATCCTTCCATCTGCCCACTCGACTGGCCGGGCCCCGCAAGGGAGAGCAAGCCGGTAAGTGGCCCCGCTGCTGGGGAGACGGGGCGCGCATGGCCGAGGGGGACGCGCCCCGGGGTGGCTGGGCACCCGGGCGCTGGGGCAGGACGGTGGCAAACTTTGGGGGTCATCGGGAAGCCGCAGCCCTCCCGGTAGGGGGTGGTTTGGGGGAGACCCCAGGGCGAGAGGCCGCTTCCAGCTGCGATGGCTGGAGAGGAGCCTTGGATCCGCCTGGCTCCGGGCCTCCCTCCTGGTGCCCTTGTTGGGTTATAAAGTTTCCGGAACAAAGTTTGGGCTGATGCCCTTGACAGGCGGCAACAGGCGAGGAGGGCGACGGCCGCGCTGTGGCGAGGGTGGGGTGGGGAGTGCCAAGCAGGTGGATTTCCCCAGTTGGTACCCAGCTCATCCTCTGGATGCGGTTGTCACCCAGCCGGTGCGCGGCACGGGGAGAAGGGCAGACGGTGCTTTCCGAAGGCTACGCAGTCCGTCCCATCCTTCCCACCGCTTGCTTCGGTGGGGACTTTGAATCCCGTGTATGGACAGCACTTTCCTAGGGCAGCCTTTAAAAAGTCAGGCTGCTTTCCCACGATGATCTGTGCGTGGCGGCATCCTCTTCGCTTCGCTAAGGAACTGGAGTCACAAATTGCTGCCTGCAAGCCCGGGGGGGGGGAAGCAACCCTCCACCGCCGAGTTTGCAGAAGAAATTTCTCGGAGGCGCTAATGGAGAGAGCTGCTTCTGTTTCCCCTTCCTGCTCCCCTTCTCCTGCTTTAGTAGCGTTTCAGTTCTTTTAACAAGCTCTTGATGTGGGCAAAGGCAACAAAGCTGCAGGAAGGAAGGATTGCAAGCAGAGACCACCTAGCCTTGTAAGCATTGTAAAATATTTAAAAAAAAACACCAAATTCCAGAAGTTTCCAAGAAGCAGCAAGAATACAGGAGGGCTGGTAAGGAGGTCAGGAAATACAGTGACTGAGTAGCTCACAGTAAAACAGATTAAGCTAGAATTAAGTGGAAGCCAGGTGAACTGTTGCTGGGGGCTACATAACCTCCACAGAGATTAATATCCTGTTATGAAAAAGAAATCTGATTTAGAAAGAGATTATTAACCAGAAAAGCCAATGGTTCAAAGCCTTCCTTTTTTTTATTCAGAGATTTTTTGTTTTTGTTTTGTTTAGTTGACTGACTAAACAAAACAAACAAACAAACAAAACCTTCTGGATTTAATTAGTTACATCTTGTTAGGCTGAAAGAGATTTACTTGCAAAATGAGATGAGGAAATGCTGGAAAAAAAAATTCTGGTCATTTTTAGTCCCATGATAAACAGGGAAACATGCTTTGTCTATATTGCTCTGTCTGTATCGGTGCATATTATTTTCCATAAAGACCTCTCTCCCCATTTGTGTCTGTGTATGCGCTAGAACAAAGGCATTTTACTAAGTGAGCTTTACTTTCTTCAGAAGTTGCTGGACTTGTATATCTCAGTTCTTTTATTTACTGCTCATTCTTCTACAGCTTCCTCGAATATTAAAAATTAATACCGCCTTCTCTCTTTCCATCCAGTGAACAATTTCATGTAAACCTGGCTTTCATTTCTTATCTCCTGAGTGAGATACAGCCCCTAAAAGCAAAAACCCTGAACGTTGAAAACCCTTCAGGGTTTCTTGCCCAAAGAGGAGTCAGTTACTCTGTTTAGCACCTCTAACTGTGCTGTCACAACCTTCAAAACCCTCCTGATCGGGCTTTCCCTAGCTCCTCATCCTTAATGGTGTCTAATGCTTCCTCTGCTATCCTTTCGCCTTGGGTCTTCTCCTCCCCTGGAACCAAGCTAAGCACGTGTGACTTCCCAACTTTGTGAAATGTATCCGTATCTCTCCCTATGTGCCCCTGCCCTTTGTTTCTCCTCCCTTGTCTCTCCTTGATTGTAAGCCCCTTGGGATAGGGGCCTATCATTAACGAACAACTGTACGATGCTGCTGTTAGTTAAATAAATAATATAACTATGCAACATCAGTCACTGGCTGTAAACTTTCAAAATTTTGACCCCTCTCTCTCTCTCTCTCTCTCAAAATAAAATAAAAATAAAAACTGCAAAGTAAGTTCTGCATTTAGTGCTCTGCACCATCCTGAAAATAAACCTCTGTCTCCCATCATGTTAAAGGATTTCCATGCTGCAGATTCTGGTTTGATCCAGTTTGAACAAGTAGAAAAGTTCTCATCTTGCTCTCATGTCTCCACACGATTTCTTGTTGCATCTTCCCCCTTAGTTACGGACCATCCTATGCTTTCCAAACCTTTGGCAAGATGTCGCTGTAATGCAGTGTGTAGAAGTGGAGCAGCTAGAAACAGCCTCCCTCCCTGCCCACATAGCTTTTTCCCCTTGGTAACATTCTGAATGTTTTATCTGACTGGTTGTTTTTAGCAATGTCTGTGCTTGCTACCATTGTGGGGGTAGGGGAAAGCTTTGCAGAATTTCCTGTAGTGGAAATTCAGAGTCTAGTTCTGAACTATCCACAACAGTTCTGCCTTGTCACAATGACGCCCCCCCCCCCCCTCCTCCCCAAAAAGCGCTCTGTGGTGGTTTCTTACTGGCATTGGTCATTGACTTGACCCCAGACTCAGTTTAATTCCAGCTTCAACTTGTCAATCAAACAGTGTTAGAAAGACCTTACAGAGAGACACTGCCTTGTATACAACTTGGCTGACAAACTAATTCTTCCAGTGACTTACAATACGTGGCCTAATACATTGTATCCAGGATAAACTACTTCATCGAATTTGGAGGGCTCTGGCTAAAAGCTTTATGGATACTTTCAGTTATTTCGGGGTGGAGAATAAACCACCAGGAACTTGTAAAGAACCAATAGCCTAATGGCTTGGAAACTTCTTGTTAAAAAGACATTGTTTCTCTGGCTCAGATTCTTACATGCCAAGTCTCAGTCCAGAGCATTTTTTTCTTCTTTTTTTTGTTTTTTATAGACCAGTTATAAACAAGAAATACAGGCTTATAATGGAGGCACTGACTGATCTTTATAGCACTGCAAATGGCATCGGGAAGAGGCATGCAAACATTTGTAGAAAGTTATTTATTATGCACGAAGCTTTGTTCCAAGAGATAGTTGAAACAGATTGCCTTTGAAAAGCATCTGAGACAGAATTACTTAATAGAGATGTATAACCCTGATTAATAAAATGTTGGTGAATTCTAAACTTATTAAGGTCCCGGTCTCTGAGCCCATTACTCTGGGGTAGTTCCATTAACAATAGGACTGTTGCATCGATTTTAGTGGGGCTCCTCAAGAGTACCCAATTTAAGGTACTAACTCTTCAGGGACTTGGATGCCAATGGAGGCTTGTTTACACATTATGGTGTGGGATACAAGGCCTTGTGGTAACTCAAGCATGTGGTTAGCTGCAAACGTTGTTCACAGAATTGCTGTTTCTTACAAGTGTTCACATGGTACATTAACTTTTCTCCCCAAGCGGTAATTACCGCTTGCTACCCCCTATGGCCAGAGAATGATTACTCCAAACCTTGCCCCTCCTGTAACGTGGGAATAATGCAGAAGGAACCCTGTGGCATCTCTGCATGTTCGCGACTCTCTCCCACTAACCTCGTATGTGAATAGAAGCATGGATTTGCTGCTTTGTACTGGAGGAGAAGATTGAGCTTTGCATGAGTTACGCTGATCCTGTACATTTCACTCCTAAGCTGCTAGTATATGTTAAAAATCCTTGAGGCAGGAGTGGGAAACCTTTTCTGTTCCACAGGTCACGTTCGTACAGGTTGGTACAAGTTTCATGAATTGCCCAGAGCTACCTCTGGGTTTAATGGAGGATGCCTCCCATTAGGTTTAATGGAGGATTGCACACTTTATTGTCTGCCATCAAAACTAGCCTTAATGCCTAACTTCAGTCGGCAGAAGAAAAGGTTAGCTGTTCTAAAACATCAAGAGATGGTGATAGTACCAAATTGCTTGTTAGTTACAAAACTGAATCCTGTTCTTTTCATGCAGCAAGCAACAAACCTAACGGAGCCTGGTTTCCTAAGACTAGTTAATGGTCAGTAGGAATTTTTGGCTGCAAAAAGGGCTGTTGCCCCACTATAGGTGCAGCTGTTGGGCATTATTTTTAGGATTCCTACTCCGCTTCGAACCTTCTTATCCCTCATCCCAATTTGACTGACACGTCGTTGGCCTTTGGATTCAAAAGTTAAGGGAGGAGACAGCATATGTGTATAGGATGACTGCAAAAGCCAGGAATGGGAAATCTGCAGCCCATGGGCCAAATCTGTCCCTTGGCTGTCTTTTTTTTTTTTTTTTGTGGGGGCAAACTCATTCTTGCTGCTTCCTAGATGTGGCCCATGGAGCTATTCCCTCCCCTTGTGAATGACCGGAGAAGGGAGTGGGTAGGTGGCTATGCACTCGGGAGTGGGTAGGAGGTGATGCATGCAAGGATAAGGGATGGAGCCATAAAATGGATCCAAAATTTGGCCTCTCCCCTTTCTTCCTCAATCCTGGGCACACTCCTTAAACACCCCCACTCCAAATTCCTGTCCAATTTGAAGAGCTTTTACTAAATTTTCCAAGTGACCCCTGGGAGGGAAAAGATTCTCCATTCCTCCCATAAACATTCTTTAGGTAAAAACCTACCTCTTCCATCAGACCCTCCGTAGGTCTTCATTCTTCTCACTGACTTACTTTGGACTCCCTTCTCTGCTGGAACAAAGCTAAGTAGGTACGTCTGGAATTTCTCAACTTTCTCCCTCTGTTCCTGCGTCCTTCATCTCGACTCATTTGTTTCTCCTAGATTGTATCTATGATTAATGAGTGTACAGCACCAGGGACATTGCTGGCATTCTGTAAATATTTAATTTATTATAATATCATCTGGGGATCTCCTTACAGGGCTGGGTGGAATTGGGTTTTGGGAGGGGGGCAGGGTTAGGGAAAAGGGAGGGGGGAGTTTTTTACATGGTTTTTATAAGCTGCCATGAGCATTATTGGGAAGGATAAGGTAAAAACTGAAATAAATAATAAACAGGCTAACCATAAGAAACCAGAATTATTTTGAAACCTAAAGCATACAAAGTTGGGGGTGACCTCTCATGGCTGAAAGAGGGTGTTGTGGCCAACTTTTCATTGGATGTTAAAAAGCAGACGGTAAACAGAGCTGTGAACTCACCAGAGCCGTGGTTCTGTATAAAGTTAGCTTTTCAGCTTCCCGAGTCCTGAATTGACTAGGTGGCGGGGTTTTTTGTTGTTGTTGGTGTTGGTTGTTGTATGTCTTGTAAGTGTGAAAGCTGCTAATCCATACTGCAAATGGGTTTAGTAATTAACAAACACTGGTGCATGAATTCAATATGAACCAATGATTCGACATGCCTGAAATTAAAGAAAGAGAAGGAACAATCAAATAGAAGGTTGTTATGAAAATGGATAATCCATCCAAGCATAAACCTCCTTTACAACAGGGCAAGGAACTTCCCGTGGGCCACATAGAAAAGTTAAGGGTGCTTGCACCCGGGAGGGGAGCTGCCGTGAGCTGAAATCACGTTGGGGGGTGGGGGGAGAGGGATCAGGTGAAGTTCCACTTGCGCGCGTGCGGTTTTTATGTGATAAGCTTATTTCCACCGTGACTTAAGTGACTGAAGACGGGCTAAAAATCCAGCCCTGTCTCCTATTGCTGAAATATGGTGGAAATGGGCTAAATGCCACTGCACATGAGGAAAACTTCACGTCCTCTCCTTGATGTGATTTTTGGCTCACAGCAGTCCCGTTCTCTTCAAACCCCCCCCCCCCAATGGGTCAGATAGGAGTGAGGGTGGGAGTGCTTAGGGGTTTTGTTTGGGATGAGGGAAGGAAGAGGAGGGCCAAGATCATGGATCTAATCCATGGATCCATTCCTGATCACAGGCCTTCCATTCTCTACCCTTCCCCTGAGCTCACTCTTCCAGTGATTGAGGGCAGGGACTGGATCATGGGGCCAAATCCAGGAATTGAAAAGGAGACAACCCCCTTACCCCTAAACCAACCAACCAACCAAAAGCCATGGTACTGATTTGGCTTGCAGGGTGGAGGTTCCTCATCCCTGCTTTTGAGTTAAGTAGCAAAAATGGAAACCACCTTGAGTCATCTAAAAAACCCTAGAAAACCTTGGATGTTTCAAGCCTCAACTTGACACTTAATGGAACCTTATTGAAATGGGAATGGTGGACATGGACGTGGTAGATGTCTGATAAGTCATTGCAGGATCAGCTCCATTTGGTACAATCTGCTACTCAAGGCACAGGTGCATCCCATGTTGCCTTAATTGGCAGAGAGCAGTACAAATGAAGGCACAGGCCAGGGAAGAGACTGCCAAGGGGAGAGCTGTAGAGTGTAAATGAATGCCACGCTGCGGGTCCGAGTACGTATGTTGTATTCATTTGTGTTCTGTGAGTGCCACACCGAGAAAGCGGTCTGTGGGTGGAGGGTGCCGGAGGGAAGGAATTGCTTCAAGGTTCAATGGAGAGGGGGGCGGGGGAAGCTGGGCACTGCAATTTCCCTCCCCTTCCTCTCAGACCTCATCAACTAGGAGGCTCCCTCTCTTGCGAGCTCTGTGCGGTTACTTCAACATAGAGGGGGGAGGGGGAGGAGAATTCTGCAGTATTTATTTTATATCAATTTATAAGCTGCCCTTCCCTGAGGCTCAGTACAAGAGTGAGATCGCTGCCAATCTGGGGTGATTTGCCTTTTACGTTTGGCTGGTGTGTAGTGCACGCACACCATCTCCTCTGCCACCTCCTACAGTTAGCAACTGCAGCTTACAGCCCCGGAAACCTGCATAGAACCAAGCTATCAGCACATGAGTGCCCATTAGCCCTTGTGACATTCCCTATCATGACACTGGGCATGGGCAGCCACCGACACAAACATGTTTGTGAACTTAATAAATGACCAGGCAAACAGCTCCTTGTGGAGACTAATGAGAATGGGATGCATCCTGCCAATACGTATCCCCGAACTATGACTCGTTACAATGGTGTTTTGTTTGAGCTCAAAGTATTTTAGAAACCTGCGGTGATGACTTCAGAACCCAGGCTTGTGAACTCTGTGCAGCAGCTCTTCAAGATCAGTTTGTCTTGGGAAGCCGCCTTGATGCAAAAGGAATGGCAAATGTTGATATGGGGTAGGGGGAGGGAAAGTAGAAGGGGGAATTACTGCGGGAAAATCACAAAAAGGCGAAAAAGTTGGACTCCATAAAATTGCAACGTTCCTTTTTATGCTATAAACGTTGCCTTTGCTGTAGCACAAAACAAGTGATCTAAAGAAATGATTGATGCACTTCACCCTGGACAGGCTTAATCTTGGGTTGTCTACAAAGTGCTGCAAGAGAAGGAATAGAGAGAAGAGTTAAAGGAAGAACTTGGGGAATCAACGCTCTTGTTAATGCAAGGTGCTCAGATGATCCTAACTGATATTTGATCTACATTGCATGTGCGTGATTTCTGTCTGAGGTCCTGGGGGTTAAACTGGAGTCTCAAAATGGGATTATGTAGGCAAAGAATAGCCAATGGGGCTGCTGTGGAGTAAGTGGCTTGTGCATTGTGGTCTTGGTTTTCGAACTCCTACAAATAGGTATGCAGATATTTACTCTAAATTGCGAGACACACAACTTGCAATACTACTTTGCAACCTCACGATACCTAAAAGTAATCTGGTTATATATAATATATATATATTCTTCTGCCTACGGACAATGTATGAGGATTCTGTTCTCTAAGCTATATCTGTGTTTAAAAATCTAGTGATCAATGATGGCAAAGACAAAGCAGGACATATTGATGTTCCGATGGAGATGGACCTGCTGGGAACCCCCATGAAAGTCTGGGGGTCGTTATCATGTCCCTATCTGTACCACCTGTACTACACCCCTGGTAACGCTGCTTTATCAACGATGCTTACATTCTTTCTCATGTACTGTTGGCCAGGAGCCCACATTGCAGCATTCAGAACCACCTTAGCAAGTCCAGTTCCAAGAAATTTGGCACTCAAGCTAACAAATGGTTTGTTCAATGCCACTGGACATCATCCTATACAATCTACCAAATGTCCAATGACTTTCTTCTTTGTTAACTGAGCTGATGTGAACTTAATGCTGGCTATTTGATCCCAGCGTGCAGTTGAGCAGGTGCCAAGGCTGCTACAGAAAAAACAATACCAATGTGAAAAAGTAAACATATTCTGTAATCTGCACTGCAGTTAGTTACAAATCCTACAGATGATTTATTTGGGGATTCTTAACAAGGAATATGCATTGCTTGGGATCCCAGAAAAGAGTGCCTTATAGATAATGCCTTAGAAAAAATTAAGCTGCAAATAACATTTCTGCATTACTGTACACTAGGGATGGGCGAACAGAGCCGAGTTTGGAAATTCGGTTCGGTTCAAAAATCGAGTTCAGTTCAGAAGTCCGGTTCGGTCGACCGAACTATTCAATGGGGTTTGAATTTCCGAACTCTGTTTGGAAGTTCAGAGTTTGGTCGACCGAACTTGAATAGTTTGGTCAACCGAACTCCGAACTTCCGAACAGAGTTCGGAAAGTCAAACCCCATTGAACTAAATGGAATATTATCTTGTAGGGATGGGTGAACAGAACCGAGTTTGGAAATTCGATTCGGTTAGAAAATCGAGTACGGGTCGGGGACTTGGTCAACTGAACGGATCGGGGGCTCGCCCATCCCTACTGTATGCGTGACATGACTGAAAGTAAACTATAAATAGCTCTACATTGCATTAAACTTCCTCCCCAACCTCCCACCAATACCTATAATAGATTGCTCTCAGCTAGCTTGCTATTATGCACTTTGAGTTTTGGAGTTGCTTTATTTTTATTTTTTGAATGAAACATAAAAAAAAACACCTGGAAATATGCAAATCATGACTACAGACTCTTGGCTGCAAATATTCAGGTCAGATATTTATTGCTATGAAAAGTGCTGTCTGTGAATTTAATAAGGTTTGGTTGAATTATCATTCTTGCCAGCTTTTTTGTGATTGTTTGTTTGTTTTCCCTATAGCAGAATGTTTTTGTTTTCCCTACTGACTCCCACCCCTACGTTGCTAATCTTTAAAAGACTAATGGTTACTTGAATAAATAAGCTGGTGAAATAGTATAGGATGGTAATGCTGTGATTCATGTATGCAGCCATGACACTAAGGTTCCCTTAGAGGAACATTTATAACGGTGATTTCCAAATTATTCTGACCAGTAGACCACCAGCTTAACTTGATTTCTTCCAGGCTACCATGTACCTGCCAAAGATGAATGTTATCTGGCACATGCTCATTGCATGTTGGGTGGAGTTGTACCAGCTGGGTGGCTTCGATCCACTTCAATGCAGTGGCCTCCATCTCTGGGAAGAGAAAGATCTAAGGTTGACCATAATGTACATGTGCTGATTGGGCTATGGAGAGTACTTATCCATTGCATTTAGAGCTTAAGCAAATATGGGGATATGTATTCACAAAAATTATTTACATATGCAAATGTTCTCAAGCCATGCAGTCTTCACGTGTTTGTAGTTTGTTACTTTATTTCATTTTCCATACTTTGTTCACCTTGTTTTGGTATCAACATGCAACTAAGAGTGTATTAGTTATATATTAATAGTGATATTATAGTTGTCCCATTTTGTATTAGAATGGTGTGCAAAAACACCTTTGTGCAATTTGGGCACCAAACTATTGCACAGTGGTAGCAAAATCAAACTAAATGAAGTGCCAAAGTAACTGGAAATGTTACTGGAACGGCAAAGTAAACACACATCTATCTGAATTTCAGCATAATGTGGGATACGATTTATGCTTCCTATTGGCTTAGTTTTGTTGAATTTGGTATTTATTTATGATACTTAGAGCAGAGATAATTGCCATGAATCCTGGGCCTTGTTTTCCACAGGATGAGTGGAGATGATGAAGCCCATTTGGGAGTGGCCCCGGTCAGTTCTGTAGAACAGTCCATGACTACATACCATGGCCTTATGAACCACTGAGGGTCCACTAAGCATAGTCTGTGAACCATTGTTCTAGAGGTATGCGCCCATATAATACGTTTAGCCTAGAAAAAGAAGTAAAAAGAAAACTGGGTCCAGATGCTGATTTTTCCAGGACAGAAAACCCAAAATCAGTACCAGAGGTTGATATTCCAGCCCATTGGGTACCTGAATCGGTTCCCAATTGGTAACCGATGTAGTTGGGTCAATTTGGCTACCTGAAACTTGTTGGGTATACCCATTTTTTGTGGGTACTCATTTCAGCTCATCTTAAATCAAAGGAGAGAAGGTTTAGGCTAAACACTAGGAAGACTTTTCTAACTGCCTGGCCAGTTAGTTGTGTAGTAGTTCGACAAGGGAGGTTGGGGAGACCCTATCACTGACCTTCAACAATAGGTAAGACCGACCTCTTGCAGAGATGGTAGCGATGAGCTGATCTTGCTTAAGGTCAGGGGGCTGTGCTGCACTCAGTAATAACCCTTCTTATTCTATACAGGTTATGGATGGGGACACTAGAAGTGCTCTTAAATATAGTGCACGTTCTTCAAATTTCTCATTTTCAATTTGAGGTGAACTTAAGTTTCTGCTTCATGTTTGTCCTCCGTAGAATTGTAACGGCTCATCACGGCTTCTCAAAATCTTTGCTCAAGCAAAGCGGAATGTCAGATTATTACCAGTAACTTCCCCATTATGCCAGTGGACCGATATGCCACTTGATACATTGTAATTTCTACAATGGTGTAGAAGGGGAAGTGTGTATAATCAGATGTCCTTTTCGTTTGTGTTAGCTGGGAAAGGAATCTAAAATGCTTATGTTGAGTTGAATGGATGGGTTATTTTTTTTGTATACCTTTTTTATGAACAGTCAAAGTCAGGCCTAATCCTGTTTTATTTGTCGGTAGTTGTGAAACTAGAACTCTTGTCTCTGACACGGCTTCTGTTTGCCTGTATAGAGCAATAGTGGCTCAGAGGCTTCTGAGGCTCCTTTTAAAAGCACTGTTTGTTTCTAAACTCTGAAATTTATGCTTATAGGTTCTAACTCAGAAGTATGTGTATGCTTCTATAGCCCTTCTAAAATCACATTGCTATCGAGGTAATTTGGGGAGCATGTTTCAGTTCAACAGAGCTTGACACTCAAAAGCAGTTTTTATGGCTATGCGTTTTTATCTCCTCTCTGAAATTAAAACATTAGCACAACAGTTTATAGCAGTAGGCCTCTTTTCAGTAAATCAGAGGAGAGTAATCAAGTAGCTTTCCACAATCTGAATTAATATAAAGCATGGCCAGGAAGGTGTATATTTTCTTAATGCTGGAGGTTAAAGGAGTCATTTGCAATGTATTGCAGTACTTAATTTGAGGAGTAGTAATGTCTAATCCAATTTAAAGTTAGCTAATAAATGATAAACTCTCTCTAATTTACAAGGGGCACAATCCTCCATCCATTAAAAGTGATGGTTCAGCTCCGGTTGACTTTAATGATGGAGGATTTGCACCCAAGGTTCTTGACTTCTCCTGTCCAGAGAAATCCATGGAGTCCAGCATTTGAAGGAGTTCCGTTTGATTAATGCCAGATATTCTAGCATTCACATTAAAGTGGTATGCTAATATAATTGTCAGCATCAATGAACAGACACCAATATGCAGGATTATTTTTATTTTATTTAAATTTATACCCTGCCCTTCACAGATGTCTCAGGGACAGCCACTTAAATAGGACAGAACACTAGGGATGATTTTTTTCCCCAGAATTCCAGTGCTATAATTGTGACTAAATAATACACCCGCCCTCTAATTAGGGCAGCTGCTTATTTGGGGGATTTTGCATCTTCTAAAGTTTTTACTAAATTATGGTGGGTTTTCCCTGCACAAATCAAGAATTCAGTCTTGTGGTTTCCCAAGTTGCAATTATTTTGTACACTGTGAGGTAGTACTGTGGTATTCCCTGTGGGTTCAGTACTAGATGGTGCTGTGTACTCTGGTGCTCATCCTTCAAAGCTCTTAAACACAGATACCAGAACACTACTTTGACTATAATCCTGATGTTCTGAATGACTGTCGAAATTATAAAACGTCAGTAATGCTTTGGACCATTCGGTTGCCAAAGCTCGTTTAATTTGATAGGTACAGCAGGATTATGCCTATAGCAAACCACCACCCTACCAGGGGTCATCAGATGACATGGCTAGGGTTAATTAGCCTGGGAAGATGGCTAACTAGCTCTAGTGAGGGCACTTCAGGTAGTGAAGCTGGATGACCAGAATTGGGCTTGCCACATAACTGGATAAAATCCAGGGAAGTTCAATAGGAGATGGAGTCGCTTGGGAAGCTGCAGCGTGGAGACAGCATCACTTGGTCAGCTGCTGTAGGTGACAGCTCCCTGGGTCAACAGGTCCACCCAGGATAGGGAATTGCTGTCAAGGAAGGGGTGGTGAAGAGCAAAGTTCTGCAGAGAAACAGACAAGAGTTTGGAATCTTCAGCTAGGGAGAGGCATTGGGAACCAGACAGGCTGGCTCAGTGGGGCCTTGGAGGTAGGTCTTTATGGGTGGGAAAGCAAAGGCCTCTTTCTGTTAAGTAACAGTTGTTGGGCACACCTGCCAGACAGGTGACAGGCCAGGTTGGGCCTTGGGGGTTCTCTGAGGGTTGACCTGAGAACATGGTCTTAGTTGAGGGCTTATCTAGGTTGGAATGGGCTCTGGTGTAGAAGGTGAGGATGGGCTCTCCATGTCCCTTCCAGAGGCAGGAGATTCAGATACACCAGGGACTGTGCCCCGCCCCCCAGGGTTGTGGGCTCCTGTGAAGCTTCACCACTTGTCTTTCTCATAGCAGGTGCCAGGGTAAGTAAGCTAGTCCTTCGTGCATCAGAGGAAGGTACCAGCCAACTGAAGAGTCGGGAGCAATGTTGGCACCCCTACTTCTGGAACAGGGGAGAGGCTATAGGCAGGAATTCAGGCATGGGCACAAGTAGGAACCTAGCTCTCAGCAGAGTTCTTCCAGGACTGTAGAAGACCAGGTCTAGAAAGTGCTAAGCAGCAGGCATCCTAGGTCAGTGGGGCCAGAGAGCTTGGCTGTTGCCACTCTAGTAGGGTAGGATTAGAAGCACTGTCAGGGAGCTCTTGGGAGGGGGTTAGGGACCCATGGAGATGGCCTCTGATGAGGAAGTTGTCCAAGTCAGTTTTGACCTTTTAAAGCCCTAAGTGGTCCAGGCCCCACGGTTCTGAAAGATCACCTGTCCTTCCATGTCCCATTGTGGCCCCTGAAGTTGGCCAAGAGCACCTCCTTGTGGGTACCACCTGATGGAAGAGGAAGGACAAAAGGACTAGTTACAAAGAGTCCTATGTGATGCTCTCCATAATTCTGTAAAGATCAGTTTGCATGACTTAGAATCTTTCTCTCCCTCCGCCCCCATTCCCTCAAAACTGTACCATGGCATAAGACAGTAGGTATTTGTTTAGTCCTTGTGCACCCAAACAAATGGAGCCTGGCTTCTGAATGCGAGGACAGTATATTAAATAAAAGCCTTTAGGATTTTTTTGGTCTAAATCTCCCCTCTGGATGTGCCGACTGTTAAGAAAATTTGGGGTTCCCACTTTCTTTTGGGCCCTTGGCCCGGCTAACCAATTGGTTTGAAAATGACCTGTGGAATCGAGTGTTACTAAGGACGTACGTACGTATGTGCAGGCATGGACAGGATCATTGTACAAGCATATTTTTAAATAAAGGGAACACAACTATAGTTACAGTGACTACTCTGAAATATGAGAGATCTTTGCTTTCTATGGAGTAGCTTTCTATTATAATATGTTCTTCCCGAGTGTTGGTGGCACCTCCATAGTACTTCAGATTTTCGCTTCATTTATCTGTTTGCTGTTGTACCTGTTCTAAAATTCCAAGGTGGTGCTTGGGAAAAATAGGAATTACTGGAAGAAGTGGAACATGTTGGAAGAAACAGCTGGCCTTCTTTATTTCTTCCATCCTGCCTTGGCAAAAGAAAAAGGGGAAGCTGCTCAAGTAGAAAGAAAACCCAGAGCTGGATTAAAGGAGGGGTGTGTCCCATACTAAGCCATAGTCTAGGTGTCTTGAGTGGGTGTCCCCGAAGAGTAGAGGGTTGAGGGGAGATGATCTGACAAGCATCAGAGTTAGGCAAGAGTCATGAGAGGGGCAGGGCTGTGAGGGAGGAGGCACTGATGCTTCCTTTTCATCTGAGCTCCTCTTGTGCGGCAGCCACAGCGGGATTTCTGGAGTTACGTAGCAGTGACGCCAGCAGGGCTAAGGCTGAGACACTCATAAAGGCTAGCTGACCCTGAGCGCAAAGTCCTCTTGCGCTGTAGTGTAGTCAGTGGGTGTAAGCTTACTGCTAGCTTAGGCTCGATTTGGCCTGCAGGCCACTGTCGCGTTTGTTGGTGGCAGTCTAGCTGTTTGCATGTTGGTGGCTAGCCGAGGCTTTGGGATCACAGCCTGGGCTAGCCGCCAACACGCCCAGGAAATGGCCTGCTCAACTGGGCTGCAGCAGGCTATCGTGGAGTAGGCTGCTGTTCGTAGCCTGGTCTGGAGTGGCCACCATAACCGGCTGCACACTTGTGTGGCTCCCTGACACAGACCTGATCCTGACCAGGTTGCCAGTGGCTTCCTGGTCCAGAGCGGTCTGTGATGGCTGTGCTCCACCGTCACTTTTGTTTTCACCCAGTGTAACAATCCTGAAGAAAGGTATTCTAGTATCCACTGAGCTTGGCTTTAGTCTCTTCTGTTCACTTTGTATTTCTGAATGTTGAGGGAGCCCATTGACAAGCTGGAGGGGAAGAAATGTCCTTATGTCCAGGTATGAGCAAGAAAAAAAAAAGACGCTACATACCTAGAATCTGTTCCCAATGGGCTTGGAGCTGAAGGGAGTGTCATTTCTGGGGGAGAGGGTCCCCCTTTCCTCAACTCTCCTAGTAATGCTTGAATCATTTCCAATTGATGGCAGCCATCTTGTCATGTCAAAGGTACCTAAGAACCGAGATACTTTTATGCTTGCCGTGGCTTTTATGTAACTCTAGGCTTGAAAAGGAACTCGATATAACTTTTTGTTTGAAATGGATCCAGCAAGGGACGTCACAGCCTTGTGGTACAAAAAATGAGATCCTAGAGGATCTCGGGGCAAAGTCTGATCCCCTCCCTCGGGACCTAAAATGATTATTTGACGCAAACCCTGAAATTGATACATTTGGTATATTCACATTCAATTGTACAAACCATTATTAAAGTGAAAATCGTATGCTTTGGGATTTCATTGTTTTGCTGTTTGATACCTTGTCTGTTTCTCTATATTACTTGTGTTTCTTTTTTAAACTGATTCATCCATCTCTGCAACATTGCAACCCAAAGTCATGAAAGCACAGAAGTATCTGAAATAATGAATACCAAAATAACAAAGAAGTGAATTACGCTGCAGTGAAGGCCACCAATTTGAAACTTGTTCATGAGAACGAATTGTCATTTCTATAGCACCCCCTCTCTTGCCAAATGGAGCTCGGACTGCTTTATGGAATACGTTAAAATAAAATAAAACGGGAAGGGTAGGAGGGAGGAAACAATACATTAAGAACAACTAGCAGCGGATCCTTTAAAGTACCTGGAGAATTAAAACAAATAAAAGCTTTCAGGTGCTTTTTAAAGGTGAGGGAGAAACCGAGACGTGCATTCAGGGACAGCAAGTGCCACGCTGAGGGACCTGCTCTAGCAAAGTCCTGATTGCCTGTTGATTTAAAACACGATGGCAGGGACCTTAAAGTGAGGGGGACTACTGAGCACAGATAGCCATCAGGATGAAGCTCCATGATACAGCCATGGCCTAAACTGTTCAGGGCCCTGAAAACGAGCAGCACAACCTTAAATTAAATGTGCAAATTATTTTCAGTAATTCAAAAAATGCATATTTTTTTCCCAGCCCTCCATTTTCTCTAAGTATGTTAAGTATACACTAATAATACTTGGCTTATGTTGGTAGAAAATACAATTGTGGCTACAAGGTGGAATATATTCCAGAGGGGTTGGGTGGAATTAAGAGAAGATGATGATAAACTTCAGCAAGTGACTTTTAATACTGGATTCATCTGTTTCATAAGGGCTGGCTTTGAAACGTTGGTCTTGCCTCTGGACAGTCGAAGTTATGCTGCTGGCCCTTTAGGAAATGTTGTAATGGTTTTGCACATGAATTGACGGCATTCATTTTTGATCTGGCTGCCACTTTATTTCCTTCCCATCTGTCCCAGTTTCTTCCTCTGTTGACTACATTTTTTGTGCGGTTCCGATTCCGTCCGAACCAGACATTTCGTGTGGCCCAAAATTGGAACAAACAATTGGTTCGATCATTCTGCTATTAACAATTTTATTCAAAAGGCAATTATGACCAGTTTTATAGAGTTGACCCTCCGTCACCACCATATCTGGACATCTTTCAGCACTATCCTGTTCCTGATCTCGGGGGTCTCACTCTAACAACCCCACACCACAACATATCCCCTATTAAAATACAATACAGTACCAAATAGCAACCTCAAGGGGAGGCTACAGGCCACAAGATGACTGTAATAGGAGGATAGTTAAAGCAGCAACGTAATGGCAGATCCTCCAGCACTGAAAAGCTTCATGGCTTTGGTCATCAATGGCCGAAGAACTGCCAGGACCTTTTAACATTGTCCTTTAGTGCTGCTCTTTGACCGCTGCCACCTTCAGACAGCTCAACTCCCTTACGTAGTACCTGAGGGGAAAGTAGATGACTCAAATCCTCAGTCACCATGTTTTTTGTTTCTGGGACAGAGGAAAGTCCACAAATGGCCAGCTCCTTCCCACCAAGGTAAAATGCCATCTAGGAAACTCTATATCGTGCATCTTAGAATCACTTTGAGAACCGGGTGCTCTATGAGATTGGTGAGGCTGAGAATTGGTTGCTGTTGACATAATTTTCACGAGATTCTCAAAAAATGTAAATGCTTCGTGCATGTGCAAAATGGCCACCACAGTTCTTGCCCGTGCTTAGCCCTTTTCCAAGATGGTGTAGGCCACGTAAGTGCTATTTTGGAAAAGGGTAGCTGGTTCTGCTCATGTGCAGACCAGCTTCCCTTTTCCAAAATGGTGTCGATGCAGGACCATTTTGGAAGCAGGGAGCAGCATGTGCAGAATGGACACAATGACCTTTTTGTGAACGTAGAGACCATTAAAAAAATTTATTTTATTTAGAATCTTGTGTGACCTTGATTCTTGTGAGAATCATTTTCCGTTTTTACACATGACAAAAATGTGTTAAGTGCTCAAGATAATACCAGTTGTTTTTAAATGCTGGAGTTTTGTCCTGTGTGAACACAATCTCCTTTTATGCAGAGAGATCTTGCAACCTTGTAAGTGTCTCATCTGGTGGGCTTTACAAGGCTGTGAGATCTTGCTGCATAAAAGGGGATTAGTGTGTTCACACAGGACAAAACTCCAGCATTTATAATGCCCGGTATTATCTCGAGCGCATACAAGAACCATTTTTTGTCACGTGTAAAAGTGACCTTTTGATTCTTGTTTCAGCCTTTGTGCCGGTGTCACTAGTCACACAACTGATCCACACACGACATATCTCCTGATTTAAAAGGACCAATAGGCGTAATAATGACCTACCTCACACGGTTGTCGTGAAGATGAATTAGATAAGGATTGTAAAGCACTATGGACACTGAAAGTGCTATGCAAATGATGAAATAGTAATAAAACTGTCTTCAGAAAAATTTACATTGGGGAAGCTTTAAAAGTAGTATCCAGACATCCTCTTGGTAAGCTATGTGTGCTCAAATGAAGAGGTGGTGTGTTTTTAGGCAGTGGCTAATGGTGACAATGAGTTATGGAGTAATTGGAAATATGTTCTGGAATCGGAGTGTTTTTAAATTAAGAGAGCATAACTGATTGGGTGGGAATGAGTGAGCAACAGTGATTTGGGCAGAAGTCATTTTGTCTGTGAATGAATGACTGTATAGAGGATGCCGAGTATGAGTAAACCTGAATAATTTATATTAACTCAAGGAGCTGCTGAGTGTCACAGCCAAATTAAATATGCGAGAAACCAATGGATATATGAATCATCTTTAGTTTTTAGTGATTTTTTTTTTCCTGAATCCTTATTTATGTACACTGAAGACCACTGCTTGCACAAATATTAATCCCAATTTTGGTGAAGCTAATAATATTTAGTAATTAAAAAAAATACCCAAATGCTTCTCCTCCACCCATCACAATTGTGTGGGTTTTTTTTGGGGGGGGAGGGGTTATTCCTCTGCAAATTGGAATGTTGAGGGGAGAATGGTTTGTCCCCAAGGGTACAACAGTCTTTGTTATCTATTACAGTAAGGGGCACTGAACCCTGTGGTATTTGATCATGAGAATGCTCAGAGTGTTTGGTAAAACTACAATGTACTTCAGGACCATGGAGAAGGTTCCTGCTGAGATCCAGATTCTAAGAGCGGTGTTACTCTGACTACAGCCAGGCACTGACTGAAACCTCCTCAGGCTTCTGCAGAACTGCTTTCACCACAGATGTTTGCAAGTTAAGTTAAAGGGCGGGGGGGAATAGATTACCTGTGAGTGGGGATTGCTGCATCTAACTACCCATTTCCCCCCCACTCACCTGCCAAAGGAACAATTCTCATTCTTTGGCAAACTACCACTTACTAAAAATGTGTGAACATATGTAGGGGTTAACAGTTCTGCAAATAGGGCCTCCTCCTGTACGTCACATCATAGCCCCCGTTGTCTTCTGGGAGCGCCCTTGTGGCAGGGAGCAGCATGATGGGGCTTCTGCAGAATGCTTTGGCACCAGCCTCCGGACTCGACAGACTGGGATGTGCCAGACAACGAAACTGAGGAGGGGCTTTAAATGTTAAATTGCTTTCTATTGTTTTAATTTGTTGTTCGCCGCCCCGAGCTGCCCTGCGGGCAGGAGGGGCGGGGTAAAAATCTTTTATAAAATAAAAAAATAAGGCCAGCCCTGTTATAGATAATAAGCCCAACAGAGAGACAGTTCTGAGTGCAGCAAGGCACTGGCCCTTTAAAGACTGGAAGCCTGAACGGCTAGCCATGGTCATATGGGGAGTATAAGAGACCAAGCCTGAGGAGGCTTGAGTCTGTGTCTGGCTGTAGTCAGGGTAACACTTCTCCTAGAATCTGAATCTCAGCAGGAACCTTCTCCGTGGTCCTGAAGTGCTAGACTGATGAATAACCCAAGATAGCCTGCTGCTGTGAGGAATAATCAAGAAAGGTAGCAGGAGTGCTGAAGTTGCCTGCCTGGGTAGAAAGCCCCAATGCCCTACTCTTTCCGGGATACTGAAGGAACCTGGGATTTTATTTATTTATTTATTTATTTATTTAAAATTTATATCCCGCCCCACAGGGCAGCCCAGAGCGGTGAACAACACTCAATTTAAAAATACAATATGTGGGAAAAATTCCCACCCCCCAACCCCTGCCCCTCTCCAAAAGCCTGATGGAACAGCCAGGTCTTACATACACGCTGAAGCAGCAGGAGAGTGGGAGCCAACCGAGCCTCCTCCAGGAGCAAATTCCACAGCACAGGGGCGGCCACCAAAAAAGCTCTAACATCGGTGGCCACCTGCCTCGCCCAGGGAACCTCCAGAGAGGCTCCCACGGACAATCTCAAGGGTCATATGGGCACATGGGGAGTGAGGTAGTCCCGCAGATAAATAGGCCTAGGCCGTGAAGGGCTTTAAAGGTTAAAACCAGCACCTTGAACCTG
>QEPC01006491.1:4895200-4918786 GCA_003113815.1 Sphenodon punctatus | reverse complement strand
TAAAAAGGGAAGGTTAGAGACTGGCCGATAACTGGCAGGAGCATCGGCGTCAAGAGATGGTTTCTTGAGCATGGTTTCTAACCACAGCCTCCTTTAGGTAGTCAGGCACCCTGCTCTCCTGAAGGGACGCACTAACCACCCTAGCCAGCAGCAGCCGTAACGTTGAGTGCTGTGGGCTATCTAAAGAGGCCCATGGAATTTGACTGCAACAAGGCCTAGCTGTAGGCAGCTAGAAAACTAAACTTAAGCCAGTTTTGGGGACAAAAGGCCTGAGAAGGGATGCCAGGTTAGAGACAGGGCCAGGGTATCTGGTAGGCTGTTTCTTGATATTAGATGGGCAGCTGCTATTGATATTTTGTGGGATTGTGATGATGGTGAAGGTTTGGTGCCTGAGTAGGAACTGTTGCTGGAATAGAAGGATATCTTGAGCAAATTCCCTACAGACGCACTGGTTTTTGGCCCAAATCCTGCAGTGACTTACCACATGGGATTGTTAAAATTGTTAAAATGGCCGCAGAGTTAAAGATCACAAAAATTGGCAATGTTAAAAACCCGATATACCGATACTGGTATTATCGGATTAATCTGATATCACCAATGATCAGCATTATCGGATTAATCCGATATCGATAGTCCCATCCCTGGGTTTTTTGCCATCATGGTGGGGTGCGTTGCTGGCCACAGCATGAAGACGGAGCTGGTTGGCTGCATGTTGCTCCCCACCTCCCCTCCCTGGTCAGGCTGGGAGAATGTGTATTCCATTCCCTGACCTGATTGGGCGTGCCCTCCCCGCCCATGTGGGACGTGAAGCCACCTCAGTGGCTGCACGTTTGGGTAAAAACAATGTTGTATCCTGACATTGCAGAAGTTAGTAAGCAGCTCTAGGATTCTGTCCCGTGGGTTCTTCCGAGGCAGCTGCTGATCAACATAGCTGCATTTCCTATGCTTTCTTACTTATAAAGCCCTCGCAGTCTGGAACCCACTTACATGTGGGACCCTCGAATTCTAGATCGGCCCCTGTGGTTTGCAGAGGTGCCCTCCTCGAGACTTCCTGAGTTTCTTGAGTGGCGACCATGGGGAGGGTGTTCTCGGTGGCCGCTCAGAGGCTGTGGCTGCCTTATTTTGGCAGGAGGAAGTAGGAAAATTATTTTTTTTATTTTTTATAATAAATAATTTACGCATTCTCATTTACCCACCCTCCATTCACATCTTAGCATTGGGGGAAGCAACTACCTTCTATCTCAAATCTATGCTCTTAGTTTCTCCACACTCCTGAAATTAGCTAGATCCCTTACTTAGCCCTGGGATCGCTCCAGCCCTTACCCACTCTGAAAAGCAGTATATACATGGAGTAATTCTTTTCTTAGACTCATCATTTCCAAATCCCCCCAAAGATCCAACATGCTTTTCTGACAGACGTCAGCTCTTTAGTGATGTTTTGACTTATAGCTCTAGCAATTGGACCACCTCGTCTTTCTTTCTTTTACAGTCATTGCCTGAAAACAAGTTCGTTCTTAATGAAAAGAGAGATGTTTGACTCTTTACGCATTGATTTTTTTTTTCCTTTATTTTAACCTGACCTGAACCAAAATTGTTTTGTGTTGCAGTTGTTCACATGGTAGTTAAATTCTCCGCTCCTAGCTTTCATTTCTTAGCTTTAGGAAACAGATATACACATACATATCTTCTCTTTTCCCTTGGTTTCTACCTTTTTAAGCTCTGGATCTGGTTTTCTCGGGTGAGATTTTAATGAACTGCAAGAGACACAAGTGCTGTAGATGTAGATATGAATTTGAAAGAGGTTATTGAGTTCAATTGAACAAATACGTTGTTTTTTTTTCTCTCCCCCCAAAATCTCTTGATCGTTATTTGCCGGCTAAGTAGAGATTTCAAGGAGATTTGAAAGTATCGGGTTCTGTGATTTGTTTTTGCTGAATAAACAGGGGAAAGGTTGCAGAAGGAGAACATGAAGTTAGCACTTGGAGGAAACTTCACAGGTTCTGTGAGAATTTCAGGTTTTTCATGATGGTTACTCAGATTCCCACCAGTTTTGTGTGATTAAATGGGGCTTGTGCCAATGTAATACTTTGAGAATTGGAGCCAGTATCACAAGTTTTCTGATTATTGTTTCTCTCCCGGACTATGTGAGAATCCCGGCGTTCCTTTTCTAAAAAAAAAGTTTCTCATTATATCCCCTGTTTTTTTGAACAGAAGACCATAATTCACCATTTTGTATTTACAAGATCACTCTTGCAATTTTCTGCTGCTTGTTTGTGAGTTTCAGTATGCCTGGGAATACCAAGATGGAGTACAAAGGATATTTCAAACTCCCCCTTCCGCCGTGACTGTTTAATCTCTCTTAGATTATAAGAGACTTTTTTAGATAAAGCCTTTAAAACCTAGTGCTTGTCAACTGATTGCCTTAGGTTGCACATTTTTCAGAATCTGGGTGCTAATGAACTGCACCACTCCAGACACTTTGCACCACCAATTGTTGGACTTATTTTATCAGTGCAAAAGTCCAGAAATAGCAAGTCCAAAAACTCTCCCACTGAGGTGATTCAGTGAGCTACTGTCCAGGTCAAGGCCCCCGTCTTACTTGCAATCCAGGTCTCTGTCCAAGCCCCTGGGCAAACCTCTCGCATGTCCCCGACCAGGCCTCTTTCCTGGCCCCAGGGTCAGCAGTGGTATTCTGGCCAGCCTCGGGCCTGTCTGGGCTGGCGGCCAGGATACTGTCTGACTGAGTCCCAGCTTTTGCAGGCTTTATCATCCCAGAAGGGGTGTGACCACAGCAAGTTGCCAGTTCCGTTAAAAGGATGGCTACCCACCAAATCCTAGTTTGCTCCTGAAGGGTTGTATCCTGCCAGGATTTATTGCCCTGCCTCGTTACAGAGCTGTCTTTTCTCTATGCATATACTCTTATTTTGAGCCTTGCATTACAATTTCTGTGCTTTTGAGGGGGGGAAGAGTAAAATTTAATTTTCAAGAGCTTTGACTGGAGCCTTTAATTGAAACTTTTTTGATCCTAGAATTTCCATGTTTTTTGTTTTTTTTTTTGAAAGGGGATAAACTAAATTTCTCCTCCTACAACACTACCAGCTCCCCCTGCTCTAACCTTCTAGTCCCCTCCCAGAGAACCCAGAAGTAATGACTCCAGCCCCCCTGCTCTAACCCACTAGCCCCAGGAGCAGAGGTAAGAACGTAAGTGCCACATTGAGTCAGACGAATGGTCCGTCAAGTCCAGCATCCGATCTCGATCGTATGGGAGAAGAATCAGCAGTCACAATGGGAAATCCATTCCCTGTTGATCACTCCCAGCTCCTGACAGTAAGAAGTTCATCTGTAAGCTACTTGGTTAATAGCCATTAATGGCTATTAGAACGTATCCAAGGGGGGAAAACTTTTTCCCACTACAGGGACTCGTTGAAAGCTACTACAAACTCTGCAGCCCACATAGGGTTGTGTCATGGCCTGGTCTTGAACCTTTGGCCTGGGGGGTTTGGAAGTGGTGCAGTAGCGGCTTGCGCCACCTGCTGCCTGATAGACTGTGCCTCATCCTTCTCCCTGTGTCTCCTTCTGTATCTCCACCTGGTGTGTGCCCCGCTCTTGCTCACCTGCCTCCCATTTCTGTCACCTGTCTCCTGGTTTCCTGATTGGCCACAAGGGAGTATTTAAGACCTCCTGGTGGCCTCCGAAAGCTGGTGGAGCAACCTGTCTTCCCCGGGTGTGGGTTTGTGTGTGCCCCTGTGGTTTGGGTCTAACATTAACCTGTCTCACCCCCTGTGACTGTGTTGTATGTGCTGTGTGCATGAGTCTTGTTGTCCTGTGAAGTCCTTGTCTTTGGAAGTGTTGTTCGTCCCCCCCCCCTCCTGCTCCTCTGTAGCTGGCTACCTTCTCGAGCTACTCTATTGTTGGTTCCCCCTTTTCAGCTCCCTACTGCTGGTTATTCCTACCAGCGTGTCTCTAGCTGGCTCTCCCCCTAGCTCCTCTGTAGCTGGCTACCCCTGCCAGTTTCCCCGTTGTTGGGTTCCCCTTTCCGCTTCCCCATTGTTGGGTTCCCCTTCCAGCTCCTCGGTCCATGGTCTTGATGATGAGCCGTACGCTTTCTTAGACCAGCTGGTCTGGTAGCCATGTTGAGCGTTTAGTCTCCCGAATAGTGGAGAGCGGCTGAGAGGTTTCCGTGACGATGCTGTGGTCAACCCTTTACCCTGTCCTTACTCTCCCTCTCTCCTTGTTTCTCACGGCTCTGCACCCCGGAGCCTGACAGGTTGGGAGTATTTAATGGGTATACTCGGGAAGGGGGGCCAGTTTAGATCATTGATCCATTCCCTGTTGTTGAGGCTATGCCCTTTCTCTGGTTCCTTTCCTTGAGCTCGCTCTTTCGGTACTTGAGGATAGGAAGTGTATTCACAAGCCAGATCTAGAAATTGTAAAGGGATCGAACAACAAAATGTGGTCTGGATTTGGCCACAGTTTTCCCCATACTTGAGTGTACAGTTCCTGTGTTGGTCCCAAGAATGGGGGAAGAGAAGATCCCAAGTACTACAGCTGAACAAGACACTACTTAGTCTTTTTGTTTCTCTGCTTTCAATAATGGGAGTCTAAAACTCAACGTGGATTCTTCCATAAAAGTAGATGTTCAAGTGCTCTTGCTCAGATTTTCCACATGTCCATTCTGTTGCATATTGTGCTGTGTATGATTTGACTTCCTGGCTTTTGGCCATTATAGATGAGGATTCCCTCCCACCCACCCCCCAGAATGTGTAATACTAATGTAAAGTGCTAGTGCTTTGATTATTTGCAAGCATTTCCCTTTTCAGAACAGCATGGTTTCTTCTACAGACACCTCTTGCCTAACTTACTCTGTAATGATCCGTAATGCTGGAATTATAATGGCAGCAGTGAAGAAGCCTCGCAGAGCATCGGCTGAGGATTCGCGGAATCGAGTGCAATTACCAAAAGAGCAGAATATTGCAATGCACTTTCCCTTTCATGCATTTAGAGTAATCTGCTTATAGATGTCGCTGTTTATCAGTTGCTTGCCATAATTGTTGTAATGGCATTGAATTTTGAGTTTCATATCGACTCTCCTGGCTAATGTATTGTTGAGAAATACATAAGACATAAATAAGAGGAATCTTGGTACTTTCCAACACTTTTTCTAATACTTATCTATTTGTACACATTAAGTACTGCAAAAAAGAAAAAGCCCAAACCACTTTGTCTGACTTTCTGAACATGGTTATGGGTGATGCAATGCCTGAGAAACTGATGCTAAATGGGGAGGTTTGCTGCGGAGCTTTGAATGGCAGCTGCTTATTCCAGTCCCGCGTGGCTATGTCACAGCCGGAGGCAGGAAATTGGTCGGGGCAGAGTCAGATGCCCGCTCATGTGGCCAGTGCCACGGCCCTCCTGGTGCACTGCCCACCCCTTGCCATGTTGGGAAGTCCAGCAGCCTGCCCTCCCTGCAGTGTGGTGGACCATCTGCCTTGCTCCCCACACTGGCCATGCGGTGTGGCAATTGTGCTTGCCCACTACGGGGCCATGTCGAGATCAGGCCCTCTGCAGCTCATGTGGCTGCACCCTCTGTTTCTCGGCTTTTGTTTCACAAACCAGACTAATCTCGGGGGAGGGCTTGTTAATCTGAGAACATTCTTAACAGCTGTAAGAACCAGCACCTCTGTCTCTCTCCTACTCTCTTGCATCCGATAGTGTTTCTGACTCTGCAGCTCAAAACCCCCAGTGTGTTCTCTTTCCTGATGAGGAAGCATCAGGTTCATAAGCTCCAGTGCTAGCGTATTCTTGATCTGATTTTTCACCCCTCCCTTTCTGCTTTGGCATTTACTTTGCATGGTTTCGTAAGCAGAGCAGGAATCTAGTGATATTGAGTATGAGCTACTCGCTTACCATCTGCATTGCTGAAGTATGAATAGCCTTTTGGATTCCATGCTCCGGTATTGGCAAAGGTGTCAGAAAGGCCTTACCAGGAGGTAAGCAGCTTGATATTTGCTTAGTTTTAAAGGCTCCACCACTATTTTGCTCCAAAGCCATTTAAGCCCCTTGATTAAAACTGAAACGAGTACCTGCAAAAGCAGGTTTACCCATTGGATTTCCATTTCCCAAATCGAATTGAATATTTCAGGTGCTTTTCAGTAGCTGAACTAGTTTTTGATCGGGTACCCAAAATACTGACCACCAGTATCCCAAAATATACCAGTATATCAAAATCCCAATTTTGTTTTGATCTCATCCTGGATTTTTCAGGAAAATTTGGTATTTTGATATACTGGTTAGCAATATTTCTGTATACCAATTGTTGGTATTTTGAGTATTTGAATGGTATTGATTTGGATACCCAAAACAGTACTTAAAAATACAGGTATTACTGTCGGGTACCAAATCAGGTACCTATTTCAGCTCTCTCCTCACATTTCAGCAGCGGACATTCTAAAATTCCTGTATTCAAATAGCTGGATAGCTAAACACTTCATGTGCTGGTCTGCAGGCGTCTGAAAGCCATTGGCGCCCAGAAAACAGGCTAGTGACCGGTTCAGGGGTGTAGTGGAGCGAGAACCGTTTAATATCAGGATAAAGTCTGGCAACTGAATGTGGTTCTTTACTTTTTTTTGACTCCCCGAGTTTGATCTGAAATTTCATGCCCTGTGGTCTGTGTCCTAAAAAGCCTAGCTACAATAACTGCTTAGATGGAGTTTCAAATTAACCATGAAGAAGGCACCTTTCTAAGTGAGAATTTGTGGCTGCATTTTCAGAAGAAAAGTTGCCTTTTACACAGCCATGCATGAGATTTTTGTTTAGACTTGGACACATTTACTTTAACAAACTCAGGCTGAACTTGATAACTGTTTGAAGGAATAACCTTCTCAGTTGGTCATGGTGACCTGTATACTTTACTAGGTTCATTACTTTTTGGGATAAGCTATTAAAGCAGGTCCCAGGCCTGCTGAGAGAGTCTTGTTCTGACTAGTAATGATTGGCTAGGGACACAAAGGATTATAAATTGAAGCGAGTTTTCTAACCAAGTTCAAAAACAAACTCAACTGAGTAGGGTTGTGTCAGACCAGTGACTCAACGATGGTCCCAGGATCATGATGGAAGAGCGTGAAACTTGAGTTGATTTGGAGTGTTTGTTATCTGCCTGGACATTAGGAAACACTTGCACTCTTGAGAAATTCAGTGATTTGTGATGAGAACCTTCTTCACACAGGAACTGTGTAATGTTGAAGGGTACGTGGATGGTGGCTGATAGGGACACCAGAAGTAAATTATCCAGGAATTTGCACAGAAGATGGACATACTGGATTCAAACCAGGTTTCTGATGGGATGCAAGCAGTACAATTTCATCTCATTTCATCTCCTTTAGATTTATGATTATAAACCTAGACATCTCATCCAACCAGTTTTGGTTCTGTGAGATTGAATAAAATTTGAAAGCTTCATCATTATATAGCTTCATCATGAACAGTTGAACTTTTATTTTGTATTTGAAGACTTGATGACTTCCAGCATCTCCTCCTCCTTGCTCATTAGAACAGGAATTGGGGAGTGCAAGCACAACTGAATCTTTCATTCGTCTTCCAAGTTCTCGATCTCATCACATGATGGCATCATTCTGCTTTTTCATTCACCGTTTTCCTACCGTGGCAACACCTCCCAACCTCCTTGCAAGCTTCTTAACAAAATTAGGCAAACAACCCATCTTCCCAAACCATATTTGCTTCCTCATTGTACAATTTGTTTTCATGTAATAATTAACACATAAGCTGGAGTTGAATAGATTGTAGTATAATCTTGCATGTACGTTAGGGGTTCCAACTTTGTTTTTCATGGTTCTTCTGAGAACTGTCTCTTAAAGAGCGAACACAGCTGTACAGATAAATACAAACTAGGGCTGAAACGAGATTTTTCCCTTCTCGAAAATTTCATTGAGAATAGGCTTCTCGACAAGATTTTCTCATCTCGAGATTCTTGCAAGTGTTTTGTGAGAAACTCAAGATTCTCGCAAGAACCTTAAAATAAAATAAAATAAAAAAAAAGGTCTGCACATGCACAAAACGGCCAGCATGACCGTTCAGTGCACGTGCGGCCATTTTGTGCCGGCACAGCCATTTTGGTGGCATTTGCAAATTCCTCATGAGATCTTGCCGGGACTACGAGATTCCTGCGAAAATTTTATTCTTGTTTCAGCCGTAATAAAGACATGAGCTTGAAGTTTTTTTTTATGATTTTTTTTTTTTTTTTTTGTATTTATGGGATGCCTTTTGAGGATTGGGCTGCTCGGCTTGCTTGCCCACAAAACATATGCGAGTATTTTAACACAGAACTAAATTTGAATTTTGAATGGAGTTCTCCCATAGAATATTTTTGCCTGGTATAGTTTTGGGGGTGCAGAGCCTGCATTAAGAGTATTTGTGTCTTTCTCCACTAATCAGGAGTGATGTGCTGTTCTCTCCTTTCAGTTTGATTGGCAGGAGCAGCAGAGGCTGGATGGATTTTGGCATTTTCAGTCCCGTACAGCTGGGCATTCTGGATGCTCCCATCCCTCCTGTACTGCCAAGTTTCTTTGGAACTGCCATACCTGATTAAAGCAGAGGACCATCAGATCCAATATCCTGTCTCTGACAGCAACAAACATCACCTACTTTGGAATGCGGTGAAAGAAATTCAGGTGTAACAGCACTAGGGAGCTTTTCCCTTACTTTTGGAGACCAAAGGATCAATTTATGCTGCTACACAATTGTCCAATTTTTTAATATTACTAAATGCCTGATCTTGATTTATCTTGTGGCATTGAGTCCTGTGGCTAATTGTGCATGGGTGAAAATGGATATGCTTTCACTGGCTTTAATTTGCCTCCTTCCATTTTAGTAGGCCATTCCCTTTCTCTTGTTTAATCGGAAGGCAAATTATCACTGCTGGATTGGTCTGGGTTGAACTGTTCCGATTATTTTTATAGTGCCTTCCCATGGGCTGGTATACTGGAGACTCCATTATAGAGGTTGTTCAGAGCTGTAGAGCCTTGCAGCTGGTCCCAGGGGGACCCATCTGTGGGAGCAGCAATAATGTCCTCTCTTTCAGGTGGGACTGGGTGTGCATGAGTCTCCTCTCATGAAATATAGTGCAAGCTGATTTGTGGAGTAAGGAGCCCCTCCCAATTCCATAACTTGCGCCAATTTGCTTGCTTCCAACTGTTCAGTAGACCTCAAGTCCCAGCCCAGAGGGAAGGGTCTGATTCTACTACTATTTGGCAGTTGGGGAGAGGTGGTTATTGAGCATCTATAAGAAGTGACAGTCACAACGGAGAGTGGGGTGATAATCCAGACCCCTGAGGGAATGAAGCAAGGAGCAGAGTCTTGAGTGAGGCCCTTGACAGCTGGAGGGAGCACTATCCTAGAGCATTAGGTTACAGGAAGCTAGGGAGGCAGATAGACGTCCGCTGATACAGCCTCTTTGAGGGAGACAGCACTGTAAAAATTTGCGACAGGGACAAGATGTGAGTGGAACTTGCTCACTTCCCCCCCCATTGTGGAGTTGGGTGTGAAGGGTTCAGTAAACACTTTTGCCTCCCATGCAGACTTCTATTGTACAGCCTAGACTCATCTATGTTTTCCACATTGGTCACAGAACATGACACACAGCCCTTCTCCTCAACTTAGTGGGGGTAATAGATGCCTCATGTATACAGTTATTAGACTCCTTCACTCTTACAGCCACTCTTCGTATGGAAGGTGCTCCGCATCTCACGTGCCATTGACTTGGGAAGAGGAACTTGCGCAGTAACACATTTGAAAAATGTTACTATATAAGGAGGACCATATGGAGTCTGGCCAATGGTCCATCTAGCCCAGCATCCTGTTGCTGGTAGTTGAAGACTTTATTTGCTTCAGAGAAGTGCAAATCTAGTCATCACAACAAATGGATCACCATGCCATTCACCTGCAACCTCCAACAGGCCTCATCCTCTCTGACAAGTTTGACTAATAGCCATTTATGGACCTAAAAGGAAACTAATAAAAACTGGAAAGCATGCCTTGGGAATTAAAGCCATCAATGTGCACAACATATTGGGCTCTGTTTGCCCAATTGGCCATGGAAGTACCAAGAGGATTGTTGGAAGCCTACCATAAGATTGGACTCCTTCAGGTTTTGCTCTACAAATTGACTAGATGGTAATGTAAAGACTAGGATACACATGCGGGAGGTGGAAGATGCTCTGAGAACCTTCAAAAGATGGAGATTCTGCCTTGAATGATACAGCATTTGAATGTTCATGTTCATTAATCTTCCAGTGTTCAAAGTACTTTATGTCCCTTAGGTGGCTCACTCTCGCAGCAACCCTGCCAGGTAGGTCATTCGTTCAATACAGATGGAGAACTTAAGGCTGAGACAGCGACTTCATCCAAAGTAACTTAATGATTTCATGAAGAAGAAGAGATTTGATCCCTGGCCTCCCAATTTCAGGTCTACCAGTTTATCCACGGCAGCTTTCGATAGTTGCATTAGGCTTTGTTGCTTCACGAAGGCAGCAGTAACCGATTTATTTTCTTAAATGTTTTTCCCGCCCCCTCTCGCCAATGGTGACTCGTGGTGGCTAACACACAAATCTAAAACCGTATACAATAAAACATCATAATAAATATATAAAACCTATAATATCAATATTCCCTATTTGCAATAACCCCCCCCAACTTCTGTGAATCCAGACGCAGCTGTGAATCCAGGAGCACCCCCAGGCTTCACACGGATGGAACCAAAGAAGGGCGAACATCCCCCCAATAACTGGGTTGGCACCCTCTCCTAAATTTCTGACCTGGCCCACCAGCATCACTTCTGTCTTGTTGAGACTACGTTTTAATCTGCTAGACCTCACCCAATCCCCCACAGCCGCCAAACACCGAGAAAGCAATGAGATGGCAGGGCCTGGGTCGGTTGGAAATATACAGCTGTATATCATCCACATATTCATGACTGCCAACTCCCCAGCTGTGTACAACCTCCTCTAGCGGTTGCATATACACATTAAACGAGAGGGGATTGAAAAAACCCCACATGGGAGGTCCCCAGGAGAAGATGTACAATCCCACCCATTGAGATTGATCTGCAAGATAAGAAAAGAACCATTGTAGGATGTACCATCTACCCTGCCCAGGTCCTGCAGGTGCATCACCAGCATCTCATGGTTATAGGATTGTATTTTTAAATTGTGTTAAATTTTTTAAAAAAATATGTTTTATTGATTGTTGCTTGCCGCCCCGGACTGCCCTGTGGGCAGGAGGGGCGGGATATAAATTTTAAATAAATAAAAAAATAAAATTAATGGTATCAAGAGCTGTTTATCGATGTAGTAGAACCAACTGGGTCCTATGACCTCGATCAAGCTCCACCAGGAGGTTGTTGACCAAGGCCACAAGTGCGGTCTCTGTACCATAACCCGGATGAAAGCCCGACCTGAGTGGGATCTAGAAAACCAGTGCAATCCAAATGCACCTGCTGATAGACCACCCCCCATTCAGTAACCTTCCCTAGAAAGGGAAGGTTCGAGAGAGACAGATAGCTCACCAGAGTGCCAAAGTCAAGTGATGGTTTTTTACGGAGAGATCGGACCACAGCCTCCTTGAGGCAGTTCAGCACCCTACCCTCCCAAAGGGAGGCATTAACAACCCCCACCAGCACCAGCCCTAACATTGCCCTGCAGGCTTTCACCAATCAGAATGGGCATGGATCTAATTCGCAAGTTGTGGCCCGAACAGAACCCAGCACGTCCACTGCCCCTCGGCGGGCATCACCAATTGAAATTCATCCCACAAACTCTGACCAGACAGGGCATTCCTCACTTCTGGCTCTGCCACTGCTTCTGAAATTGAGCATGACTTTGATTCCACTATGCGAGCAATTTTATCCGCAAAGTATGCTAGAAACATGTCGCAGCGGGACTTGGATGAATCTGGTTCCAGATGGTGACAGGTTCGACTGATCAGCCCCCCATACCACCTGAAACAGCTCCACTAGACACAACTGACAGATACTATGAGGGCAGCAAGAAATACTGCTTTGCTGCCCACGCAGGCATGGCATAGGCCTTCAAAAATGCTCTATGCTGCAACCGAACATCTTGAGCACGAGTGCGGCATCACTGTTGCTTCAACTGCCCCAGGTCCTCCGTGAACCATAGGGACCTGTGGTGGCACAACACTGGAAGTGAACACTTAGGAGCCACCTGATCAACAACCCCTGCTAGCCTATCATTCCAAAAGGCCACGAGGACCTCAATGGCCGCTCCATTGATGACAACAGGTATTTTCCCCCTGAACATTCCGGAACCTCTCAGGCTCCATAAGTCTCTGGGAGCAGACTATCCTAATTGGTCCTACATCCCAAGGTCAGGAAAGTGTGCTAGGATGGAGGCCCACAGGAGGTAATGGTCCGACCATTACGTTATATGGTATTATAATTGTGCAATGCACTTGACAAACATTGACATGGTAATCTTCACAGCATCCGTGTTGATCTCGTTTGACAGATTAGGAGCTTGGACCAGCAGCACGATCGTCTGAGTTGGTGCTTGAGAGAGCATGTAAGACATGCTTGAATCCCATTTGCTTCATTGGGTCTAATATCTGTGCTAACTACTAGCATGGGCACTATCCCCACAGAGGATCATACCATGAGAGATGGTAACTTTCCCCAAGGCCATACAATGAGACCACAAGCCAGAACTTGAATCCAAGTTTCTAATGTCCGAGTGGTGCGCTCTTTCCTGAACCCCAGCTACTCTTAAAGATTAGGCTTGAAACGAGAAATCTCGGTAAGGGCTGCTTCTATTGGGAGCAGGGTCTTTGCTGAGATTTGTGCGACACCGAAACTTGCTGTATTTCTGTCTGGGCCGGGCCCAAGCCTGGAGTGTGCCCTGTGTGAACCCCTGGGTCGGCGGAGACACACACGTGCTGGGGAATTGCCATGGAAGTGCTGTAAAACTGTTGTAAAATTCCCGGAAAGCAAAGAAAAGTGATGAAAACAATGGGGAAAAAATTGGTAGAAACGTGAAATCATTGGAAACTGATGGACGCTCACAAGTGCTCCTGAAAAGTCGGTATTTCCCTTCGGAACGGGAACACTTGCTCTTGTCTCAGCCCTACTACCGATGGAGCTCCCCTCCCATCTCTCCTTCAGCCCTTTGATCTCCTTGGCTGTCCTACACAATAGTTCTGCCTTAACAAATTCAATGCCGCTTTGTCTCCAAATATTGAGGTTTTTTTTTTTATTCCGATGAGTTAGCCAATTTTAAAATAACTTACTCTGACCATAAAGAAGGAAGACAGTCTAATGAATGTTGCAGGCTGGCTCGCCTGCCTCCCTCTCTCTTTCTCCTTCAGCAAGGAGAAGTGTCTTCTGATGAGATCCTGATTGCTGTGAGGCTGACAGAAAAATTTAATGGAGAGGATCTCAATTATTTTTGCAGACACATTTAAAAGGTGTTAAGGATGGCTTCTCTGAAATCTTAATAGATGCCAGGGACACTTTAGTTGCTGTCAGAGAGTGATAAATCTCTTCTTGTAGCACTTATTGTGCCATGCAGACCTGCATTTCTAAGACTTGGGTTAACACCCCTTTGAAATGTACTGGCCCCTTTATATTGGGGAAACAAATTGGTAAAACTCCCATATGGGCTGTTTCCTTTTCGGTAGATTCAGGTGATACTAAATCTTTCTTGCAGAGATAAACATTGTTTCTCAGGGGGTTCTCTAGCTTGGCTCACCAAGGAAGAATTTATTTTTGTGAACTGTTCAGACTTTCTGGTCCATCAGGACCAAATTTCACATCATGGGCCCTTAAATTCCATGGCAGCCTTAACACGTCCCTTCTCTCCTTTGCTTTGAACAATGGCAAGTACTTCGAAATACTTATTGGTCTAAAGTTAGTGTGATTATTTTCAAGGGTGATTTCTGCCCAGATTGGCTTGGCACAGGAATATTGTTTTCCATTAGAGCCAAAATGGGGAATGTGTTTAGTATTCATGGGTATTGATCACATTTTCGGATAACATTTGCATTGCCAAAGGGTTACAACCAAAAATGGATAGTCACACGACTGATTTTTTTTCGGGTTGTCGTTCTTTTTGGTTTGGTATTTTGGTTGTGCCACTCTTGAAAATTGTGCATATGTGAGTGCAGATATTGCCAAAATGACCTAACTGAAATAACCAAAATGGAAAACCAAACCCACTCACAAATGGAGATACCCCCCCATTTATACTCTGTCTGGTATTAGTGATTACACACAACACCAATTTTGGTTTAGGTAGCACACATTTGCTGGGTTTGACAGATTTCTTAGATACCTGATGCAAGGCACTTTCCCATGTTACTTCCCTTCCACGTTCAGGAAAGAATGTTTGAGGTAAAGCATGTGCGGGGTTTGTAACGTGTGCCCCCCCCCCCCATGCATTTTTGCCTACGGTCCTGTGGGAGATTGCAGAGTAGATAAATCCACTTCTGCAATCCTCCACGGGATCGCTGGCAAAAATGCGTGGGTGAGGGGGTGGTCCCACGTTGCAAACCCCGCACATGCTTTGCCTCCCAGATTCTTCCTGCAGGCACGTGTACGTGGGAAAGCATCCGCGGCTCTAGTTGCTCAAGTGACCTGCCTGACAACTTCCTTCCGTCCAGTTGTGCCAGAAAAGGAGATGTATGTAGTTGACAATAGTAGCACCAGTGGGCTTACAGTCTGAGAGACAAGGGAGTGGAGACAAAGGGGGGGGAGAAGAGTGGGCATGACGGGAATACATCCACAAAGGTCAAGGGGCATGTTCTTAGCTTAGTTACAGGGGAGAAGGGGACCCTAAGAAAATTGGTGTGGGAGAGGGCTATGGGGATCAGGAGCTAAGAGTCTGACAGAAAGGGTAGGCTTTCAGGAGGGATTTGAAGGTTGGGAGGGAGGACGACAGACATATTCAGGGAGAAACCTCCAGATGAGGAGAAGGGTTGGATATGTTTTGAGGGGCAAGGGAGCTGTGAACAGGTGAGGGTGGTAGCAGAGGAGGAACGGAACGCCTGGACAGGGTTGTGATGGGAAATGAGTGCATATAGAGAGGAGGGGGCAATCCATGAAGGGCCTTGAAACCAAGCCCCTGAAGCTTAAGTAAAAGGATAAGTAACCAATATTCATTTTGGTTATTTTGATTGTTACTTCAGTTCTGTATTTTGGTTAGTTTGGTTACAAAATACTTCTGTATTTTGGTCATTATCTAGGTGACTAGATAATGACCAAAGTTCTGAACAAAGGCACCCAAATCAATGGCCATCTCCAAATACTGTTTCCATGGTGAATAACAATTTGGCAGGGTATCTGGAAAAATGTAAGCCATATTCACAAATATGAAAACTCTTGTTTGTATTAACTCTTCCCCCCCAAAAATCACTTTTATATTTTAATTAAAAGAAACATGTAATTTGCCTTGCTTAGCAAAGCTGGGGCCTGGTAGGTTAAAAGAATCTGCCAGCCGTTGGGAAACTGTGGTTCTAGAGCCCCGTGCTGGTCTTTGGCCCCAATGTGGTAAATCAGTGTGGCGCTCAGGATTAGGTCACTTTGCCCACCCCTGCTGAACATGCATTCCTGTGCTGTATTTCAACTTGGCTTTTAGCAACAATGTCTGACTTCTGAACAGGAGGGTAATTTAGAGGAAATAAAGCTCTTGAGCCTTGGAAAAACAAGATTCAGAGTGATGTTTCTGCAGTTTCTTGTACCCAGAAGAGGCTCAAGCCCCAGGAAGTACTCTCTCTTAACTGGCATTATGAAGGACCTGGTGTGCTACTACAATGGACTGAATGTGATGCAAAGTTCTTATTCTTGGCCATTTGTACAAACTGTTTAAAGAAAGTGTCCCAACTTCTGCTTTTAGGTATCTCTGCCAAGCAGATATTTCCTAATCTGAGTTCAGTTGGTAGGTCAACAAATTGATTTTTCAATACTTTAGTCTTGGGTATTCTTCACTAGAATAGCTTCATACCCATTGAATGTTATCTCCATATTTTCAATTTAGCTCTCGGCTTCTTTCAATTTTAAACCAAAACCTTCAGACTTATCAAGCACAGCCTCTCTAGTCACTATCTCCTCTAGCCCCGCACTGATAGAGGGAGAGTGTTCCAGCTAAGTCATTTTGACAGTGCTTGAAACAGTCATTCCTTCTTGTGGCATGAACCCTTGGGCTTGTTCTACCATGGGAAGATGGGGTGTGTTTATCAGTTAGAATACCTGGCACCGGTTTACTAACGTTCTTTTAACACCTACTGCAGACATAGATGAATGTTTACAAAAGTTGTTCAGTGGCTCTGTGGCTCTCTTGAGAGGAAAACAGCAAGTGACTTCAGACTAGGCCTGAAGCGAGAGCAGGTGTCGGGGAATTACCAATCTTTTGGAAGTGGTTTTGGCCATTTGTTGGTATTCCCTGCATATGTACTTCCGGTCCCGTTGGTATGGGTGCCTGCCATTTCCTGGTAATTTTCGGTATTACCGATAATACTAGAAATTACCCCCAAAATACTGGAAATGGCAGAAGATAGTGGAAAATCATGGAAAATGTAAAAAATGTTGGTAGATTCCTCCTCACGTGTGATGGGGTGATGGGTTATGGGATACATGTAGAGCACATGCAACAGGGTTGTTCACTGCCCTGGGCTGCCCTGTGGGCAGGAGGGGCGGGATATAAATTTTAAATAAATAAAGACATAAACATGTATGTATGGTATGTAAAGGCAATGGTTAATACAACATGTATGTAAGGTAAGCCAAGAACTGAAAACTCATTGCATGTATGCAGTGTGAACTGAGAAGTCATTGCATGAATGAAATTGGGTAATCAGGAAGCCTTCTCTATCGCCTTCCAAAGACACTGGTAAACAGCCATTGATTTGCAAATTCAGACAACCATGGCTTGCTTGCAAAAACACACTCCACGTGAAAAGATCGGGAAAACAGAGCCATCGCAAGGTATTTAAGGAAGGAGAAAAAAGAAAGGGGACATGAGCGTTCTGCTGTCCTCAACTGTGAAGAGGAGCCAACAGCCAGAAATGTCTGGGATCAGAGAGCATGGAGTAAGGAACTTGATCCTTTGAAACTCTCAAGATTTGTGCCCAGCTTTGCCATCACAGCTGAGAATGGACTGAGATATTCTTTGGATTCTGGTTAGGGTAAGAGAATGGTTAGGAGATCGTAGTTCAAGTAGATCTATTGTTGGTTATATGTGTTTGATTTACTGCACTTGGAGTATAATCTAATGTGCAATTCATGAATAAAACATGCAGCACTAGATTCCTTTTAACTGAACCTAGTGAGTTTGAGTGAATTCCTAACGTCGGCTTCACACCGTTTTGGGAAATTCTGGGCTTTCAAATTCAGACCAGATGTAGTGATTTCTGTACTTCGGATACGCTAGGTTAAAGGTGACCATAAAGGGTTACTCCATTGTGGGCTGAGTTGGATCTGAAAGAAACAGATCCAGTGAGTGCTGAAAGTGCAGGGAACTGAGTCACAGGCAACCCGGAGTGGGGTAGAGACACCCCAATCCCATGACCGACAGGGGCGGACTTAGGAATTCTGTGCCTCTATGCCCTTCTCAGGCTGCTGCCCCACCCCCATGCTGCGTGTTCATGGGTGGGGGAGCCCCATGTGAATGACATGCCGTGCGCACCCGCAGTGAATAGGGGTGCATGTGTGTGCCTGCCTAATTAATCCCCACTTGGCCTCCTGCATGGAGCAACCAGGGAAAACGGTGGTTGCTCTGTGGGTGTGGATGAGTGGGGATGCTTGTGCGGACGTGTGCATGTTTCACCCACACACCTGGCAGAGCCATGTAAAAAGGGCCTGTGAGGAGCCACTCGAAGAACAGAAGGTTGCTGCCTTGTAAATAAGTTTCTTTGAGATGGCTCTGAACATTCTAACAACCACCATCCTTCCAGACCTGCATGGAATTTTTTTCTTACATTCCTAGAAAGGTTTGGAAGGAACTGTCATTCTGAGTGGGAAAGTGCTTTTTATACTACAGGAGCTTGAGACCATCATGTGGTCTATTTGAATAGGGTGAGCGTGCACAACCCAGATGTGAGAATGTTAGGCACCATCTCGAAGAACCTCCTTTACAAGGCAACAGCCTTCTGATCACTCACCTAGGGAGGAGTTGTTTGCCCAATCCGTGTCCAGCTGCTACACTACTAGCAGGCAGCGATGGCAGAGGCAGGTGAGGGATGGGGACCCAGGCAGCAGGGTTTGACTGTGGGTAGCAGCCTGTGGGCAGCAGCCTCCGGCCATGCAGGGAGAAAAAAAAAGTGGAGTGGGTGGTGCCGGCAATTGCAATTCGGGAAACTGTGTTAGGCAGAAAAATGGAAGAGCCTAAGGGACTGTCGAGGATGAACAAAGTAAAAAGTGTACAAGAGTCTTAAAAAGGGCCGTTTTCCGTTGGAAATAGCACTCGCAGGGATTTTTTAAATTTCAGCTCTAATAGGGATGTAGTGCATGTGCAAATGGCATGTGCATAGTGGTTTGGGATCGTACTCTTTATTTTAATTTATGCTTTAGCAATTTCGTCTTGTACTGTGGTGCAACTTTGGAGGCTAAGAGGAAGGCGCTGTTGTTACACAGTTGCTTGGAACACCTTAAGAACAACATTTTAAACCTTCAGAAAGTCATAGGGGTGGCCATGCCAAGTAAATGTGCCTTTAAATGCTACTGTTTGTCTAAATGCATTGCTTTGTGGTGGTAATGTCAGCTGGCACGTTTGCAGCATGCACTCAATTTTCTTTCATTGATCCTTTCATCAGAGATAGAAATTGGATTGTTTTCTAAAAACGTACTCTACTGGAACTAGAAATTAAAGGCTTTTTGGGTGGTGGGGTGGTGGAGGAGTCTTCTCTCAAGCTGATTGAAGCAATTGTCAGGCTTCAATTGGCTTCAGTAGGTCCAGGATCAAGGCCTTGAAATGAAGCTTCCAGAATAATATTCTTGCTCAAATTATGTGAGGAATTGGAGTAGGGGGTGATCATAGTGGCCCCTTCCGGCTTTGAAGTCTATGAAGACAGTTAGCTTCCAGTAATGCCACCATGCTAGTAGACCCAAACTCGGCTTGGTATGCTTTAAAATGTGCCAATGTCTAACCCAGTTCTTACGAACTGTCCTACTGAGTCAGACCAATTGTCCGCATAAACCAGTAGCTTGTCTGACAGTGATCAGCCCAGGGCAATTCAGGGGAGGAGGCAGAAGGATAGGGCGGTCTTGTACTGATCCTTCTGTTGCACTTCTTGCAGCCAGAGATTGTATCCCCTCAACCAACATGGATGATAACCATTGGCAGACCTATCCTTTTATGGAACTCACTTACACGATTGGCCATAACATGCCATGACAAGGAGTTCCATAGCCAAATTGCTGGGAACAGCGGGCTAGAGTCGATTTGTTAAAAACCGACTTGCCTACCTAATTCTATTAGGTGCCCCCTAGTTCTAGTATTACGTTGGGAGGCCGGGGTAGTGGTGGAATCGGTAAATCTACGATAGAGCTATAGGGAAGGACAGAGAGAATTTCTTATGACTTAACCTTTTATCGGTGAGAAGTTTAATTTGGATACAAAGCTGTTTAAAACATTTTGCTGTGCGCACCATTAGTTAACGTGAAAAGGCAGTTGAGAAGTGTGTGGCACAGCAGAGGTAGCCTCTAGTTTACCGGGAAAAGAGGAGCCTTTAAGTGGGTCAACTGGGCTCCCTTACAGAGCCAAATGTGGGAAGGGCAAGCAAGTAGTGTCAGTGGTGGGATGCGCTTAACCTAGGGGTGGGGATGGCTTTCCTCCCAGCAGCCCCTTTTGAAAATTAGGTCAACCTCCCAAGAGCTGTGAAAGACTTGGGTGTGCTTGGAATGAGGAAGGTCCATATCGTGGATCTGCCCTCTGTCTTGTGTGCACTCCCTCATCTCTGCACTCTACCCTGAGCTGAGTTTTTCAGGGCTTGGTAGGAACTAGATCCAGGGAATAGATCCAGGAACTGGGAAAGGGCCATACGGAAACCAGCCACAGAGCACATTTGACTTCCAGTCCTGAAGTTCGCTACGTATGGCATAGGCCCTTTTTTAAATGCGGAGTTCTTCTCTGGACTCCTATCATACCCCAAAGGGAAGAGGTTGAATATAGGCAGTAGCTCTCCTGACTTGTCTTGATACCTACTTACTATTATTTTAACCATTTATGTAGCATTTTCAGTGTTCAAAGTGTTTTTCAATCCTTAGCCAATTCACAACACCCCTGTGAGGTAGATTCATTACAATCCCCATTTTGCAGATTGGGAACTGTGGCTGACAGGGTGTGTTCAGCCCTGCTTCTGCTCCGCTTCGCCTCCATTTGGTTGGTCTGTCTAAAGGCGGCCTGCCAGACATTGAAACGGAGCAGCCTTGCCATCCGTGGTGCTCCAGAACATCACTGTGCATCGCTGATGGAGCAGGCAAGTCAAATTTGGAGCACTGGCCCGAAACAGAGCGGCAGTTCATCGAACGCGTGGACCCATGTGGCTGCTCTACTTCCAGCTGACCATTGCCCAGGACAAAGCCATAGTGCTGTGGATGCTCTCGCCTGAAACTCTATGGGGTGTGTATGGGGGTGGGGGCATTGCGCAGGCAGATGATGGGCCAAGGAACCTGCTGGGTCCATCTGATCTAGACCTCAGCAGGGCTGAGAGCAGGCAGAGTGGTGATGCACCTCAAGGGGTGGCCAGCCCCATGTCCATCTAAAAACACCCATGATGACTTGCCCAAGACCATCCAGTGAGTCATGGCTAAGATGGGTTTTGAACCTTTTGTCTTCAAGGTCTAAGTTAAACACCGCATCCACTAGGCTAACCTGGCTCAGGCTTCATTATTGGCTAGATGGATATAAATAGTGGAGGATGGACACTGAAGAGCTGCTGTGATCACAAATTTAGTGTTTTTTTGCCACTGTATGAAAGAAGCTTTGTGGATCTATTCTCCAGGAAGACCATAGTGGCCTTACTGAGGCCGCTTTTAGACAAGCGGTGCACCTCACGTAGGAAAATCACATGCCTGGTAAAAGTGTCGGGGGCATGGTTTTAGATGAGACAATACGTGCCTTATTGCCTCCCGTTCATTCCTTTAAGACTGCAAATTTAAATACCTTGATAGCGAGGCCTTAAAGGAATATACGAGTGGCAACAAGGTGCGTATTGTCTCCATGCACTGCTTGTTTAAAAGGGGCCTGAGCGAGAGAAGACTGGGAGTGAGAAGAGTGTTGCATGAATGAAGAGAGAGTAGTACGAAGATTAGAGAGAGCTTGTTTTTTTAAAAAAACAAGATTCCACGTGATCCTCCTCAATAGGAGCCATTACACGATCCATTTCTGTTACCTGGAGCATTGTAATGTTCAGCTAATTGGGCAAAATAATTGGCTGAACATCTGTAACTGCTTTATCCTATTCTCGGATGGGTATTAGTCTGCCCGCTAGTTTAGCTTTAAAATGCCATTCCGGAATGAACTCATTTTGCAGTTTTAACGTCACTACTGTTTTTAATAGCACTTGGGTGAAACTCTACATTCAGGCTGTTGGGCAAAGATGCAAAATCATTTCCTTCTTTGCAGGTTTGTTTACACAGAAATCCCCAATTCAACAAGTAGTTTTGAGAAAATGGGGAGAGGAAAATAGACAGTCTTGAAGATTTATTTTAAAATGTAGATTTAAAATGTATTAAACATACATTTTAAATGTAAAATAATGTAGTTGGTGGCCGGTTAAAAACTGACTTGCATATTCACATTGGAGAATGTTTTTCACTCTCATCCCGTCAGTGTTTTGGGTAGAGGATTATCTGTCTGTAGACAGACCTTGACTGAGTCAGAAAATCAGATGTAGGGATGTATTAAGACAAATTCCTAATAGTGGGTTCTACACTAAAAAAACCCTGTTAGGATCTCCCTGTAGCAGTCACGCTTGTGTAGCTGTCTCCCTCCCCAGTCAGCAAGAATATTAAAACTGTTCCCTCCCACCCCATACATACTTGTACTATACTTGACTTTTAAAATCTTTCCCTTGTAACAAAGAGATTACACTGCAGTAATACTCTTTCCAAATGTGTGAGGGCTAGAGCGAAAATGAGTGCCTGTGAAAATGGGTATACCCATCAACTTTCCGGTACCAGAATTGAACCAAATATTTTGGGTGCTTTCGGTACCCAAACTGGTTTTTGAATGGGTCCCTGAATTAGCCACAACTGGTATGCCAAAATTCTGATTCACATTGCTTTAGAAAGCAAAAGGGATTATTTATTCCTCGTTATTCCAAAGTATATACTTCAACTCCTGCTCTTGAACACCGTTGCTTGATGTGTGAATGATATCAAAGTAAAAAAAAAGTTGAATTAATTAATTTTAGCTGTTTGTTGGAATATGCCCCGACTCGCTTCAGCTGTAATTTTCTGAGTTTAATACATTTTACAAGAATTCTTAACACTTAAATCTACCATAACCTACCAGTTAGAACCTATTAGCAGGGACCCTTGTCCACTGTGTTTTCCCCATTGACATCAATGGGGAAATTGCAGTGAACACTGATACCTGCCTATTTGGTATCCCCTCCCTGTACTTGACCCACAGAGTGTTTTTTGTTTTTTTTTGTGACCTAGGGGTGTGTATGTCGTGTTCATTATTACGATAATGACAATTGTCATTTTCATTATTGCAATACTGAAAACGACAATCGAGAAAACCGAAAATGATGACGAGAAACGATGATGATGTCATTATCGTTGTCGTTATTGTTAGTGCTATGACAGTTGGTTTGGGTGGGAAAAGGTGGAGAGTGGAGGAGGGACCAGGCATCTCAGAGCCCTAAACAGGGTTGAACTCTTGAACTGTGCCTGTGTTGGGAGGGGCAAGCAGCTCAGCAGTATCTGAGGGATGTATCGCCGGCCAATGAGCAGCGCAAGCAGGCCCCAGCAGTCTCATAGCACCCTGTGATTGCTCAATGCCTGCTGCCTCCCACAACCAATCAGGGGGGCTCTGGGGGAGGGCACTGCTACGTTTCATAAAGGGAGGGCCAGGTTTTTTCTCTCAGTTCTGTGAGAGCTTGGTTTGTCAGGTTACATTTATACAGCTGTGGTGCTTGCACACACTAAATCCTCCCTAGCCCTCATTGTATTACTACCAATACCTTTCCTTCCTCATATCCTACATTTTACCTTCTCCCTTCCCCTGTCCCTCTTCCCCCTGTACCGAACTACTCATTTTTCCTCCCTCCTCTTCCTCTCCCTCTAACCTGCCCATCTGCATCGATGGGGTCATCATCCATCCTGTTCTCCAAGCCCGTAGCTTGGGCTTCATCTTTGACACGCACCTCTCTTTTAAACCTTACATTGACTCTGTTGCCAAATCCTGCTTATTCGTCCTCCATAACATTGCTCAGACCTGCCCCTTTTTCTCTACCTCCTCGGCCAAAACCCTTGTTCATGCCATGGTTATCTCTCGCCTCGATTACTGCAACCTCCTCCTTGCTGGCCTCCCTCGCTCTCACCTGTCCCCCCTTATC
>QEPC01006491.1:4877358-4891985 GCA_003113815.1 Sphenodon punctatus | reverse complement strand
TGTGTGTGTGTGTGTGTGTGTGTGTGTGTATGTATATATCTTATAGAAATACAGATTAGATTAGAATAGTTATATAGATAATATAGTTTTCTTTTTCCCTTCCCCTCTCTCTCTTAGATTTAGATAAATATTAGTTGTTCATGGGAATCGATACCGATACCAAAAATAAAATCTTTGTTTGAAACGGATAACTGAAAACAATAACGAAAACGATAATGACGTTTTTGAATAGCAAAAATGAAAATGGGGTCGGGCCGCCATGAGCACGTTATATCTGTTCTGGGGTCTGCACTGGCTCCCTGTAGTCTTCCGGACCCAATTCAAGGTGTTGGTGTAGACCTATAAAGTCCTATATGGCCATGGCCCAACTTACCTACAGAATCTCCTCATTCTCTATGCCCTGGAGCGACCCCTGCAGTCCTCCGTGTGGCCTGGGGGGCCACTCTGGAGAGGGTGTTCTTGGTGGCTGCACCTCGGCTGTGGAATTTCCTCCTAGCAGAGGCCTGGATGGCCCCGGACCTCCCTTCCTTCCGGAGTATGACTAAGACCTGGCTGTTCTGCCAGATGTTTGGCGGGCACATCTGCGGGGTTGTGGGTTAGGCAGGGGGGATCTACTTTTTTGCCTTCTCTTTTATTGTGTTTTGGCTTGTTTGTATTGTTTTTGCATGTAAGCCGCCCTGAGCTGCCTGGAGCAGGAGGGGTGGGGTAGCAAAATTTGTTAAAAGTAAAAAATAAAATAAAAACTTCTGGTTATCGAATCAACAGAGTAAACTCACCGCTCTGTACCTTTAAACGTAACGCTTAGACTTGTTCGCAAAGAACACATTGACATTGCAGTTCAGTCGTGTTCTCATCCCGGGTTCACTGAATGCCCAACACGGGGTTGGAAAGATGTTTAAATCATTATGCTGCTTACACACAACAGACACACGCATGCTGGGGGTACTTTCCACCTGATTGATATGTTTAAAGATGCCCCCCCCCCTTTTTTTTCCCCCTCCTAGATTCTGCTTAAAACCAAATCCTGATTCAATTCTGCTCACGCAGTAAGCTGGCCCTAGGACCGTGCAAAGTCTATCGGTTGAAAAGTCCACGCCATGCTACATAATTTCACGGTTCTCCATGCCAAATGGGAATATTATTGAGAAGACTGTCAGGCAGATGTGGTCTGAACATGGCATCCAACTTATGGACAGCCAGTGCTGGAAATAAATTAAAGATCCCCAGGAATGAGTACCAAAGAGTAGAGAGCAAAACATCTTGATTGTGGGTGGGATAAAAAGAGTTAGGAGCTGGGGTTAGGTAATGGTCACAGATCCAAAGTAGAGTGCAAGGGGCTTTCATATTGGTAAATTCAAATTGAGTATTTGTTCCTCAGAAATTCAGTTTGTTTCCTTTAATGAATATTAAATTTTGGATTTGTACCTGCCAGAAGTTTAATTGAGAACATTGATTAAATTCACAAATTATTTCCTGTTGTAAGCCGATCAAAGCAAGTGGTCACCAGCGGCAAGTGGTCTGCAGGAGGTTTGTGGAATGGGGTCCAGCTGCAGCAAAACAGGCTTCAGTCCTCCGCCTTAGACAACACATGTGCAGTGTGATCATCCGTTACTTTCTCCCAGTATAGCTGGGGTGCTGTCGTGGTCATATTTGCAACAAGCATACGTTAAGCTGTTGGAATTTCCATCTTGGTCTACAAGAAATGTTGAGGGTTGTCAGTAGTTTGTTGGTCAAAATATTTGAAGCCTAGTGCATTCTAAAACAACTAGTGTGGGGGCTTTTTTCCCTTGTCGCATTAGAAAGACAAGTTCAAATTAGGAACATCATTCTCATGGTCTGATCATACCTTCTGAAGCCACAGAACCCCACCCTTCTGTGCCCTCATCGGGGAGGTGGACCCATTAGGATGATCTGCCCTCAGAGACTAATGGATCCAGTTGTTTCCAGAACTCTTGGGGGATTTACCTACTGCGACCTTGGTGGTTACTCTGTTGATGAGTTACTCTGTCTATTACTGTTACATGTACGAGAAAAGCTTGCAAGGAGGCATTTTTCTCAGTTACTGCCCCAGTGCTATGGAACTCCTTCCTCCTGGAGGTTTGTTTGAGCTGGAACTCGAGTGTCTTCTGGAGGTGGTATAAGAACTTCTTATTTGTAAAGGCATTTGGCAGGCAAGGATGGGGTTTAGGTAGGTGGGTTTTGGGTTGTGTGTGTGGTGGTGGGGAGGCGGGGTTGGATGTGGTGAATGGTGAGATGGTATTAGGTGGGTTTTGTGGGGGATTGCGTGGAGGTGGGGTCTCTGTTTTTATGGGTTTGAGCTACCCTGAGCCTATGGGAAGGGTGGCATTTAAAAAATGGATTTAATAGAGTTTTAAGGGATATAGTGGCATTCTGATTGGTAGGACATAACTGAAGACTTCCCTATTCAGATGGAAGAAAAACTATTATTTGATATTAGTGCTTAGAAACATGTGCTGCCATACTAGACTAGAGCAGTCCATCTAATGTAGCATCCTCTTTCCAACAGTGACCATTTTGAGTTTCTCCAGATAAGTGCACAAGCGGTCATTATGGAGTCATTTGCCTCTTGCTATTCACTTGCAGCTCTGATAGTCCAATGGTTCTTCCCCTGCCTAGAAGTTGTTTATGGAACTATCCTGTAAGATTTATCCAGCCCGTTTTTGTACCTGGTTATGCTGTTGACCTTCACAAAATCCCCTGGTTGAATGAGGTCCATGGGTTAATTGCTTTGACCTGAAAATGCCAGATATTTTGGAGAGAAAGGCATAGTTGATACAACCTGACGGTCACAATTTGTTTTAGATGTTGTAGCTAAGCAGAAATGAGAGAATCATGCAGTTACGATTTTCTCATCTGTTTCGGTTATGACATCCTTGTTCTTGTTTTGTTTCCACCATTGATTATTTTAACATTAGCGCTTATGGGGTAGTCTGGGGGAATGGATATATGGAATTAGTCTACACAAGTGTAAGTGTATGTTTTAATATACACTGGCAATTTTATTATTGGGTTATTAAATATAGTAATGTATTATTTTTTAGCATTTAACCTGATCAGATTGAAAGTAATCAAATTTTATCAACCCAAAAATGTGCTGATTATTTAATAATTTTGCAAGTACAAAGTTACAGAGCATAAATAGCAAAATTCTCTGTAGGCTTCAGTATATTTTCAATCTTCTAATTTAAACATGGGTCGCTTTGCAGCGTTTATATTGAACAGTCTGCGTAACTTTGTGTAATTACATACAACAGGAATAGTGTGTAGATTTTTTTATACGAGTCAAAAGAGCAAAACTTGATAGTAATTTGGTCTTTCATGCAGGGCTAGATTTTCAGCATTTTTTATAAATTGGTGTAGCTCCATTTTACTTGAATAGAGAGAGGCTGATTAAACCAACACAAGGGCTGGTCCCTGGTGTACATGGGAGACTATGGTGCTGATCCTGTAAGTAACTTGCACGTCCATCTTTAGTGAATGGGGCTATTTGCATGTAAGGACTTGCATCCCAAGTGGGTTTATGGAATGGCAGAAGTTTTTTTTTCTGTCTTTGTTTAAGCATGGCACTGCCATGTATCCCCAGGCAGACAAGAGAAAAGTATGAGAGACTGGGCAGGCAGGTGAAGGAGCTGGATGTACAGGTGGTGGTTTTGTCAACCTTTCCTACCAAGGGTAAAAGTCCAGCCAGGGACAGACAACTCATTGAGGCAAATGATAAGCTGTTCAGTAGGAGTGGGACGCCAGGCAAAATATTGGTTTCGGTTCCTCTGCGTCTCGGATCTCCTTTGGGTATCGGATCTTTCTGTGTTGGTTCTTTTTTCCTCATTTACTTCGATGGGAAAGAGAACCCTCAGACACATGGGGAACCCACTGAAACTCCCCTGGGCATCCCACCCCACTCCCGGCCTTGGAGGGTGGGGATCCATTACCCCTAACACCCCCACCCCTATCCACTGTGGCCTGGCTTTACCCACTCCCAACCCACAGGGTTCCTGTACTTTACTTACTGTTGCTGGTCTGATCTGGTCTGGAGGGTGTGGTTCACAGCCACCAGCAGGGCTGCCAGTTCCGCTACCGGCAGCTGGGCCTCTTCCGCTGCTGACTGGTGTTGGGAACTGGTTCTGCTGCCAGGCCCTCTCCGCTGTGGGGTGGCGGAGAAGGCCCAGCCGCCAGGCAGCAGAGCCAGCAGCGGAGGAGGCCCGGCTACCGGCAGCGGAGCCAGCTCCTTTGCCAGGCAGGTGGGCTTTCTCTTTCTTCTTCTTACAGGTCCAGAGCTTGAAAACGCCGCTGGACTGGCAGTGGTGCGGTGCACATGTGCAAATTGGCTGTCGAGGTCATTCTGCGCATGTGCAGCCCTAATCCCTTTTGGAAGAGAGCAGCCATTTTGTGCATGCAATCCACGCCCAGCTCTCGGGCCCAGTTCTTGGATCTTTCGGTTTTAACCAAAAGAGAGACTTGCGGCCTCTCTTGGTTAAAACTAAAACCGAAAGTCCCATCCCTAATATTCGGATCTTATTGGTTAGGGGTGACCTGCAAACAAGGTTTACTAGGAAAAGACAGGATCTATCTGAAGAAGCTCATGAAGAGCATTTTTAGTTGTTGACATGCCAGCCTGATAAAGTGGGTTTGAATCTAGGGCCATGTTCTGACAAACGCTTACATTATTTTAATTAAGCCTTAACGCCTCTTAACTGAACAGCGCTTTAAACCAACGGTATTCAGGCAGAGGAAAAGGAGTATGTCCTCCTGAAAAATCAGGTTTTAAAATCTATTTATTGTCCATGTGACCTTCTCAGTGTGAGGGAGATGGAGAGCTTAATTCTTGCTCTCCCTGCGCAGCCTACCAGTTCGGAAGCTGCCCTCTTCCTTCCCAAGGTAAGGTGAAAGGATCTGGACATGTCCAATGGCTCGAAAATTAGAAGGAAGACTATGGGGAACCACAATGAGGCCCAAAATTATGCAGCAGGAAGGCACTTCGTGGCACCTACTACCAAGCATCTCAAATGTCTGTATGCTAATGCAGGAAATATGGGGAATAAGTAGGTTGAACTGGAAGTCACAAACCACAAGGGAAACTATGACCTTTTGGCATTACTAGGATAACTCTCAAGGCAGAAATATTGGTAGAAAAGAGTACGGCTTATACAAGAAGGGCAGGCAAGTGAAAAAGGGAGGGGAATAGCATTGTATATCACTAAGGAAAAAAAACACTTGCACTGACATCACAGGAGGACTTCAGTACAAGTGGTAGATCTGGAGAGAAAATCTGGGTGAATATAAGAGAGGAAAAAACTGAAAAGATGTCTTGGTAGGGAGGGTCTATTATAATAATCACCTCAAACCTTATTGAGGACCATTCTGTCATGCTTGTCTCTACTTCAACAAACCATGCAATAACATCTCTAAATACACTGCTTACTGTGAAGGGCAATTTGACCCGCTCAGGCCAGAATTGCATCATTTTCCAGTATTCATACTCCTGCACTCCCCTGTGCTTATGAACCATTCCTGATGGCAGGTTGCAGCAAACAATTCCACAACTGCTGCCTTGTTCCTTTCTCCTACTGCCAGAACCAGATTTTCCTTGTCATTTTTTAAAGAATGAAACGTTTTCTGAATCCCAATAATGTGAGGATCTTGTGCTGTCTTCTATATGATACATTGTAAGAGAAAGCATCATCTTGTTTCTGTTAATCTTAACTGGAATTAGATTGTTCTGATAATTGCTCAGACACCACAATGCGTGTTGCATACTTCACAAAACTAGACAGACTAAAAACTGCGATACCAGGGTAAAACTGTAAGATACAGTACATTTAATGGTCTGTGAACCATAGCAAAACAGAGGACCCAAAATACAACATACAAAACCAACAGTCTCGGTCACAAGAATGGCTAGAGGAAGAGTAGAAGAACCAGGTAAAAGTCCATGCTCTGTTGCAAAAAGTCCCCTTCGCCGCCGAAATGGCGGTGACGGGGCATTTGTTGAGCCCCCCCCCTTTCGGGAAATGAGCACGGAGGGGGGGAGGAGTGTTGCCGAGCCGCGGCTGGTGAGCGTGCTAGAACGCTCACCAGCGCTACGCCTTTGTTGCTGTGCAGAGTGGAGCGCAGCTGAAGCAGGCATGGGAAAACGTGACCCCGCCCCCTTTAGGCAGGGATGGGTCACGAGGGCTTTCGAGGCGGCATTCGGCATTGGAAGAGGAGAGAGTCAGCCCCACCCAACCCACCCTCTAGTACTGTGGTCTAAAGACTGGTTGCCGATAGAGGGGCCAAGGAGGAATTTTGGCGATTAACCCAATTATGGAGTCGCAGGCTTTGCCTCCTGGACAGTGCTGAGTAGATTTAAATAGGTTGTTTCGTTAATTGGAGTTAAGTTATATTGCCAATTTAATTGGCTTTTAACAATTTGGAACCGATTGGAAGGAAATAATGGAAATCAGTAAGAAAATAATTCCGATTCGGATAATTCAAATGAATATTGTGATGAGATAAAGAAGAATAAAACGTCGTATTCTGCAGGGGTCCAGTATGCGATTGTAGGTAAATAGGAATAAGTAGGATAGAATGAGACATCTCTTTAAGAGATGGGGATGTAATACGCAGCATGATGTAGGGTGCAGCACACGCTGGGGTCATGACCCTGGGAGGAGTGGTTTTGGAAGGCCGGAAAGGACATGCACTGTCCACCGGACTGGGAGCCCACTTACCTTCTGGCTCGTGCCCAGAGTTGGGCTTGTTCTCCCAGTTTTCGTCCAGAGCCTTTGTGTTGTCGAAGGGGGAACTGTTTGGAAACGGCGCTGACGCTGGAGGGCACATCCACGCCAGCGACCAAGTTAATAAGGTTGTTCATTAGCTAGCATACTGGACCCGGAATTGCCGGGCAATTTACCCACCGGCCTCTGAGGTTATTCTGATAATAAAGAATGCGGCCAGCGTTTTAAACTAAGTAATGTCTTTGTGTCTCATTGGGTGTGCCGACAATGCTCCCAAATTCTCTGAAAGGGCCCAAAGCCGGTCTATTGTAGCTGTGCCTTCTAACGTTTTGCCATCAGGAACCTCTTTCTCAGGGGAGGGGGGGCGGGAGAAGAAAAAATTACTGGCTAAAGACCTAAACATACATGCAGTATTTAAGCCTTGTGTTAGATTGGGGCTGGTTCACCTGTGCAACTTGGCTTTTCCTGTCTGTTGTAAGCCTGGAAGGTCGTAGTAATGGGCAGTAAGGCAGCTTAAGCCTTATTTGAATTGTTTTGAACATTTGGGCTACTGTGATTATACCGGTTTCTAAGTAGGTACTCTATTTTTGTTTTGTCTGGTCTTATTAAGCTTTTTATGAGTTAGTTCTGTCCCTTTTTAAATTGCTTTATTGTATGAGGCTATTATATTTAATACAGCGAAACGTTGGGATTTGCGGACTGAATTGGAAGGCACAACTACAATAGACCGGCTTTGGGCCCCTTCAGAGAATTTGGGAGCATTTTTGCAACAGAGCATGGACTTGTACCTGGTTCTTCTACTCTTCCTCTGCCCATTATTGTGACTGAGACTGGTCTTCTTTTTTTGCTATGGTTCATAGACCATTAAATGTACTGTATCTTACAATTTTACCCTGGGATCGCAGTTTTTTGTCTGTCTAGTTTAGTAGATCTGCCTCCTATTGCCCCCTTTGTTCTCCTATTGCATACTTCACAAAAACCATGTCTAAACTATTTTATTTAAAAATGGAATCTCTACTGCTAAAGCCAGGTGCCTGGGAACCTAATTGTACAGACTTTAGAAATGGAAGAAAAGAATAAAATGATTGTTTCATTATTCTCTAAGGTATGCATTTACATAATTGATTATACAGTGTTTGTGGCCTTCTACTACCAGACATTGTTTTTAGAGCTGAATTGAATAATCCAAAAAATGAATATATCTAACAGCTTCATCTGCTTAAAATTTGTCTGGATAAAGTAGATATGCATGACTATTCATTTTGGATATCCATTTCTGGCACTTTGGTCATGTTACTTTAGCTATTTTGGTAACAGGACTGAAATTGCTAAAAAATAAAATGATGATTATCCAGCCTGGGCCCAGCAGATAATTTCATCAGACCCGGGCCCAACAGTCTTGGTGCTTACCACGTGTCTTGTGGCTGTGGGGGACTGGATGAGGACAAATCGACTGAAGCTGAATCCTGAAAAGACAGAGGTGATACTGGTGATGCAGACCCCATCTATGGGTGATTTCAGAAGTGACGCGTTCCAATTCACCACAGTGAATCCCACCCCGGTGTGAACGGATTGACCACGGGCTGTGGTGACACGTGCGGCCCCAACAGAAGTGACAGGATCATGACCACCGCCCGGGGGCAATCAGAGAGAACATGGGCCGGGGGAACACAACAGACATGCATTGGAGACGTGGACCATGGTTCGAACCCCAGAATGCACCGCGGCTGGGGTCAATTCCTTCCACCGCGGCTGCGGGTTTCTGTTCAGGAGGTACTCTTCATTCACCCCTGCCATGGTGACCATTCACCACACTTCTGGACCTCCTCCCACTCCGACCTCACGAAGCGTGGTTAGCTTCACCCCGGGCCGCGTTTGACTGTGGTAAACATCTGGATGCGAGCAAACAGACATTCACGGCGCTTTCACCACCCCCCGCGTTTGACTGAGGTTGACTGTGGTGGACATTCACCACGTCACTTCTGAAATCACCCATTGATGGGGCCTGCCCTCTGTTGGTTCCCCAGGTGTGGAGTCTGGGGATGCTCCTTGATTCACTGCTCCGCTTGGATAACCAGGTGGATGCTGTGGCGAGGAGTGCCTTTCGCCAATTACACTTGATGCGTTGGCTTCGGCCGTATGTTTTGGACTCTGACCTGGCTACTGTCGTCCATGCTTTCATCACCTCTAGGCTGGACTACTGTAACACACTGTACGTGAGGCTACCCATGGTGACAGCTTGGAGACTGCAGCTGGTGCAGAATGCGGCGGCCCGTCTCCTGGTGGGGGTGGGCCGCCGGGAGCATATTACACCGCTTTTACGTTCATTGCACTGGCTGCCTATAGTCTTCCGGGCCCGATTCAAGGTGTTGGTGCTTGCCTATAAAACTGTAAACGACCTTGGACCATCCTATCTGTGGGATCGCCTCACCCCTTGGGTCCTGGATCGGCCCCTGCGGTCATCAGGGGGTGCTCTTCTTGAGGTCCTTCGGGTTTCCCAGGGCACCATGATGGGGAGGGCCTTCTCAGTGACCGCTTCTCAGCTGTGGCACTCCCTGCCATTGAAGACTCATTTGGCCCCAGATCTCCCCTACTTTCGACGTAGTTGTAAGACTTGGCTGTTCCGTCTGGCCTTTTTGGGGGGGCAGGGATGGGTAGGGAGTGAGTGGGTTAGGGTGGGGGATGATGTGGGACATCCTCCTTTTTATGTGTGTTTTAAATGATGATGTTTTTATTGTGAGCCACCCAGAGCTGCCTGTGGCAGGATGGGCAGGATACTAAGTTTTAAAAATAAATAAGTATCCAGACCCGAAACAAGAGTTGTATATTTGTTTGTTTAAACTTATCTCCTGTCCATCACCAAAGGCTCAGGGTGGGTAACTACAAAATAATAATATAATTCTATATACAAAACCCCCCATGGTTTAAAATAGAAGTTAACGCCCTTACAAATTCATTCTTTATTATTATTATTAGCAAGCATTTATATAGCACAAGCAATGTACCTGGCGCTTTACAAAGTAATTGAATAGACATGGTTCCTGCCCAAGGGCTTACAATCTGAGAGTCGAAGGAAGGGGATCACGGGGGGGCGGGGAGGGGGTGGGGGGGAGGAAAAGGGGTGTAACATTCATGAAGATGTGAGGTCTCAGGTGCTTGGGTTGGTTGCATCGAGAATGATGACTGGCTGGTCCATGTGGTGAGGATATGAGTACGCAGACCTTAGGTAACAGATTTGTACTGAATGGAGGGTATCAACAGAAGTTAGGTGAGGGGAGCGAGAAGTCGGGGAGGACAGAGCGGAAGAAGTGGGTCTTGAGGAGGGATTTGAAGGTACGAAGGGAGAGGGCAAGGTGGATGCTCCAAAAGCATGAAAACTAAGTTACGGCTCCTGACTTAACTTTTATGCCATGTAAGCAGTAAAGTCATTGTACAGTCCTGCATTTTGTGCTCACAACTTGGGCTCCATGCACCCACAATTTGCCTTTGTCTGTCAGCCCCAATCTTCTTTCTCTTCAGGTTGGGGGCAACACTGGCGCTGGGGACTGGAGGGCATGAGCTTGTACCCTCACCCCCTCCTTTCTCCTCTATTCTTTCATTTGGGCTGGCGAAAATGGGACAGCTAAGTAATGGCCACTAGTCCCCACTGTCTTCCCAGAGAATCGAGGAGTCTTGGTTCCCATACCCTTCCCCCTCTACTCTGTTAGGTCCCAACTCTTTAGCAGAGAACTTGGGACTCCTGGGTTCCAGCCCCTCCACCCCACTCTAATCCCAGTAGGCTGCACTCCCTTCACAGGCAACTCAACAGTCCTGGTTCCCAGCCTTGTTTGATCTCCCCTGCTCGGAGTCTCAACCTTGTAACAGACAACCCAGGAGTCCTGGGTCCAGGTTACCCCTCTAGCCCGCGCTCCCCTGACAAAGAACTCGAGTCCTCAAAAATACAATACTTACGTGTGTGTGTGTGTGTGTGTGTGTGTGTGTGTGTGTGTGTGTGTAGAACGACCAAAGGAGAAATAGGAGAGGAAGTGGAATAATGGGGAGGGAGGCTATATGGAGTCAAAGGCTAGGGAGTTGGCTATGGTAAATGGGTGAAATGATAGGTACTGGGTTTATACATCTTATAAAATTGTGAGTGGTGTGGAACATGTTAATAGGGAACGGTTATTTACCCTCTCAAATAGTACTAGAACTAGGGGACACTCCATGAAACTAACGAGTAGCAAGCATTTGTTTCACTCAACGCACAATTAAGTTGTGTAATTTGTTGCAAGAGGACGTGGTCAAGGCCAGTAGTATAATTGAATTTAAGAAAGGGCTGGACAAGTTTCTGGAGGATCGGGTCCATTAGCAGCTATTAGTCAGGTAGTTTTGGGGAATGTCACCTCTTGCTGCCGGGAACTGGGAGCGAACAGCAGGGAATGGATTGTCCCATAGTGAGCTTCTTCAAGCATCCGAGATTGGCCACTGTCAGAGAAAGGTGCTGGGCTTGATGGACCATTGGCATGACCCAGCATGGTGGCTCTTATGTTCCCCTCTGTCGTTCTTCTCCAAGCTGAAGAGCCCCAGCCTGTCCAGCCTCTCTTCCTAGGGGAGCTGTTCCATACCCCTTAGCATTTTTGTTGCCCTTCTCTATACCTTTTCTTTTTCTACTATATCTTTTTTGAAATGGGGCAACCAGAACTGCATACAATATTCAAGGTGTGGTTGCACCATAGACTTAGATAGTGGCATTATAGTATTCTCGGTTTTATTCTCTATTCCTTTACTAATTCATTTTGCTTTTTTGATGGCCATTGCACACTGAGCTGAGGATTTCAAGGTTCTTTTCTTGAGTGGTAACTCCTAGTTTAGAGTTACATAGTGTACATAGCATTGTGTACATAGTTTGAATTGTTGTCCCCCTGCGTGCATCACTTTGCACTTGTCCACATTAAATTTCATTTGCCATTTAGATGCCCAGTCACCAAGACTCGCAAGATCCCCCTGCAATTCTTCACAGTCCGCTCATGTTTTAACTGTCTTGCATAACTTGGTGGTGTCTGCATATTTGATCACCTCACTCCCCTTTCTGAATACATTAAGCACACCGGTTCCTGTACAGATCCCGGGGGCATTCCACTATTTACTTCTCTCCATTGTGAAAACTGACCGTTTAGTCCTACTTTTTGTTTCCTATTCTTTAAAGAGTCAGGGGGATAGGAGGCAGTGTCCTATTATGGATTGGTAACTGGTTAATTTCCTCAAGAGTCTCTCATGAAGGACCTTATCAATGCTTTCTGAAAATCCAGATGCACTAAATTGACTGGCTTTCCCCTTATCCACATGCTTGTTCCTGCCCTCAGAAAAATCCAGTAGATTAGTGAGGCACAACTTCCCTTTGCTAAATCCATATTTGTCCATATGCACTGTAATTCTGCTAATAGTTTCCACCATTTTGCCTGGCACAAATGTCAGTCTTACTGGTCTGTAGTTTCCAGGATTGCCTCTGGAGACCTTTTTACATCTGTTACTCATTTTATAAACTTCGCACCCTCCAGTCCTCATGTAAAGAGGCAGAAGTTAGCAATAGGTTACAAATTACCAGTAGCTCTATTACCAGTAGTAGATAATTGGTTGTATGACTCCTAAACCAAGGTTTTCATACATTGCAAAAGTAATTGTCATGTGAACACTCGGGGGAATTACACTCAAGCCATCAGGGCAGCAAATGGTAATTATCACAAATCCTACCACTTTTGTATCATGTGAACAAAACGGATGATACAGTATCTCCAGGTAATTGTGATTGTCCCTACCTACTGACATGACATGTCAGTAAGCCCCAAGACCTTGCTCATTTGAGATGTATGTTCTGCGTCTTGTCCCACGCTATCTTTAGTAGAGCATGCAGACATGACGCACATTCTGAGTTACTTCCACTTGTGAAACATCAGTGGAAGTAAGACTGACCTCTGGATGACTAAGTGCATGAGTGATTTACCAGAAATAAATATTCAGACCTGTTGAAGCTACATGGCAAATCTATACAACACACTCAAATGATGTTCCCTAAATTGGAGGTTCCTAGCCCTTTTTGGGGGTAACAGGGGAGTGGAAAATGGGGGAGGCACACCTGTGCTTTAGCAGTGCTTTCATGGCACAACCATGCCTACCTCTCATTTTAAATGCTCTTAAGTCTTTTCTCCATTGTATCACTTCCTCCTGAGAGAAAGCTAGCCCATTTTCTTTCTCGTCATGTCCTAATGAACGGAGATGAAACCAAAGTAACTACTTCGATTTAATGAAATCAAAGTAACTCTTCCACTTCAGTAGCATTCAATGGAACAGTGTAAACCAAACTAGTATTGTGATAGTCTTTCCTCCTAGCAGAGATGTAATGATTGCTGAACCTTGGTTGCCATCTTCACATTGATAAGCATTCCCATGAACAGCTACTCCTGAGTAACGTTGACTTAGCATTCTGCTCATGTGAATGCTTCATGAGTAAAACCAAAGTAAAGCACATCTACACCAAATTAACTGTAGGTTAGGACAGGATTTCTGTTATATAAGGGAGCTTGGTTGCCCAAATGGCTTCTTTTACAACCTTCTCATGGATAAGTTAACAGTTATGCCATGATCTAGGATTAAATCCAGTTTGTCTGCCAGTCTAAGGTTATAGAGACAAACGAGCAAAATGATGTCTTTTATTGGACCAACTCCAGTTGGTGGGAGGCATGCAAGCGTTTGGACCTCACAGGGTCCTTCGTCAGGCCGATCTGCTTGTTTTTGCAACCCTAGACCTGCCTAATGAAGAACCCTGTGGGGTCCAAAAGCTTGCATACCCACCAACTCGAGTTGATCCAATAAAAGACATCACTTCATTACCTTGGCCCTTTTTACACGGGCGGCACCCACGCACGAACACCCAGAAATCGGAGTGTTCATGCGTGGGTGAGTCTCGCTTGAACCATGCCGTAGAATGGGTGGGTGCGCGTGTATGAGTGCTCCAGGTGCACGTGCATGCACAGCCATCTACACCCATCCCACATGCATGGAGGCACCAGAAAAAGGAGGTGCCTCTGTGCATGGGTGATGGATGGCAGTGGGGGAGGCTGGCGTGCAACTGTCGGAACTTCTTGCCCACCCAGTGCACGCGGACCGCAGCGCGCACTGACACACAGACCTGTCTAAAAAGGGCCTCTGTCTCTATTGCCTATATTTGGGACCGACATGGCAAACCCTACTTTCTTCACAGTCGACGGTTAGGAAGAACTTCTCCAATTATGGGTAGGGAGAGGGGTCGAGGGAAAGAACTGAGTAGGGCACGCTCATGAGAAATCACAGTTGCAATAGGGGAACATAACTGAGAGCTACTGAATTTCAGAGAACGTGGAGTCCCTCTTTAAAAAGCCATGATGCAGAGAGCTCCTGACAAATTGCTTTAGGTAACCCTCTGAGCCAGGTCAGTAAAAATCCTAATTAGCATTCTGAAGGCTCTTCAGCCAAGGAAAGGCAGAGTCACCCTGCGGGGACTGGGATGTTAATTCAGACTGGGACAAGAAAAGAGATACAAACGAACTTCATTCTGGCCAGGGGATATCAAATGGAGATTATGTATGCAAAGGAAAATTATGTATTATGAGCTGGCAACTTTGTAGGATAAAAGAAAGTTTTGAAATTGATAGGTGACGGGAGGTGGGAGCCAAATATTGTTGGCCATGGGAAGACGAATACAATCTTGCTGGGCTACAAAAGAAACTCTTTGTAATAGAGTTCGCGCCCCGGAACGACTCCTGCGGTCTGCCGGGGGTGCCCTCCTGGAGGTCCCCCGTGTTAAGCGGGGGGCCACGATGGAGCGGGCATTCTCGGTGGTAGGGCCGCGGCTGTGGAACTCCCTTCCGGAGGAAGCTC
>QEPC01006491.1:4857081-4875432 GCA_003113815.1 Sphenodon punctatus | reverse complement strand
GCTAGAGGCAGGGCCCAATCCCCGGGCAATGTCAGTAGGGAGAGGAGTAGCAGCAGCAGCAGCACTAGCAGCTACAGAGGGGGGCACAGGGAGAGTGCCAGCAGCATGGTGGGCACGGACAGTCTAGCCTCAGGCTCCCAGTACTCCCCTTCACGGGACATCACTGTGATCGCGGACAGTGAGTCAGAGGCAGACACTAGAGCCGCTGAGGCGATGTCAGCCATTGCCTCAGCTCCAGACCCTCCTTCCAGAGCTGTGTCGCCAGTGCCACCAAGTTCTGCCCCTGGCAGCAGTGCATCACTCGGGGCAGGCCAGAAGGCAAGGAGGTGGGGGTGGGGGGGTGGAATCCTCTGTCAGGGAACATTTTAAGCTGGTACGGGCAGATGATCCCAGAGAGGTGCAGTGCACTTTGTGCAATAAGGTGGTGAAGTGCGGACAGGTGCTCGCCAACCTTGGGACAACTGCAATGGTGAGGCACCTCAAGGCATGCCGCAGTGTTCTGATGCTCAGTGGGAAGGCAGGGGAAGTGGATGCCAGTGGGTTCCTGACTGCAGCAGTGGCAGTTGCCCGGCTCCTTCAGTGGGCAAGCGTCCTGCACCAACTGCTGCTGCCTCTAGCAGCAGGAGCAGTATGGGGGCAGAACAGCAGCAGGAGCCTCGCCAGCAGCGTCAGTTCACTATGGAGGAGCTGGGATGGGGGCAGCTGTCAAGGCCATCGGGTGCTGGAGGGCGGCATGGCTTCTATCAGGAGAAAGCCAAGTGCCTGTTGGCCGAGATGATTGCGCTGGATGGGCAGCCCTTCTCAATTGTAGACAAGGGCTTCCAGGGGCTGATTGGATTCTTGGCCCCCCAGTTTAACCTGCTTTCCCGCTCCACCCTGAGTTGAATTGTGGTGCCACAGCTGTACAGGACTTTGAATGAGCGGGTGAGGGAGCGGCTGGGGGGGGGGGCATGGTCCACTTCACCACCGATCTGTGTTCCTCCAGGAACGCCCAGCATGTCTACCTGGCAGTGACTTCACACTGGTGGCAAGACACAGAGGCAGTGCTTGGCAGTGGCAGGAGGGGTCCTGAAGCAGGGTATAGGTGGGCCCTGCTTCAGGCCAACGTAAGGACAGCTCCCACATCCCAAGGAACCTCGAGGCAGCCCTGGCCGCCATGGTGAGGGAGTGGGTCATGCCAGGCGTGGCCTTCACTAAGGGGTGTGTGGTCACGGACAACGCGGCCAATATACTGAAGGCAGTCCGTGATGGGGGCTTCACAAGCATGCCTTGCGCCGCACACACCCTCCATCTTGTGGTCAGGAGTGCTCTGGACTTGGGGGATAAGGGGATTGGGCCAGGCACCCTTAGCTCCCTGGTCGACCAGGGCAGGAAGCTGGCAGGGTTCTTCAATAGGAGCGTGAAGGGCAGCGAACTCCTCCGGGAGAAGCAGGCCGAGCAAGGGTCCCCGGTGCACCAGCTGGTCCAAGATGTCTCCTCCACCAGGTGGAATTCTACCTTCCTGATGCTCAAGCGGCTTCTTGAGCAGGAAGCCGCCTTCCATCAGGTGGAACTGGAAACAGACATCGACGCACCTGCAGGGTACAACAGGGAGGAATGGGAGATCCTTGCTCACACCATCATGGCCAGGAACGGTCTCAGGAGGACGAAGACTGAGACTGTGAGCAGCTCCACCTCTACCCTCAGCCAGGTGACCCCGCTGGTCCATAGTTTCCAGAGGAGCCTGGACGAGACTCTCGGGGGGCAGTATTGTGGCCCTGCAGGCAGGAAGATATCCGATGAAGTGCTTGACCTGGCGCGGAAGCTGAAGGCGTAGCTGAGGGCGTGCTTTGACGAACTCCTGCGCCGGGAGGAATATGTCCTGGCAACTATGCTGGACCCCAGGATCAAGGGCAGCATGGCATGCGTGACAGCGGTCTATGGCCTCCGGAAGGGTGTGTTGGTTCAGAGGGTCCAGCAGGCAGAGCGGACTATGCAGCAGGACGCCCATGTGGATGGTGGGAGTGGGAGCAGCAACCCCTTCCAGCCGTCTGGGTCTATCCCTGCCCCCAGTCCTAACGGAAGCAGCAGCAGGATGAGCAGCAGCAGCAGCACGCCTATTGCCAGCAGCTCCTCCTGTGTGCAGGCCACTTTGGGGCGCATGGGGCCCAGCATAAAAGGCCAAGCAGCATGGCTGAGGGCAGTGGGGTAGGTGGTGCCCACCCAGAGCTACCAGAGGGAGTATGATGGCACCTCAGCAGCAGTGGAGACCTACCTGGAGGAGGAGCCATGCATTGATCCCAGCAGCAATACCTTGGCCTACTGGGCCGGCAAGGCCAATGGTATCCTGTCGTGCCCACCAGCCAGTGTCCCCAGCGAGAGGGTGTTCTCTATGGCGGGGGACACTTGCTTCCCGCACCGTCTGAGACTTGGGGCCAAATTCCTAAAGGTCAACTTTCCACTGCTGGGATTCCCATGCTGCCCCTGGACAAGGAGTGATGGTGCAGTAGCACACGCCATCCCATGCCAGGGGCAGTCTTGGGACGGGGCTGCTCCTCCTCCTCAATCTGGGCTAGGGCTACCCCCAATACCAGGCACCCGCCCTGCCTCTCTCTCTCTCTCTCTCACTAGATGGCTTCGGCCACCTTATCTGACTGACCTCATGATGCAGGGTGGCATTGGGAAACAAACTGTAAGCCTGCCAGGCGGCCAATGGTTACATGATCTTGGCCCGTCTATGTGACACTGACTGGCTCACTCTCGCACTGCACAGTCTTTGCTAGCCTACCTGAGTGCCCTGCTGCCAATGTCCCAGCCTGCCTGCCGTACTGCCTCTCATGCCATGCTTCCTGTCTGCCCCGGCAACCAATGTCTGCTGCTGCCAATGTTGCTGTCTGTGCCAAGATTTCTGTACCCTGGCAACCAATGTCTGCTACTCTGCTGCTGCTAGTGCCTATGGCCTGGCCCTAGGTCTCTGTCTGTGCCAAGGATTCTGTACCCTGGCAAATTTGGAAACCAATGTCTGCTGCTGCTACTGCCAATGACCCGGCCCCAGGCCTATATGCCATCTGTGCCAAGGGTTCTGTACCTCGGCAACCCACTGTATGCTGCTGCTAGTGCCAATGGCCCCCAGGCCAGGCCTATATGCTGTCTGTGCCAAGGGTTCTGTAACCTGACCACCAATGTCTGCTGCTGCCAATGGCCCCGAGGCCTATATGCTGTCTGTGCCAAGGGTTCTGTTCCCTGGCAACCAATATCTGCTGCTGCTAGTGCCAGTTGCCCTCAGGCCTATATGCTGTTTGTGCCAAGGGTTTTATACCTGACAACCAACTGTCTGCTGCTGCCAATGGCCCCCAGGCCTATATGCTGTCTGTGCCAAGGTTTCTGTACCCCAGGTTGCCGCCAAGCTCAAAGCCTGCCTCAGCCCGTCTTCCTGCCTCTCATGCCATGGTGCCTGTCTGCCCGCCCAGGTTGCTGCTGAGAGAGAGAGAAATAAGAGAGCGAGAGAGAGTCTCCCCACTGCTAGAAGGAGAGACAGACACGATCCCACCCATGCTGTCACCTGCAGTATATGGCCAGAGCGAGAGAGAGGGAGGGAGAGAGAGGCTCCCCGCTAGAACGAGAGAGATGGGGTGGAGGTTAGACCAACTCAAGCTGCCACCTGCCAAAACCAGGAAGAACTCCCATCTGTGTCTGATGCCCACATCCAGCAGCAGCAAAAGCGTACCAGAATGAGTTGGAATGTAACAAAACGTGGAACATATGATGTGCTTGCCTGTGTGTATTTCGATACCTACCTATCGCACGATTGAATGAAGTGCGCTCAACTATGCGCTACTTCTAGGGACATCATTCAGGTCCCATAGGCTGTCATTTCACTGTACCTGAAGCAGTCATGCCCGCACGTCCCAGGAACCGTCAACGAGATTCTGGGACCATCATTCTAGTCACGGGGCACTTTCATTCCATTCTGGGTGCTGCCGCTGCTCGTGCCTGACTGGCCAGCAGTCACCGGCACCTCCCTGCAAGCCTGCCCCCCCCCCAGCCTACTCCTCCGCAACCACCCGTGGATGTCCGCTGCCAAAAGAGCCTGTCTTTCTCTCTGGCACACCCACACAGACACAAGCCCTGCCCCTCCTGGGGGACTGTCTGCAAGCTGAGACCCTGCTGCTGCCTGGCACATCTTTGGGTTAATACCTTAACTACGTTACATGTGGTGCCAGGTGCTGGTGGTAGGGATCAACAAGCTGTATGAGATTCTGCCACCTGTCAGCCAGAACTCTTCAGCACAGAGGGATAAAAGATCTGACAGGTCAACCAAAGCTCGTAATAATAACAAATATAACTTTTTTTATTAACAAAACAAGAACAACAACATTATTATAAAACAAAAACCAAATGTTTTAGATGAGAAAGGAAACTTAGCTATCTATTAGGCTTTGGGCCTGCCCCCCCAGAAGTTGGGCGAAAGGCAGAAGGGGTGCACGGGAGGTAGGGGCAGGGGGCATCACACCCGCCGGCATTTCATAGCTGTGCTTGACAGCATAGTCGACGGCCCCTGCCACGGCCGCCTGCTGTTTGGAGACGGACTGGTGGAAGTGTTCCAGGTTGGCCATCTCGATTGAGACATACTTTGAGATGTACTGCGCGTATGCCTCCACCTTCTATTTCCGCACCTCGACCGCCTGGAACCGTTCCACGAGTCAGTTCTCCATGGTGGCTGCTTGCTGCTGTAGGGCAGCCACAAAGTCCCGGGTGGGCCTCTCCATCTCTGCCCGAAAGACACCTGGGGGGACTCCACATCGGAGCTGGAGGAGGGGGAAGGGCTTACATGGTGTCGCTTCTGGCATGCCTCCCCCCCGCTCCCCCTTCTGGTGCTGGTGCTCCACGGCCACGCCGGAGTCCTGCTGCCTAGCCACCGTCTCCCTGTGGAGCTTTTCAATATGGGTGATTAGCCCCGATGTGGTCCCCCTGCTCTGCCTCCAGATCTAAAGAGCATAAAAAGATAGGAACTTAAGAAGTGCCATACTGTGTCAAACCAATGGTCTTTGTCAAGCCCTGCCTGCATTCTGTCTCCACAAGTGAGTGGGCAACAATCTCTCTCTGCAGGGGACTTTGGTTCCTAACAGGTCATAGAGGGCAATGCATACCCTGTTGTTCCAGCCCCCGTGCCTTACCTTTCAGATGGCGAATCCGTTCTCCTTATCATACCACTTCCAGATATTGGACCTTGTCCGCCCACTGTCTGGGGGTGGCACTAGTGCCCTCCGCCTCGTTGTCCTGTGCGGCATGGCACCAGTGCCAGCATCTGATTCCTCTCCGAAACAGGAACACATAAACAGCACCTAAGTAATATCATGCATTTATGATGATGCCTCTAGTCCTCCCTCCTTGTGGTGCTAGGGATGGCAAATGGAGAGACTCTGGCTGGCACGTGCAATTAATCCTGCCCTTCTTTGGGTGGGTGCTAGGGAGGGTTGGCAATGGAGATGAGACCCTGGCTGGCACGTGCAAATCCTGCCCTTGTTTGGGGGTGTGCAAGGGATGGCAACTGGAGAGAGGAGACCCTTGCTAGCCTGGCACATGTTTGGGTGGGGGTGCTGCTCCTACCTGAGTGCTGGAAGAGCCCCCTACACTACAGTACCCTCTCTGTGGCAGACATCACTGCCACCCGCTGGTACCCACTGTTTGTGCCTGACTGATGCCCACCACCCACGCACCCACCCGCACGCCAGTGAGCTCACTCTAATGGATAGTGTTCTTCTTGTCCGCAAAGTAAAAAAAAAAAGTTTACAAACCTGGCAGCACCTCCTGTGCCCACTGGCTCTTGCTCCTCCACCACCAAAGGTCCAGCAGCAGTGGCAGGAGGAACCTCTTCCTCCTCCTCCTCCTCCACCAGCTCCTCCACCTTGGCCTTCCCCCAGGCCCGGCGTTTAATGGTTTCCTTCATTTTTTAATTTTTATTTTTTTATTTTTTTTAAACAAGCACACTCACCCCAACGCTAACCAACAGTCACCCACCAACACTCTCCAACCAGCCAAACCAACAGTCAAACCGAAACCAACACACAGTCCAACACAAACACAGCCAAAACACACCAAACACCCAGCCAGCCACAACACACACACACTCTCTCGCCGCACAGCTCCGCACGCACTCGAATTTCCAGTTTCCGGCATGATCACAGGATCTCGATAACTTTTTCTGAACGCCCGAACCAAACTTGAGCGAACCGAACCCGAACTCGGCGACTGAACCGAATGACCGAACCGAACGACCGAGCCCAAAACCGCGATTTGTTCGCACATCCCTAGAAGGAGCCAGCCTTTGAACGCAAGGGGCTAACCCTGGATGACAGCTGCCAGGAGTCAGACTGGGGAGACTCTCAAGGAGATGTGGCTGGTGGACATTGGGCCAGGCCAAGGGGGGCCCATGGAACAGGTGTCCAGGAGAACCCATAATGTGAAGGACTGGTTTTCTGGAGGAATGGAGCACATTGTATAAATAAAGTTTACACAGGAGAAGAGAGACACAGTGGACGGGTTCATGGGTAGCAGTCCTGCACGATGTAAGGAGTGTCCCGGTTACGCTTGTTTTGAATTTACAAACTTTGGAACTGGCTCTTTCTGGAATAATTAATTCTGTTCCCTGTGACAATAGATGAGAGCAAACGTCAGTCCACTGCCACTGGGCTCCTTGAGGGTAACTCCCCTTACGGCTATTGGGCTTGATCCCATGCCCCATGGATTGTGTGTACACAGCCACACAGAAACCATGTGGATCTGTATTGGGGGCACATTGTGCCCTGTGGAAATTGTGAGCCTGTGCGCGTGCACATGCACACGATCCACGGGGCATGGGATCGTGGCCATTATATAAAGCAGGGCTGCACAAAGTATGGCCCGAGGGCCTAATGCGACCTGCAAGGACCTTTCTTGCAGCCCAACTCCCCCTGGCCGTGACGACCTTTCCTGCAGCGCGACGTGCCACCTACTGCTCTGGCAATCACTGTTTCTCCAGCCCCCGCACTGGCGTGAAATCCTCCTTCCTTCGGGTAGCAAGTCTATTAAAGGGTCTGGCCGGATCTCTTCTTCCTCCTCTGTGGCTCCAGCTTTCTGCTGCTGCTGATCTCGCCACCTGAGCCCCTTGCTGCTGCTTCTGCTACCCAGATCTCCAGCCCCAGCACCTTGCTGCCAGGGGGTTATGCAAATTGGGGCGAGCTCACATGCTGCCCAGGGTTGGGTCCAAACCAAATTTCATGGCCTGCAGCACGAATCAAGTTAAATCATTGATGGCGTTCACCCCCTGCTGCTTCCCCAGGTTTGTAGCGTGGGAGTGCTCCTCGATCCCTAGCTTCCAGGCCTGATTGAAGGTGTTGGAGCTTAACTTTAACTACATGGCCTGGGCCCTACTTACCTGCAGAACCACCTCACTCCCCGTGCTCTAGATCGGCCCCTGTGGTTGGCCAGGGGCGCCTTTCTTGAAGTCCCCAGGTTTCCCCTCTCCTCTTCTACTATAGAGTGGGCGTTCTCCGTGACCGCACCAAGACTCTGGAAGTCCCTCCTGGCGAAGGGCCGGGTAGCCCCAGACTTCTCCTCTTTTAGATGGCTCTCTGTAAGACCTGGCTGCTCCGTCAGGCTTTTAGTGAGGGAGATGGGTAGGGTGGGTGGGTTGAGGCATAGGGTGGAAGAGTTCTTGGTTTATGACATTCCCCTATGTAGAGTTTTTATATGCTTTTAAATGTTTGTGTTTAAAACTGTTAGCTGCCCCAAGCTGCATGGCAGGAGGAGCAGAATATAAGACTCTATAAATAAATAAGTAAACGCGATGGCGCTAGGTCTCTGCCACGGTCTGCCCCAGATCAGTCCAGAGCCTTAAACTGATGTAACGGGGGCTGGGCTGCCGTGGAGGGAGGGAGATGCATGGACCTGCATCTGCCCATCCCTGCCCCTGTGCTGCATCCAGTGGCTCGTCCCTCCTCCTTGACGGGAAGCCCTGGTGGCCAATGATGGACACCATGGCGGCCAGTTATAGCGGTCCTTCTGACCCGGCTGGGAAAAGCAGGCCTTCAAACATGACAGCCCGCTTTATAGCCGCCTGGCCGGATCCCGGTTGTGTTGCTGGCTAGCGCGGGCTGAGACTTCCAAACTTTCCCAATTCATAGCCCACGTTAACATGGCCAGGATCTATCCCAGGCAAACATCTGGCACCCAGGAACTAATGTGACTGTGGTTCATGAGTTAAAATGGGGTAAAGCGGGCTACTGTTGCTTCTGAAAATGCCCAATGTGGCACTGTTGAGGAAAAAAATAATAAAAAAATAGGCAGCTGCCACCTTGGTGACTGTCTTAGCAGAACCATCGCGCTAAAGACAGGGTAGTAATAGTACACATTGTTCCGAACTGTTGAGCCTCCACCTGGAGTATTGTGTTCAGTTTGGGACACTGCACCTCAAGAAAGCTGTCAACAAACTGGGAGAGGATTCATACGAGAGCAGCAAAGACGATAAAACAAGTGGCAAATAAATGCAAGTCACGCAGGGAAAGCCTGTAGAAATGAAAACTCTTTTGAAGTTTCTCAAAGATTGGCATGTTGGTAGCAATCCTAAAGGGAGTGGATTCGAGAGCAGAGTTAAGGGGAACAAATAAAGGTATAAGGTGTATTATTGGCAATATTAACATGGATTTTGTTTGAGCCAACAAGCGTGGTGTGTGGGGGTGTGTGGGGGTATAAAACTGTAGGGAGTTGGTGGGAGTCGGATGGTACAGTTAGGGCTGGTCTTACTGCAGGGTGATTGTTCTGGGCCCTGTTCTTTTGGGGGCTTCAGGATGGCCCCTGATTTCACCAGGGCTCCACTCTCTCTCAGCAGGGTCTCAAGCATGACCATGTCTAGGGCCCTGGGGTGGGGGGGTCATGGGGAGAGGTCACTAGATGACCCACATTTTATCTTCACCCTGGGCTCTGCCAACTCTAAGGCTGGCCGTTAGACCCTGGTATGCCTCAACAGGAGAGGTGTATTATTCAACTGGTGTATTTTTGGTTTGTTTGTTATAAACCGATAGCATTGGAATTCAGCCATGTAATTATAGTGGGGAAGAGGCGTACTTGTATCCACTGTAATTATATTTGAAATAAAATGTTCTAATTGTTCTAGCCAATGAAGCTCTCCAGCAACCCAGTTTGAGGAGGAAGCATCTGTGTAAAAGATAGGTAGGTAGTGAAGCTAGCTTTGATATAGGAGAATATCAAATAACTGCAAGTCTGAGTGTAGAATGTGAAGACTGTCTTGTTGGGTTCCCCCCCCTCCCCGTCTGCATGTGGTTGATTCTTCAGAACAATGGTGTAACAAGGCTGTGGTGGTCTGGACTCATATCACAGTTATAGTGATCCACCCTATGAGCAAAAGATCAGTCTTCCTAAGCAGCACCCCTCTTGAGGCTCCTGGCCAGTTTTGGCCTCCCCCCTCCAAAGGTTGTGGTGTCATCCTGGCTCCCTTGGAGTGTCAGCAATCCTACCAGGAAGGATGTTGTTAATGTTGGTCTGGCCATCACGCCACCCCTGTCCTCTCTGAAAACTTCTTTCTTGGTGGGGACCTTTGCAAGTGGCCTGGGTGCTGCTAGAAGTTTTCAGAGTGGGTGGAGCAGAATGTTGGCTCCACCCACTCTGAAAATTCCTATCTTGCCCCACTCTGAAATTTTACAAATGGTGCATAGGCCACTTGCAGAGTTCAGTGCCAGTTGCTCCATGGTAGCTACTCCCCTGATTCAGCATCTGTTAGTGCCATCTTGGTTAACCTGGATCTTGGTTAACTTTGGTTATGACAGTAAGAATCGATGAAACTTGTGAAAATACAGTCTTGCCGAGCAAATTAAAGATGTGAATTCTGATATTTTGGGTATAAATACTTAAATTGGACAAAATGCAGCTTCAAGGAGAGGAGGGCACAGCAAAGAATTACTGATTTGCAGAACAGTAATACAGCTGAAGGTTACTGCTCTATTTAACAAAGCAGAAGATTAGGCAGAAAATATATTTAGAATAGAATTGTACGTACGTCAAGAATTCCAGACAAGGTGAAGGGATTATGTATGTTTCCACTTATCAAGCAATTATTTAGCTCTCAGCTGGCTTGGGAGGGCAAAACTTTTGGCTTACTTGGAGATGAGATGATTGGAAATGTTTTACTCTAAGGTCTTGCCCACATGGAGGAGAAAGAGTCTAAAAATGCTAAGTTTAGGTAAAACTATACTAGAGACCATTATGGTAGGATGTCTACTAGAGACCATTATGGTAGGATGAACTTCGTGGTTGACCTTGCCATGACGATTTTGATCAAGTCAATGTTGTTGAGTGAATCTGAGGTGTGTTTGAAAGTGAGATAGCTGCTGATTAGGGTTTAGCTAATATAAGTAAAAGTCCTAATGTAGACAAGGCTAAAAGTATCTCAGCATCCTCTTTTTCTGCCTAGTCCTTATCAGAGCCATGGTTCGCAATCTGCATGGCATGTCCCCAGAGTGTATCACGGAAGGTATCCTTGGTAGATCTGAAATGATCTACCCACGTACCTTTTGAATTTCTGGTACTCAAATCAACTTGAAAATATTGTGTATTAATCCGTACCAGATTTCAATTTCCAGTTCTTATTTTTTTTTCTGATTCTGACATTGGGAAAAATCTGGCGCTGGGTTAACATGCTAAATGGCTCATAAGGCGCAGGGCTTTGATTTGTCCTTGCGTTAATACTAGGGATGGGACTCGGAACCAATTTCATTTTTTTCAGTTTCGGTTCTTAGAGAATTTCAGTTCTTGTTCTGGTTTTATTTATTTATTTATATATTCTCATTGCTTATATACCACCCTACTCACACTCAGGGTGGTGCACAACCAGCAAACCAATACAATATAAATACGCAAGTAAAAACAACACAAAAACTCAGAATAAAATCAACTTAATCTCTCCCTCCCCCATCCCCCCCACTGAATGCATGGTGAAAAAACCAGGTCTTAAATTGACTTACGAAACCTAGATAGGTCCTGGGAGAGTTGGATCTCTGCTGGGAGGGAGTTCTGGAGTCGTGGTGCAGCCAACGAGAATGCCCTTTCAAATGTGACATCCCCTCCCCCAGGAACCCCCCAAAATTAAATTCAATAAAAAAACCTGGGGGGAAAATGAAACCAGACTGAGAACTGAAATTTCGGATAGAACCTAAATGGCTATTTTCGGGCCGTTTCGGTTCTATCCGAAACTGAAATTCCCATCCCTACCTGACTGAGGGAACTAAGCAAAGATGACTAGTACATCTAGGGTATCCTGAGACTTTCGACCCTGGATTATAAAGACCACGCAAAGACAAACGGAGAACCGGGATTTCAATGAGATTTCTCATTTTTGTGAGATCTCGTTTCAGCCCTAGAAGTAACAGATACTTCCCTTGTTGCTGATAATTGTAAACAGAGTTTTGGTCTTTGATGCAGAGCTCCTTCGGCCTTGCTGAAACATGGGAAGGAGGGAGAGGGCTTGTTTTTGCTCAGTGTCTTGTCATCTAAGCGATGTGGCGCTAAGCTCTAAGCGTAGAGTTCCTGAGTTTAAGTCCAGCTCTTCCGTTAACAGTGGTTAAAGCTTTTTTAATATGTTTTTTATTTTTATTAAATGCCCTTTGTAAGTAACTGGCTCATATAGCATTGCATCATGGGTGGGGATTCACCCTTCACTGCTCTTACAAATAAGATAGTTGAAACCATTCTCAAGGCAGGGCTTAATTTGTGGTAGGACTCGGACCTCCACCCAGATTCTGTCATTGCTGCTACTCTGCAGGGACCTTTTTACAGCTGTTCAGAGCGCTTTACAATCCTTAGTATTTCCATTTTACACATGGGCAACTGAGGGTGAGGGACAGCGACTTACCCAAGGCCACCCATGGAGCTCATGGCAAAGATGAGGTTTAAACTTAGGTCTGAGCTAAACCGTTTTTTGACCAAGCTACACTGTCTCTTAATTATTATTTTTTCCCTTCTAAAATCCAATTTTGCTGGCTTGAAGATTAGTTCCCATTTAATTTTGATTAGCATATCATTAGCAGCGACAGACACAATGCCTCTTCACCGCCTTGTTTTTGCTGTTTGTGAAACAACCCTTTTAAACAATTCCACTCCCTTGCCCCCATTAACTTCCCTTCTTATGTTTACTGTTCAACTTCATCAGGATGATCCATCGACTGTGGAGCTCCCTGCTGGGACAGACAGGTTGGATCAGCCACAGGCAGCCCCACAACCGCTACCCTGCTACGGCTGCTTCCTAATGAGGGATACAGTTCTGTGACTGAGAAACAAAGATCTAATGAGACCCCAAAGGAACCAGAACAGCCAGTATCTCCCCTCCCATTTCCTGCCCTTCTCTTTTTGAAAGTAACCATTCTATCACCAAGCATGTCGTTAGCAGCAGCCTTCATCATTCTGTTTAGATTGCAATCGATTAATTCTCCTTTCATGAGCGCTGGTTTCTAGCTCTGCCGGAACCGTTTGCATTTCTTTCAGGGCTGAATTTTCAGTATTCGTGCCTTTTGTAGCGTTCGGTAACTCTTGGAGACTTCTGTATTTTTTTTGTAGAATCCTCTCCGAATGTCAGCATTAACCTGCTCAGACAGCTCAAGCTTCAGGTCTGCCTCTTTGTGAATGGAGGTGGCTTACATGGGATTTGAAGACGGGCGTCAACCATTTTTTCTTTTGAGAGAGGACGTCTCCTTCTGGGGGTTCAAATGTATGATGCATTCCCATCTTACATCCTGCCTATTCATTGGAAATAATGGGAGTTCAGCCCTTGCAGATATATGCGCAGGGGGATGCTTCCTTTCAGTTCAGTGGAAAGGAAAACAAGATTAGGGGAACTTGTGTGAACAGAAGGCAGTGGAACTGACTTGCGGAGGACAATGTTCAGTGGGCCCTCTCACAGGTTTCAGATTTGCTCCAGCTGGCCCACTGGTCCTGCAAGGGCTGCATCCCAGGAGCCTTTCTCCCAGCTCTTTAATTACCTGCGTGAGAGTACTTTGGCTCTTTATCATTCTTCACACGTGCTGCCACGTCTTTCCCCGCCACTGCCGTGCCTTAAATCTTGCTGCGAGCTGCTAATAATCCTGTATTATTATTATTATTATTATTATTAACAAACATTTATATAGCGCCAGCAGTGTACCTGGCACTTTACAAAGTAATAAAATAGACACGGTCCCTGCCCCTAGGACTTACAATCTGAGAGACAGGAGCTGGGGGAGAGACATAGGAAGGGGAACAGAGGGAGAGACAAGGGGTCTAACATTCATGAAGATGCGAGGTCTCAAGTGCACGTACTTGGCTTGGTTACGATGAGAATGACAGCAGGCAGGTCCATGTTGCAAGGAAAAGGGTAAACCGATCGTAGGTATAGGAAATAGTGGCTCAGCAGGATAAAGAGTCAGACAGAGCAGAGCGAAAGAGGTGAGTTTTAAGGAGAGATTTGAAGGTATGAAGGGAGGGGGCAAGGCGGATGTGGACAGGGAGGGAGTTCCAGGCATGGGGGGCACCCGTAATTCCTGGCAGCTGTTAACTCCTCTTGAGTTGGGGGGCATTTGTTACATGGAGGAGACAGAGTTAAACATTGAAAGCAGTAGTAGCTTGGGAGCTGACCAGCACACTCTGATCTTTATGCACTGGCAATGCTGGCTGAAAGCAATGATTTGACATGGGAGTGTATGACAACCGCTCGGGATGCCCCCCCAAAACACGTCTCTAGGACCGTGGAGGAATAAGGAAGGGCAATGAAAGTGAATCGTTCTTCCCACATTATCAGCAGTGCACGGGAGGGCTTTCTTCTTGCAGACTTAAGGTGTAAGCAGGCCAGATGTTACCCCACGTTAGCCCCCATTAACGCTGGGTTCGCCTGTACAGCGGCTGCCAGATGTTCACCCAGGGGTGAACATGATGCCGTGCGGGCTAATACCGGGTTACACAGGGTAACAGGCACCCATGGGGTAGCTGTCCATCTAAGGGGTGGACCACGGTGCACCCCCGTGACTGCCCCCATGTGTTAGGGCACACTCTTCCTCCATGCGGGTTCCACCCCATGGACTCTCAGGCGACAGCCCAGAGCATTGCTAGAGTGACTGAAACTCAGTGGTGATGGGGGAGACAGAACGCCAGCCCATCTGTTCAGTCCATCGTGGGGCACCTTGGAGGAAATGGTTGCTCCAGCCGGCTCCAATCCCGTGTGTTAACACCCTGAGCTACTAAGCTTTCATTCTATGGGCCTGATCGCTGGAGTAGCTATTCCAGTAGCACCGAGCAACCTTGACTCATTCGCATTAGGGAAAGTGCTTCAGGATGGACACAGGGTGGCAGTGTGTAAATAAACAGAATTTATTAATGAGTCTGGCTGCCACAATCATGAGATTAGCATAAAATCATGAGATCATTTTTTTAAAAAGTACATTGGACATAGCAGAATTTATTAATGCTTCATCCATAATGTAATAATGAAAGCTGCCTATTTTGTGTTAGCTTCTGACAGCTGCCCTTCTCCCAAGTCTTCGCTAGCAGAACTAGTGACCTGGGTTGTCCAGCATAGCAGTTTCAAAGGCTGGCGGGTGCCTCCCTTCCCACGGTGCCGCTCAGGTGAGACGGGTAAGTGAAAGCAGCCCTTTGAAAGTGACAGGCCTGAGATGTGCCATCTGACATTTGAAAAAGACAAGCCCCAGCTGGGACTGCTGCAGAGTTGGGCCATGTCTGTTTCTCTGGGTAATGCTTCCGTTTTTGGTCATCGGGTGCCCGAAAATGCAGGCGTTAACCTGCAGGCACTAAATTATTTACATTTTTAAATGGCGTTTCTGGCCCTTGCAGGTACACATAAAAGCCTGAAAATATCCGTGTCGTCTAATGGATAAGGTTGGAGTTGCATCTGGGAGACCAGGCTTTGAATCTTGTCTTGGGTATGAACTCACTGGGTAGCCTTTAAGCTAGTGCACTCTTAAATTCTGTTCTTAAAAGAATGGAATCTTAGCTTCCATTCCCCATCTGTAAAATGGGTATAAGAATGTCCTACCTACTAACATTCTTGTGTGGGTGAGCTAGATGAGGACTGTAAAACACTTTGAGGACTCAGTGAGCAATAGAAATTATGAATAATACCAACGTACTTAATGATGTTTAAGTCCGTCTCATGATTTTGGGAACCCATCTCATGGTTTGGCGGTTTATATAACTTGGGGTTTCTAGCTTTTGGGTCTTCTGTTTTGTTTCTAGCTAGGGAAGCTTTCTGAGGATCTTCTTACCTGAAATTAAGTGTATGACACTTTACATTTCTGACAGTCAGCTGGAACTTAATCCGTGAGCCTCATTTTTAGGTTGCCCGTCTATATCATTTTATCATTAGGTGAGATCATCTCATAATTTACTCTGAAGAGATTCTAAAATCCCTTCCCTTTGCAAAGACAGGCTGACCTCTTGTGTCACTCCCTCAATTTATTTTCTGCTTTGTGGTTTGTGATCAATATAGAAAAATCAGTTCTTGTTCTCTGTAGCTCTCTTGAGTTCCTGGAGTTTCTGTTTAATTTAGACTCAATGACTCTACAGATTCCTCCGGCACAGGCTGAAAGTTTAACTTGAACTTGTCAGCCAGATTTTGTGTGTGTGTGTTTAAAAAAAGTATGAAGACTTGCTGAGTTTGTACTTGACCTTCTTTTTTGCCACCCAAGGTCATATCCTGAGAGACTTTCAACTAGTTGGCTTGATGGACCTTGGATGGCCTGCATTCTTTCTTTCAAGCTCTCTTCTTTTTCTTACAGCCTGGTCTTTTTGCACTTTCCAAAAAAAAGCATAGAGCCAGGGCCATAGCAGTAATAAGGGCAACAGGTGTAGCCCCATCTGGGGCCCTACACATATCGAGTCTATATGCACCCTGGACTAGTTTGCCCCTGCAGGCAACCCATTCCGTCTTCTGTGCCAGGGTCCTATTTCTACCAAGCTACGACTCTGCATAGAGCTTCATTTTGTCTGTAGAGCAAACTGTCCCAAAGCTACCTGTCTGTGCAGGGCTTGTCAGCGCTCCGGCCCAGTAATTAAATTCAAGGGGGCTGGGGGCATGGAAATTGATTCCATTAGAGGTGTGCACCCTGAATTGTGAAAGACCAGGAAAAGGCCAATAACGGTCATTTCGGGGCTAGAAAAAACCTAGATGGTTTATTTGGTTTTCATTAATGAATTTTGCCCCCCCCCCCCCCAATTGGTCATATAGATTAAATCACACGAACATTTGTGTTGTTTAGCAGTAGCGAGGCAGATGTTTCTAGCGACTGGGTTTCTAGCTGGAGTCTAGGGTTAATTTCCCTGCTGTGACGAGCGTGTGGGAGGCATAGCTTCATTTTAATTTTTTTTATTATTATTATTTTTTTACATTAAAATAATTAGTAAATTAAGTACTACCTATTAAAGGGAGAACAGATATATATGTATGTATTTCTGTGGTACAGTCTGTTTTTCAAAGAAAACAAAACAAAAAACCACCCATATTTCATTTTCATTCTTTAGCAATTGGTCTCAGAAAAATTCCTTTATTGGGGCCGATCTCTCTCCAAAATGGGCCCAAAGCAATCTGATGAAGAGAACTTTTGTTGAAGGAATTAAGCGTGGCTTTTCACAACATTTGGAATAACTGCCCTGTTACCCATTCAAGGAGGGAGTTTTCACAGTCTGATATTAAAAGAAACGTTTTCTTTTTTTGACTTTCACGTGTTAGCATGAAATGCAGTGTAGCCTCATGCATAACTGGAGTAGCCTAGCCCTGAGCCATTTGGGAAAGGCAGGGTAAAAATGTAAATCAATGAATAATAAATAAATAAATAGGGTGTTGGCCTTCGAACTTGAGACCAGCTCTATCTTAGGCTGCATTCACATCTGCGGCGGCAAAACGATACACGTGTGGGAAAAGGCGGCAGTGGGGCGGATCCGGAGAACAGAACAACAGCCGGTGCAAACGGGGATGTGGCGCGGCTTCCCTCGCGCATGTCAGAGCAGGATTTCGCTTCCTGATATGTGCGAGGGAAGCCGCGCCACATCCCCGTTCGCACCAGAGGGAAGCCGCGCCACATCCCCGTTCGCACCAGAGGGAAGCCGCGCCACATCCCCGTTCGCACCGGAGGGAAGCCGCGCCACATCCCCGTTCGCACCGGAGGGAAGCCGCGCCACATCCCCGTTCGCACCGGAGGGAAGCCGCGCCACATCCCCGTTCGCACCGGAGGGAAGCCGCGCCACATCCCCGTTCGCACCGGCTCTTCGTCTGCTCTCTGGCTCCTCCCTGCTGCCGCGTCTTCCCTCACAGGTCTCGCCGCAGCTGATGTGAATGCGGCCTTAGCCGTGAGCTCACTGGGTGAACCTTGGGCAAGGCACTGTATTTCCATTTTACAGAAGGGAAACCCAAGTTGGAAAAAAACAGTGACCTACCTCACAGTGTCATTGTGAGGGTGAAGCAGTTAATAGGGATGTGCAGTCATCACATGACCTCTTTAAGACATGTTTTGGAAAGCTCAATATTGGGGTTTCCAGAATGCGTCCTTAAAGAGACCACGCGAGCTGCCGCTTCCTATGACAGGTGGCCACTTCCGGTGCGTGTAAACGCACCCCGCGTGGCTTTTCCCAGCAGCGCATCGACGAACATGCTTCTCTGGCCATTCGTGTAAAAGCAGCCTGGGTGTTTTTAAACAAGACGCATGCATGCATCCAAAGCATGGTACGGTAGTGCGTGGGGAGGTGCGCTCCCATGACCCATGCAGCAGCCACTCATAGCCCTGCATGGAGTAGTCCTGAAAAATCCAGAGTGCCCCATGTAGGCCATGGTGTCCACCTCCGTTTACGGGGCAGCCATGCTGGGAGCTGCTCGTTTGAAGTACTTCCCATGCATGTTGTGTGCATGGGCACTCCATAGCTATGCCACTCAGCAACCAAGGAACCCCTGCCCCCACGGCACTCATTTAAAAACTTTCACTCTGCCAGACGGAAATCCTCCAACTGGAGGAAGTGCTCATGTTTCGGACTCCTGGGATCCTTCTTCCTGCCAGTGGGGACTACTGCCTTGGTCCCCGAGGGGACAGCAGGAGGAGGAGACTGACGTGGGGGAGATGGAGGTTTAGGGCTGCCTGCCTGACTCGACTCACTCCCCCAGATCCTCCACCGAAGATGGGCGGGGACCCAGGCTGCTGCTGTTGACGGGAGGCCTGCGGATCAGGGGAGCCTGCCTTGAGGGGTAAAATAAAGGGCTGCTTTGGGTGCTGCGTAGAGAGGAGATGTACCCAAACTCTCCCCATGGGTTTCCAGTGTGCTGCTCGCAGGGGGATCTGGTGCCCCCCCCCG
>QEPC01006491.1:4797881-4815456 GCA_003113815.1 Sphenodon punctatus | reverse complement strand
CCCCAGGCTCTCAGATTGTAAGCCCTAGGGCAGAGACTGTGTCTATTAAATTACTTTGTAAAGCGCCAGGTACATTGCTGGTGCTATATAAATGTTTGCTAATAATAATAACAACAAAGAAAAGGGCCTGACTGCACAATTAAAAATCAGACCTGACACAATTGTGGTCTATTCTCTACCACAAATATTCGTGCTCTGAACTGATGGCCTGTCTTTTCATGCTCTGGCACCCTGACGTGGCTTCAAAGCTGCTACTTACTTAAGTAAGGCCTTTGAATTAGAGCTGAAACAGTTAATTCCATAGCGAGGGTTACTAATAACCAAAATTCCAGCTAGCTAACATTTTAACCCATCAATAACCGCATACCATAGCGGTTAATTGATTCACCAAAATATTTATTAAAACTGTTTTACTGTTACCACATAATGGATCTTCTATTTTTCTGTGTTTTGTCATTTCCAGTTTACTCCCAAACCAATAGCAAAGCAGCATCCAACATCCCTGAACCACATATTCAATGGGAAACAGAGTTAAACTTGAAACCACGGTCCAGCGGGTAAACAGGGAAAGGAATTGTGGGCAATCAAAACTAGCCTGTAACCATGGAGCAGACAGAAAATCAGCAATGCAATAATAATGTGATAATTTGGTTAAGCTGTTGAATAATGAACAGCTGTTGCTCAGTTACTAATTCTTGTTGCTGCCGATTTGTTATCAAAAAATCTGATGGTTACCAGTTACCATGTGGTTGACCATTTCACCTTTACTCTAAATAATCCCCCGCCCCCATTAAAGTTCAGCTGGTTGGTTGTAATGGAGACTCATGACCTGAAGGAGAAGACACAAATTTTGTATCTCTGCATTAAAGTAGTTTCAGAAATGACCTTTCCAGGCAAAATTCCGATCTCTCAAATGGAAACCCCTTTCAAGTGAAATGCAGTTGTTCTTTTCTAAAACACGAAAAGGCTGCTTGGAACATAAAATCAATAGCAGACGCTGGGCCAAGTTCTACAATGACATAGAATGTGTGGTTGCATTTTCTGCAAAAGCACTAGCACCATATGCTCATATTCCGACAGTCAGAAAGAATAACAACCCAGACACATGGTTTTGCAGAGCTGGCTCGAGTTGGGCTCTTGCACAGATGGGGAGCTGGCACAGTTTAATGGATATGGGAACAGAGTGAGGGAGTCTAGAAGCTTGGGTTGTACTCCTGCTTCTTCCAGAGACCTGCAGTGTGACCTTGGATAAATCCCCATGCCAAACTTGCACCATCTGTAAAATGAGGCCTTGCCAACCTGGTGAATTAATATTTTATGAGACACAGGCCGCTTTGACATGTCCTCTCTTCCCCCCCCCCCCCCATGCATATTTGGACTGTGGGAGGGAATGCACAGCCCAAATATATGCAGGGATTGGCTGGTTTGAAAGCCCCACCCACCCCCGGACGTGGCTTTGCCAGCAGAGATGTAGAGCGCCATTTCCTGCTCTGCATTCTTATGCAGCTCTGCTGGCAAAACCACGCGGGGGGCTTTCAGACAGGCTGATCCCCGCGCATATTCGGGCTGTGTATTCCCCCCCACCCCTTAGCCCAAATATGCATGGGGGAGGCCATGTCTGAAAGTGGCCTATGTTCCGACCCCCCCCGACCCCCCAAATAAATACTCAAGGTCTTATAATCATGGACCTGTGGTCACAGCATTTCTCCTATTGGTGGCAATAGGGAAAATGCAGTGAATATGGATCCCTGCTTATAAGTTTGCATTTACTTCTTACTCTGATTTTTTTTGTAATGTGCTCTGCTGTCTCCACAGACGATAATTCTGTGAGATCTGGCAGCCCAGTGTTGCTTCCTCTCCTCTCCTCTCTCGATGTTAGACGGAAAGCTCTATCTGAGTTCCACCCTGTCCTTCCTTAAGGGCTTTAGTGCTAACTTGTTCCTCTCTGGTTCTGACACAAAAAGCCTCCAGAATGGCCCCATTTTGGTTGAGAATGGGAACCAGAAAATGGGGCGCTAACTTCCCATTTAATTTTTTCATAGAATTGTTTAGGAAATAGTGTGCTTTTTATTTTTCTTAAAGAAATGCTTTCTATCTTCGGTCTTCCCTGCTTTCCCTCCTTTTTTCTGTCCTACCAGCTGTTTTGGTGAATACTTGCAGCGCGCTTGCGTGTGAAGAATTCTGCTGCCATAAAGGCCGTGCACACATTGTTGGAGATACTGGGCATAATCCTCGTTCATCCAAGCGTGCAAGATGGTTGTACGTAGAGCTGAAATGGGTACCTGATTTTGGTGCCGGTGGGTAAAACCTGCATAGTCCGGCATCCAGACCGGGACTCAAATACCATTTGAGTAGCTGAAATTTTTGAGCTGGATCAGGGATCACAAATTTGATGGGGATACCCATTTTCTCTATCTCTAGTACCCTTTTCAGCTCCAGTTGCACGCACGTTAGTAGTGCACCAAAGTGCAGTGCTAGCTCTTAAATGTACGCCAAATCCTCATTCATTGGGCTCAATCCTAAACGTACTTGCACAGGAGTAAGCGCCATTGATTACAGTGAGTCTTACTCGTGAGCAACTGTGTTTAGGATTGGGACCATTGAGTCTTTTTTCCCTTCGCCCATTCTTGTTTATCCATGCCCCAAGAGTCCAGCACAACCCTTCCATGTAAATGGTCTGACCATTTGTAAGCATGTCCCAGGTATGGAGGTGCATTCCTTGCTCTCCCATTACAGGCAGCAACTGGATGACATTGGCGCTACATCACACAACAAAGTCTGTAGCTGTGAGTGAGGATTTGATACCCTCTTACATCTAGTGTGGAAATCCAGCATGCAGCTTAGGGTTGGTGTGAATGCACCAATTCAGCCTAACGCGAACTGTTGGAGTGCGGTTTTAAAAGCTGCTCGGAGCAGCTTTCAAAACCTCACTCCCAACAGTTCGTGTTAGGCTGAAATGTGCGCGGTCAGTGCATTCACACCAACCCGGAAGTGCGTGGTGCTTTAAATTGCACGATGCTGCTGCGGCGGCGGTGCGATTTAAACGCACATCTGAATGAGCCCAGAGACCTATGCAGCCTCCTTATTCACGAGAACACTTGACTGGCCATCCGGAGAGTGGGTCCTGGGGCAGGGTTGGGGGCCAAGGCTGGACCCTGTACAAGCAGCTGTGTCAACCGTGATAACTGCAGTGACACAGCACCCTCTCCCTTCTCCCAGAAGTGCTGCATCCAGCTACGCTTGGAGTGGGGGAGAGCCGTGCTTGCTTTCTCCCTGCTGAGAGAGGGCCCTGCAGGGGAAGCATCACCACCAAAGAGAGGCTAGGGCTTCTGGGAAGTGCGGGGTGGGTCCACACTGTTGCAGCCACCACTGCCAGCACAGCCTCTTGGGCAGGGTCCCAGTCTGCTTTCCTGGCCACTCGTATAGAAGCAACCTGAGGGGGCCCTTTTTAAGGAGCTTGAGCGCTGCCAGAGTGGACAGGACATTGCCCCCATTCGCTCTGATAATTTTAGTGGCGCGCAGGTCACTTGCAAAGTGCTTTGCCAAGAAGGTAGTTTTCTGTGTGGGTGGGAGAAGGGATGCAACAAGTAGGGCGGTAATTATTCGTGACTATTTCCGAGCAGTTGAGGATTGGACTTGAGTTTCCAGGAGCTTCTCAGTAATACTTGGTACTCCGGAAAATAGTCGGTACTTGGTACTCAGTCCTGCCCTTATTTATTTATTATTTTATTTTACAAAATTTATACCCCGCTCTTCCCGCCACAGGCAGCCCAGAGCGGCTAACAACAATAACAAAAATATAAATATACTATAAAACAATTTAAAAACACTGTAAAACATTGTCGACGCACCCCCCAAAAAACGAGACAGGACACCATCAATGGATTTAACATGGCCGTACCCTTTATTGATCCAGATTTTCAAATTGACCTCCTCACCACATAGGTGAGGGGCTGACATCGCCTATTGCAATTCAGGGTCCAGTATCAACCATAAAAGATTGAAACTTTAAAATTCAGGGGAGGTATCGATATACCCTCGGTAACCTCCCCACAAACAAAATGTCTCCCCGTCATCCAGTGCTTGCGCGCGCCCAATGCAGACTTAGTCCTTTAGACTTGAGTAAGGACTAGGGTGCCTAACGGTGGGGGGCCATACAATGCCCTACCACCGTTAGGCACCCCCTTCCTAGGAAAAACGACGCCACGTATGCCATACCCTACAATCACATTCAGCATGTCCTCCCCATCTCTTAAGGAGATGATTCCTATTTCCTTTTCCCTAACAAAATGATACTGGACCCCCGCCACTCAGGAGCCGCCAATGCTTTGGACGGGTCTGGTCCCCACACCTATTCCAGGCAATTCAGTAACTTAGCCCGCAACACTTGTAGGTACATCTCATTACCAGCTAAGGACAGGTGAACACTGTCTTTCCTAAATAATTATAGCTTCTTGTGGGTGATCCTGCTATGCCCTACTGTCTCTCCCCTCCACACCCCCAATCACAATCCACCATTTCCTAACTTCCCTATTAATTGACTTCCTTGCTTTTGTCAATTTTTGTGGCGGTACCCCCACTCCCCAACTAACCCTTTCCACTAATTTGGTCCAAATTATCTTGACTCCTGGCAGTATTTGTTTTACTTCCCATAAATCACTTTTGATGTTCTTCACTAATTGCACCCCTTTTAATTTTGGTAAATCGTTTTCCCCAAGGTGTATCACCAAAATGTCTTGTTTGCTGGCCCGAGTCTGGTGAGTGAGCTCCGGAAGCAATTGATACCACTTCATCCCACTTCTTCCGAGCCAGCAAACTTCCACCGTGTCAGACAGCCCCAGCTGAGTTCCCCATTTAGTATTCTTTGCCACTGTGGCGGCCCACCGAACCAAGCTATGGCTGCAGATCCAGATCTTCACACTCCTCCGTCTGGCGTACTCTGCCAATGGAACATGATAATCATTAATGTAAGTTGTGCGTCGGTTCCATTCGCACATACGTGCGGTAAGAACGTGACCGCCAATGGCTTGGATGTCCCTACCAGGCATTCCCACTTGGGCTGCAAATGTAGCTGCCCCTATCCTAAAGAAATGGGATCCATATTCCATATATGGGAGCTGGAGCAAAGACAGTGCCAAATGTAACACTGACATGAACTGGCGCCTAGTGGCCGGCACCCCGTTCTTATGACAGAATAATGTTCCCCTGGTAGGTGGCCTTACTTTCCAATAATCTTGCATTGCTAAGATTGGGCATAAACTGGCATCCCCTGACCTAGCCAACTTAACCGCGTGTCCCCTTCCTCGCTGATCGGTTTTTGATTTTCTTATGCGCAGGTCAGTTCCTGCATGCCGATTTCCAAATCCTCAGCTGCTAATGCTCTACCTGATGTGTCCCTGGCTGACTCAACTACTAATTCGCTAACTCTAAAAGCCTCCAAAAATGCTAACTTGAACAGTGCCCTGAACAAACATTCTTCAAATGCGTTATAACAAACTTGGTGCAACACACCAACAATTCTGCCTAAAAGAGGAGGGGTGATGGGCAACCTGCCATCAGCAGTGACTGACTGTTCTCTCGCCCAGGACTCTAGCAGCCGGCGGGCGAAGAAACCCCTGTCCAGAGCCGGGTGACCAGCCAATTGGCTCATAAATCCCAATGCCGACAATTTTCCAGCAATGGTCCTTGCTGCCAACCCTTCCCTTCTCAAGGACATAGCAAACTGTAACACCTGCACCTCGTGGATCAGGAAACCCAGGGTCCATCCCCTCTGCGCACGAAAATGCTGAAATGCTTGAAAGGCGCTGCCATAGGCAGCTTGGGTCTGCGCAGCTAAGGAGCCCTGTACTGCGGAGCAAAGCTCTATAATCCAAGGTTCCACATGACCGCTGGCATAGGCTCCGGAGTCTGGTTTGCTTGTAGTGCCAATAAGCGAAAATACTCAATCTGGAATCGAGAGAGAGCATCCACAGTCTCATTCTCGAGTCCTGGAATGTGCTTGGCATGAGATAGAATGTTGTGTCGGAGGCAAGGCAACGCCAAAACCCGGACCAGGCCCATGACCCGTTGGGAACATGAGGATAGTGTGTTGATAACGTGTACTACTGCCTGGTTGTCACACCAAAACAGGACAACTTTATCAGCCAAATGGTCCTGCCACAACTGCACCGCCATGACAATGGGAAATAATTCAAGGAACGTGAGGTCCCTTGTGATCCCGGTGGCAATCCATTTGTGGGGCCACCTGGCTGCCCACCACCGCTGCCTAAAACATATACCGAAACCCAGAAAGCCTGCAACGTCTGAACCTGGAGCTCGGCCTTGAGTAGGAGCCACTCCCTCCACACACTAATCCCGTTGAATTCTTCTAAGAATTTGCGCCATATCCCCAGGTCTTCCTTCATATCTTTGGTCACCCTTATGTGGTAATGGGGCGAGGGCTCGCCAGCAAGTTTACTGTACAGTCGGGTCATGAATGCTCTACCTGGAGCTATGACCCTGCAGGCGAAGTTCAAACTTCCTATCAATGACTGAAGCTGTCTACCGTGATTTTAACTGCGGTAATACAATCATTGTTTGGTCATCAGTGCTTCAACCTTTTCTGCAGGTAGGCGTGATACCCCTGTTACAGTATCCAGTTCTATTCCTAAATAAGTAAGAACTGTGCTGGGTCCTTCAGTGTTCTCTTTTGCCAATGGGATACCCAAATACTCTGCCCACTTCTGAAAGGTGTCCACTAACTGTGATCACTCGCTCATACCGGCTCGCCCCACGAAGAGGAAGTCATCAAGAATATTTTGTGATGCCTCCCGCTTGCCGTACCACCCATTCTATCAGGGAACTAAAGCGCTCAAAAGCAGAGCATGAAATGGAGCATCCCATTGGCATGGCCTTGTCGTAGTAAAATCCTCCCTGAAAATGAAAGCCCAAAAGCGGGAAACTGTCTGGGTGTACTGGCAAAAGGCGGAAAGCTGACTTCACATCGCATTTTGCAAGCAATGCCCCGCTTCCAAATTCCCTTACCGAGGCCACTGTTGCATCAAACGATGCATAGCAGACAGATGTTAGATCCCTGGGAATGCTATCATTAACTGAGTGGCCTCGCGGGAAGGACAGATGGTGGATGAAATGATACTGCCCGGGGGCCTTTTTTGGAACCACGCCCAATGGGGAGAAAACCATATCAGGGAGCGGTGGTGTGGAAAACGGTCTGGCAACTCTGCCCTCCACCACTTGATTTTTTTGTGCCACCACCTCTTCCATACCCACAACTGACCTCAAGTTGGGAGCTATTCTACCCCACTGTACTTCACCCACTGGTATCTGAAAACCGTCCCTAAAACCCATCACCACATAATTGACCTCTTGCCTGTTCGGGTGCGCGCGGAGGGCCGTTTCCAAGTTGTCCACCATAAGTGGTGTTGGCGCCTTTTCCATGCCCACACTCCCTTGACTTCCTTTCCCACCGGCATTGGGCCCATCTTTCGCCTTAAAGCCGGTCTTGGATCTGGGGCTAGCAGACGTAGCGTGGAATCCTCCACAAGTGGAGAAGGTATGCTGAAACCTGCACTATGGGTGGGGGCATCTACCCATGCGAGAAAACGCCCAGCATTGCCCCGCGGTTCCCTCGGTATTCTGCTTCCCCCAAGCCCTGGTTGGGTCATTAACCGGGGCAACTCCCCCTTTTACCAAGAGTTGTCCACTGTCCGCTCTGGGAGCTCCTGTGGCATCACTCATGCAGATTAGCCATAGGTCATGTGCGTGAGTGTCCCACCTTAACCCAGGGGTGAACGAAGCCCGATGCCTGAAAGCCTCGTTGTATCTGAGCCATGCCCCAGGGGGCCTGGTCTCATAGGCCCTGCGGATAATCTTCCCATATTTGAGGAGAACCGCCCCTCTCTCTGGGAACATTTCTAGTTGCACCCCATGGTAAATTGCGTAGGCCGCCGTCCAGTTGACCCAATTCCTATCCGCCTTAGGCCTCTTGTACTTCTTTTTCTTTCTTCTTATCGTCTTCCCCAGGATCCACTATGGGATCACTGAAGAGGAGGGCAAACAAGTCCACATAATCCCCTCTCCAAATCTTCTCTCTAGTGGCTGGTAATAAGTGCTCACCTATTGGCGCTGATAAGTCAGCATAGCATCCTCCTAATGGGGCTGGCTGATGCGGGTTCACCCCCGATTGCCCTACCTGCCCTGAAGGTCCCTGGGTCCAAACTTGGAGGGCTTGCTGGGATTGTGACATGCCTAGCGCCGTGCCCCCATTTCCTGCCCCTATTCCAATTTGTCCCATCGGGTGTGTTGTGCCCACTCCCGTGACAACTGGGTTGGCCACCTGCACCCAGCTCCCATTCCACCACAAATACTGTGGGGGCCTATTTGCCAGTGGGGGTCTAAACCCTGTGCCACTCAAATTCCCAGCCTGAGTGCCGACCCTGGCGCCACCTTGCCACGTCTCCTGCAAATTAGCTCCCCCTGGTCGAGACGTGTTGGGGGGACAAGGGGCATATTGCCCCCTGCCCCCCCAAGCACCCTGTACTACCTCATGGCCAGGCAGTGCCCTGTCTCCCCCTGTCCACATACCTGCAGTCTCCGCAGGGATTCGCCCTAATGCTCCTCTGTTCCCGGTCCTGTCCGCCAGCACCTGCTCCGCTGCTGCGATCCTTGCCAGGATATGTGGATCATCCAGTCCTGTTTTCCCTTGTTTCGTCCCTCACAGGCGGCCTGTAATCAGACTGCGGAGGGGGGGGTCCTCCCTGCTGGGTCCGGGCAACCTCGTTCTCACCCCTGCCTGCCCTTTGACCCCCGCCCCCACATTGCTGTGGGGGGAGGAGGGGGCCTGCAGACACCTGTTGGTGGCCATCGACCGCCTTGCCCCTCCGCCTGCGGGCCGGGGGTGCCTCTTCAGCGAAGTGCGAGGGGGTGACAATGGGCCTGGTTCCCCATCTAAGGGGAGCAGCTCCTGTTTCCTTGCTCCCGCTGGTGCTTGGCCCTCCCCTGCCATCCCCTGCAACTGCTGGGGAGAAAGCCTTGTCCAGGGTCTGCATTATCGTGGTTGGGGTGGGTAACCCTGGCCAGGCCCTGCCCAAACCCCCATCCAAATTGCCCGTTTCAGGCCAAGCTTGGGGCGCCACTCCCCCATTATCGCTTGCCACTTCCTCATGTGGGGGTGGGGCCCCCGTTGCGGCACTGGGCTCAGTGTCAAAAAGCAAGGCCTCACAGGCCGCCAACCACTCAAGAGCGGTCCTTACTTCTGGCGAGGGGGGGGGCTGAGCTCTCCCCTTTTTTGCCTCTTTTTCCTGCCTGCTCCCTGCGGCCCGGGTTGTGTGGTTCCCCACCATCAGGGCCCTGATCCACCCACCCTTCTACCTCCGTCTTGGCCTCACTCCCAGCTCTACTTGCCGTCCTTGGCCTTGGGCCATGCTTCCTCGTTCGCCCCATCTGCTACCTCTCTCTCGTCAGCCCGAAAAGAAAAGGGTCAGGCTGTGCGCGAGGCCGCTGCTGCTCCGTTCCCCGCTCATCCTGGACTGAGCGGGGAGCACAAACAATGCTGCTGACCACTCACGTGACTCCGGCAACCAATCAGGGTCCATTGCTTTTCACACGGTCGGGAGGGTTGCCAGGGCAACCCTCGCCAACTGCTCCGGCGACGCCACACTCTTTCAAGGGTTGCAATGTACAGCGCTTGTTATCCAGCTGCCCCGCTTGTTTCCTATAGCGGGGGCACGACAACCACCCCGCCGCCGCTTATACAGCAGAGGGCACTAATAATCATAACAGGTAGAAGAAAAAAACCCAACCCCACCCTTACCCCTCTCCCTCGCCAAATGCCTTATGTGGCCAAATAAGGGGGGGTGTGGTAGGCAGGAACGGGGGCAGCAAATTCACTGAGAGGAGATATGCGGCCCGTGGCGACAAAGAGGGAGCCGGCGCACTGCTGTGGAGTGGAGCCACCACTACTTGCTCTGTAGGAGCTTGTTTGACTACGTTTCCCAGCATGCTCCCCGAGCAAATATGGTGGCCTGATCTCTGAATCCTGCTTGCGAGGTGCCACTCGCTGGGGGAGGGATGGAACCTCACGAGAAGGCAGGGTATGACTGGGAAGGGCAGGATCAGCTAAGTATTGCTTGGCTGAGGAGTTACTGAGTACTGTGCCCATTCCTTGGGTTCTCGGGACCCTGTAAGAGAGTAAAATACTGTGATCCTCAGGTAAAACCTAGTGAAACCGAGTACTGAGTGTTAGCCCTAGATGGGAGTGAAGTACTAGCCCCACTCTGAAAACTGGCTTCCTGTTAGGGTTGCTGCTGCTCAGTGAAGTGGGGAATTACTGGGAGCTGTGGGCTGTTCCCTTCATGGGTAAGCCCTACCCCCTCCTGGAGACCCGACTAGGGGCACCCCTAAGGAAAAGAGAGTGGGATTTGTATTTGAAGTAAACCTCAAATTGGAAAACCTTGGTCTTTTTTTAAACTGAACAGAACATTTGTAAAGAGACACCATTCTGTGTACCAAAACCCTGTGCAGCCTAAGCAGTTTTTAAAGCGGTTGTCATTTAAGCGCATATTGATGTGCGAGAGGCACGATTTCCCAGTGGACATTAATCTTGTTTTTCATTAGGAATTGTGTTTCTTATGTAAATACAAGCAGCGTGCAAATGTCTCTCCTGCCATAAATCACATTTTTTTTTTTTCCTGTGGAGCAACAACGTGCATATTATTTATTGCATAATGAACGAATTCATATATCTGAGGGCAACACGACTTCCTGTGCTAGTGGGGCGCCGAGGTCATCAGAGGCTCGTCCTTTGCTGGTTTTAGGCCATTTTGGGCTTAAAGGTCTTTGGTGGTGGTTCTCTTCATTGTGAAGTTTTTGTGACTGTTGGTAATAATTACAAATTCCGATCTAAATGCAAATCAAAGCTCATTTTTTCTTTATACATTTCTAATTTTTGGAGCTATTAATGCTATTGCCTATTATGAAGTGCCTTCAAGACCCAAGAGCACAACAGGAGGTAGATTGCGTATTTTTGTACATAAAGAAGTTGTGCAGTAAAATGCCTTTTATTGAAAAGCGCTATGAAACAATGTGCTGCTATTATTTAGTCTGGTTCAAATTGTGTTGATTCTGTTGAAACAATACTCTTTAACTGAATAGTTCAGAACAACATGGCTAATTGGGGAGAAAAATGAAATATGCAGTCTACTCCGTGACAGGCTGTACCCACTAAATGATTTATAGATTGTCATTAGAAATGTTTGTAGCTGTGGATTGTGATGGATGCTGAATTAATAATAATAATCATCTTCATCATCATAATAAATAAGTTCTTACATAGTGCATTCAGTGCTGAGAATATTTTACAATCCTTATCTAGTTCATCCTCATAACAGCTCCGTGAGAGAGGTCATTATTATTATTTCCATTTTACAGATGAAATATTGAGGTTGAGAGAGTGATTTGCTCCATGCTATCCAGTAGGTTCATGTCTAGACCAGATCTGAACCTTGGTCTCCCATATCCAATTGGGAATTAAACTTTTATACCCATTTTAGAGAGTTTCATTTTTTTTTATCCTGAGTCCAAGCTAAATCAGAAAATAGAGGCCAAGGAGGGGGAAAGTAATTAACATGTTACCGATGCTGCTACTGGAAGAGGTTTAGTCGAGCACGCTAATGTGCTGGGGAGATGCTTGACAAGATTACAAGGTGTGAGCAGCAAAATCAATATCTCTGTAGTGTGGGTTGGTGCATTCAACAGCCCTTCAACGGGATCCTCTTAAATGGACAAACCTTATTTGACAGGTGCCATTGTTTCCCCAAGCTATTCTATCCCACATCTGCTTCCAAGTAAACACTCCCATTATTGTGCCCCCATTGGAGACCCTCTTACCCCTCTTTCCCTCAAATCTCTTGAATCCCTCTCTTTGCTCTTCTCCCCATCCGGTGACGCAAACATGCCCGACAGCTGAGAATCCAACACTGCTGTTCTATCCCTTTGCTGTGCACCCGCTATAACTGCTCCCTCTTCCCAACACAGCGTGTTTTCAGACAAGATGCTACCCTGCATGGTTACCAAGGAGCTACAGATCTGACCGTCCGTTTGAGGGTGGCGTGGACAGACGTACGCTCCCAGGAGCCATGGAGCACCCACTCATGAAGCACTGCTGGGAAATCTGTAGTGCTCTGTGACAGGCGACCACGTAGAACCTGCCTGTATGAATGGGGCCCACCAGCCACACTAGCTGACAGGCCCACCAGTACCATGGAGGCTTGCAGCCCTTATTGCCCTAATCCTGTCCCCAGCTCTGCTGGGTCCCATATAAAGGACACACACATGAAATACAAAACCCTGTTGGACCGAAGTACAGCAAGTGCTTGGCACGCACCAGACCCCAAGGCATCATGGCAGGGGGCAGGCTGCTGGGTATGACTTAGGGTGGGGATGGTGCAAGTAAGGGGAGCGAGTATGCTTCTTAAGTGATGACTTCCTGGGGCTGGTCCATGGTGGGGGGAGTGCATGGTGGTCCCCTGTGTGGCCATGGTAGTCATGCTGGGAGCTGCCCATTTGACTTGCTTCCCATGCACTCCACCTGTGTGGATGCTCTGCTGCAGTACCACATGGTGACCACGCCCCCATCACCTTGCTCGTTTGAAAACACCCACACCCTGTATGCGTTGTATGGAAGAGTGAGGGAGGGAGAGGAGGAGACATCTGCACTACCCTTGGTGCTGGTTCAGAGACTGCAGCTGGCGCAGAACGCAGCGGCCCGTCTCCTGAAGGGGACGGGGCAGCGCGAGCACATTACACCGGTGCTTCGCTCTCTGCACTGGCTGCCGATAGTCTTCTGGGCCCAATTCAAGGTATTGGTGTTGACCTTTAAAGCCCTAAACGGCCTGGGCCCTGCCTACCTGCAGGATCGCCTCACCCTCGGGATTCTGGATTGGTTCCTGCGGGCGGCCGAGGGTGCCCTCCTCGAGGTCCTCTGGGTTTCCCGGGTTTCCCGGGTGTCGACCATGAGGAGGGTGTTTTCTGTGGCTGTGCCTCGGCTGTTGAACTCCCTCCCATTGGAGGTCCGCTTGACCACCGACCTCCCCTCTTTCCGTAGACATTGTAAGACCTGGCTGTTCCACTGGGCCTTTACCGAGGGAGATGGGGTGAGTGGGTTGGGTTAGGGAGGGCTTGGGTATGGTTTATTTTAATCTGGGGATTTTATGTGTTTTAGTTACGTATTTTAAAATGTTGTTAGCCACCCCAAGATGCTTATAGAAGGAGTGGGCGGCATATATATTTTAATAATAAATAAAAATCCACAGTTCAATAACCCCAAGATGCCAGTGACTGCACCAGTTGGTCTTGTGTGCCACTGGGCACTTCATGCATCCCCCTTGGGAAGTAAGGATGGGCGGCGGGCACCGTCACCTTGGAAACTACCAACATAAGCAATGTGGTCACGTGCAGGTATTATAGGGCTGTTGCTTGATCTCGATTTTTCTCTCTGGTCACTGTTTTCAATCACTGTTGGACTCGCTTTTAGTAAGAATTGCTAGACACCCCCAACCCAGTTCTTGACACTTTCTCAGTGGAGAATTTTTCTTGATTTATGTTTGTGAGCCACCCCCAGCTGCTCTGTGAGCAGGAGGGTGGGGTAGAAAAAAACGAATAAATAAATAAAAATTTACCGTTTACCGTTACTTAGTGTACCGTATACCAATTTACCATGTACTGCTTACCATGTTCATCCCAGTAATGCACACGTGCAAAATGGCTTCCCTTTTAAAAAAAGGCCTTGACGCTGTTGGTGCCATCTTGGAAGAGGGCTGCATATGCACAGGACAGCTGTGGTGGCCATTTTGCACATGCTAATTGGCAGGACAAACGCGGTGCATGGTAAATTGGTGTACGGTAAACAGTAAATGGTTGTAAAAGGTCAATGTTGCAGAGATTCTCGACGAGATCTTGAACCATTACAGAGAACGTGCCAGTTCTCGATTACTGCAAGATGCTTGCGAAAATGAAAACCAGTTCTCACTTCAGCCCTAACGATGATATGATCAGAAATATATTCTATAATATGTTAGAATGTCGAGATTGCAAAGACCATGCAAAGCTAATGCAGGGGTAGGAAACCTTTTTGCTCCCTGGGGCCACTCTGAAAATTAGTACAAACTCCATGGGGCCACATTGAAGTTGAGGGCAGGGGTGCTTAAGAGGTGCACTGAAGAAAAGGAAGATGCAGATTACAGTTTTGTGCTAGGACTCTGTCCTTTATCCTTGCATTCATGTCCTCATCTCTGCTTCTTTACCCATAGCTCTTTTTTACATTGGTTGAAAGTAAGAACTGGTTCCAGGGGCCAGATCAAGGAACTGGAAAGGAGCCAGAAAAAAACTTAACATGGCCCTGAGCCTGAAGTTCCCCACCTCCGAGCTAATGCATGTGGTAGTGTCCCAGGCCTACTATTGAAGGCCAACACCTGAAAACATCAGCTCAGAAGAACCATCAAGGGGGCTGTGCTGTTTTCACAAAGTCTAAGTAGCACTTGGCTTCAGGCTGAAGGGTAATATTGGAACAGAAATAAATATACCGTTCCATATGCCAACTGTCACAATTACCTCTTGGTTTATATTTTTTATTTGGTTTCATTCAGCCCAAGTTACAGGGAGTTGCAGGGAAAAAAAACCAGGTAGAGAGCTGTTGCGAATTTGTACTCGTGTGACTGAGGCCCTCAACATGTAATCCTCTAAAACTGCGCATTTAGCATCTTCAGCATTGTGCACTAAGCTTTTTACCTGGGACAGACTTTATCCAGAGATGCACATTGACTCCTCGCTGTAGAGGTAGGAGCTTTTCACTCATCTGTTAAAGGACCTTTTGCCCTTAATCATATTTTTCAAAAAAATTCATTTCACGTCATCTTGGCCCTGTCAGGTCATCTTTAAAAGCGACTTAAATATTGAAAGTAGAGTCCTTGTTTTTGAAATGATTGGGGAACTGTAATTCTCTGAATTTAGAGCAAGTTGCAAGGTAATTTATTCTAGTCATAGTAGCCAGGATTCTGAATGCAGTTGGATTGACGTAGTGTGGCCAATAAAAAGCCGATCATAACCAGAGTTCTTATCTTTGACTGGATTAATAATTTTTTTTTTTCCTGTCTTAGTTATCATCATCTCAACTACCTTCTTTCCTGTTCCCTCTTACTTTTGAGACCAACAAGACAATCAAATTTACTCTAAACTGTGTTTGGTTAGAACATCTAAAACTTGACTTTACTTGATAAGAAGTGCTATTCTGGTTCACATCAGGCATCCATCTAGCCCAGCATCCTGGTTCTGACAGTGGAGGACTTCAGTTCTTAAATCTTAAACATATCAAGGTTGATTGACTAGTGCTACTTACGCAACTTTTGCTGTGCTAATCCAGTGTGGAGCAGTCAGAAAGGGGTTGTCGCACACACTACTGACCAAGACCATGCCTGTTATCCATGGTCTACAGTTCCTTCGACTGAACTTGGCAACGTTCTCGGTGTGATAAGCTGTTGTGAATTCTAATTATCTAGTTCCATTCTTAACATAAAAGATAACTCTATTATCTTTTTACACTTTTGTTGAGAGTGAAATTGTCTACATGGAGGAAGAGTTTACAGCTAAGCTGGAAGCGCTTGTAAATATCGGTCATTGTATGCACACCTTATTTTTATCTCTCTACTTCGTCTTGAAAGATGTTACTTCCATTTGCATTGATATAAACATGGAGCTTGGCAAACTCCTTTTGATTTTGACTGAAAACAAATGAGACTGTGGCCAGGTGGATCACCTGGCCAACCCATGGAGTGGCACCTCAGCCACCGCTTGTTCCGCTGGGCGTGTAGAACAGAACAAATGTGCAGACCTCGCACGGTGAATCTGGATGGGTGGACAGCAGTCTCATTTTCTGCACGCCATGGGTTGGGCTGAAGAACTGAACATACAGGCAGGCATTCGGCCCTGTCCCCGCCCTCCCCCACCAAGTATCCTATCCCTGCACGGCAGGGCTACGTGGGACCCGACAGATGGGAGGGTCACATTAGCCTTGATTAGCCCAGCTGGGCCGGCCTTAGCCACACTGCATCCACCACCATCTTCGGACGATGCATTGGGTAACCGCTGGCTGCTTGCCTTGTGGAGGGAGTGGGCGAACATCTGGTAGCCACCTAGCAGCTGGGCAGGTAAATTTCAGGCTAGTGGGGGCATCGGCCTGTCTGTTTTCACCCTTTGTCTTGCATGTCAAAAAGAGCTATTGAAATTAGTGGCATTTACATTTGGAGACCGTCTAGAATAGACCTTAGTGGGCCTGGAAATGACTTTGCCAAAAGGTAACCATCTATCTCCTCTTCATGTATATTAAAAGACCTAGTACCTTTAAAAAGGGACACGTTGCTGTGCTGTTGAATTCTTCTGACTTTGCATGAATACTTGCCCGCTGTGTAATGATACTTTATGGTAAACCAGGCTTGGACTCTGAAAGACAAGTAATATTGAAGTAGCTATCGAAGTATTAGGAGCTCTGGGTTAACAAACTCTCTTACAGCCAGGGTCCAGAAGTAACAATAGACAGGAAGAAAGTGGGTTTATTGGTTTTCCTTCTGAGCTGCTACTTATTGGATTATTGTAAATTTACTTGTACTCTTTATAAAATAATTGAGCTTTGATGGAAGGTTAACAGTGAGACCTTCTCCACACAGAACACTTGGAATGAAATCCTGCCATAGTGGTGCACTCCTCATAAATTGATATGCTTCCCAGATGATAACATATTAATCAGAGTTGGAGAGACAGATATCTAACAGGGCATATAGTCCAAATCAGGAGACTCCTTAGTGAGGGCTCCTGTTTGGGAGAAGTGAATTGTTAGGGAGTGTCTGATATGGCAGACTCCTACATGCCTAGATTAAAGAAGTGGGAGATGGTGCTGACACAGGGATCTACCTGAGGTTGGTTAGCAACAAAATGATTAAGACTCTTATAATGTTGGCATCCAGTTGTTTACTCTCCCTCTTTTCCATAGACGTTTTGATGCTGACCAATCGCCCACTGTCAGCACTGTCTTTAGTCGGTCTACGTAAATGGACTTCTGACATCCGTGCCTGCTTGCCCTGTTCAGATCTGTGCTGCTTCTATGTCAGTCTGTTTTGTTTGTTCATTCAGAACAACAGACATACAGTTCAGAACAGCTGTATTTCTCAAATTCTTTGCTGCTTGACTACAGATCTGCAAGTTTAGTTAAACTTGTACAACTTAGTTCAGCTTGACATAGCTTTATAGCATTGCTGTGTCAATAATATTGCCTGCTTGAATAGTTTTAGAAACGTATGTTCTAGTTCTACACAGCATGCATTCTGTGGGAAGTGTGTAGGAACACAAAATGTGTGGTGTACAAGACATTCAAAAATCAATTCGTATTCCTGTGGAGCTTATGTAATGCGAGTCTTGAACTCCTGACTTCTGGATCCAAGAGCATGAACTGTATTGTCGAAAGGCCAGACGCTTAGATCATAGTAGAGGTGAAACGGGCAGCAGAATAACTGCTTGCAGGTTTTTTTAT
>QEPC01006491.1:4785589-4797845 GCA_003113815.1 Sphenodon punctatus | reverse complement strand
CCCCCCCCCCCCCCCCCCCATTTCAAGCAGGTGGTGGTCAATCGCAATGATTATCAAAACGTTCAAACCAAACAACTGATTTACCCCAGTTTCGGTTGGTTAGTTTATGTTGCCTTTTTATGTTGACTTTTTCAGAAATGAATGAACCAAAAATACAAGGTCAGGTAGTTGATCGCAGATTGGACAGGTAGTGTTTGTAGTTTGGTTTGTTCGTTTTGGGTTGAATTGTTCAGATTTGCTTGCTTTGCTATATCTATGAACTAGAGTGGAAGCAAAATGCCAAACTTATAAGCTTCTATATGACTCTTCCGCTAGAGAGTCTAAAGCCATGGAAAGTCTTCCAGTATTTCATATACAACACTATTTTAGCTGTAGTCTGTAATGTATGGGTATTAATCTGATTAGCTTTGGTGTGAAATGCACAATTTACAATGACTAACACAATGCCAGTGAATTAAACCATTACAGTTTGAGGTACAAGAGATTTTAATATGACGAATATAATGTCTCTCACAGACTGTAATTTTAGTTAATACTTTTTACAAATTATTCATCTGCAAAACATTTTAGGTTATTAATTTACTGTCAGCTTCAATAACAATAAAGGCTGACTTGGAAGGAGCTCGTCTTTTTCATCACACACACACAAAATATAAAAAATTGAAGGCACTCAATCCTTTTTGTTTACTCTAGTTGCCGTCTCTGAAAGCACATTAATAAAATTTATGACACAGATAAAATCAAGCCCTTAATTTACTATAAGTAACCATCTGGGAAATCATGATTAGGATTTAAAGAACCAACTACATTTTATACATAGTTCTAACTTTTTAAATATTTCCCCTTTTAAAAAAAACAATCTCTTTGGCATTTGTGCTGTGACTTCATACAAGTCAGCGGTCCTTTATGGAAGTGATGGGTTCTCGGATGAGATGTTTTAACCAAACCGAACTCCCTTGTAGTCATGAAATTATTATCCAGGCTACAAGAGGAACTAAATTCGGCCGTTCGATTTAAATAACCTAAGTGCAAAAGGATGCTTTTTAAAACCTACTGATAACAGAAGTAGAGAGGCATAGAAGGTGTTCTTGCAAAGATCTTCTGTCACCCTTTCCTCCAAATGTTGCTATAGATCCAGTTGCCTCTGTCCCATTTACGGTTTACTACAGGTCGTACACTTTTGAGCATTACAGTTTAGACTGTTTATCAATTTGTGTTCTGTCTTTCCATTATCGCGTACAACATTGTCTATGGTCTCTCCTAATAACTCATGTCTCCGAAGGTAGGTGATGGAGTAAGCCATCAACACATGCATGCCCTGTGAAAAATGTAACTTAGGAGGAGATGGGTGTGACCAGGTCACCCATCTCATCCTGTAGTGTAGAGTACTTGGTCGGGCAGTGGGGATCTTGGCTCAAGGGGTCAGAGCACACAAAAGCCACACAACATAGAATCTTAGAGTTGGAAGGCACCTCAGAGGTCATGTAGTTCAACCCCCTGCTCAGTGCAGGAAATCCACAGCTGCAGCTTTAAAGTTTATCAGTCTTTAGATCTAGGCTTCAAAGTCAGCCCAGCAAGTCCAACTCCTGAGCAAATCTAGTCCTCTGGGGAAGCTTAAGAATCGGGCCTCCAAACCTTCCCTTTAAGCCAGCCTTTTTCTACCAAAGTGTTGAGCCTTTTTATCAGCATTAGGCTCTGTCAAATAGTCTCTCATCAGCCCTTTTCTGGGCAGAAAGGATGATTGACCCCACCTTAAACTCCAGCAAATCTGTCTCTAGCCTGCTCTCTGTGTGGTTTCTGCAGAGTCCCAAGCTTAGGCTTTTCAACCTTTCAGCTGCTGACTCCATTTGTATGGAAGCATGCTCTCAGTGGGGTCAGTCCCAAGCTCTGTGGATCCCGGGCACAGCCATGTGCAAACCACACTGTGCCTTCTGGAAACCCCACGCACGAAATCCGCGATGCTTGGGATGAATCCAGTTGTCTCTTCTTTCTCCAGCTGATCCTTGCAGCCGCATGCTCCAGTCCCTGAGAATGAGAGACCAAGCCCAAGTCCTCTCTCCTCCTGCAGACTGAGCTTTTAGTTTGTTTATCACAGCTGGGCCATCTAAACCCTTGAACCCAATCAGTCTCCTTTAGGCTAGGTTTCTCCCTGTCTTAAAGGGCTCACAGGCCTTTTCTTGCTGTCCCTATTACAGTGGGTATTGTTGCTTTACTTCTGTCTGACCTCCAGATGTGCTTCTGCTATGTTGTCCCATCCTAAATGGTTTGGTGGAGCAGATCCACTGGACTCCCATAGCGTACATACAAGGTAAAAGCATCTGACCGTATGATCCTGGAGTTTTACATTAGTAGCACTGTACTTAATTTTAGTACTACAATTAATACTTACTTTTGGTACTTGTACTATTACCCTATTTTTACTATTACTAAAAGTAACTACAGTGTTAAGAACAGAACTCTGAGGCTGAACCAAGCATAATCTGAGAAGGTATGGTTCAAGCTTCCTCAAACACAACTTCTCGAGTCAGGTTCCCTTTAGGTAGTAGTTGCCATGCAAGCCGTTAGCATGGAGACACAGAGGCGATTGGCAGTGTAGGCGTTATTAGTCTCTCTACAGGACTTGGAGGGTTGAGTCTACACCCTCAGCCTTGGTGCCCTCTCAGCCGACAAAGGCAGTTACGTTGGATCTCATCTTGTATACCTTTCCAAGTTAATTACAACATTATAATATTTTCACCCGGAGTGACACCCCTCTATCATGACATGTTCCAATCTGATTGAGACCCCTGTTGCATATGCATTTTCAGCCCCAAGGTTCATTTGTAGGTTATTCAAAGTGTTATGTCTGTCTCCTAAATCCTCTGTCCTACGGCGCCTAGTAGTCTGGGGAGTGTGAGCAAAGTCACTCCGCTATAACTGCCCCCTTGATCTTTACCCCTCATCTTGTCTGCATTGAGGCCTACATCTTGTGAAGTTATTCAGGAACATGCTGTTTCTTGCCGAGTCTACAAATTGGGTGATAAGATTCCTGTACAGCTTAGCTTTTTCTTTTCCCATGATACTCTCTGCTCATGTCAACTTCTTACTCTAAACTCATAACATATACTGTGTTTAATATCATTACTTATTATGTGTAAGTATGCTATCATTACTACTCCATACCAATATATATACTGGGACATATAAACATCACCTTATATGTGCCATCTTGTATGTTTAACTGTGTTATTTCCATAGCAGATCAGTATTTTCCCTCCGACACAACTCACTAGAAGGCTTATGCATGATGCACAGCTTTTGTCCCATCCTGTTTGACCCCATCCATGTTAATCCTAATAGCTCTTATTCTGAATTAAAGAGAGTCAACTTTTCAAGTTCACCATAGAACATGACCATTTAAAAATTATTTACAGCCAGATTTTAATAGGCAAGCACTGTAAGCATCAAGCAAACGATTAAGCACTTTTGTTTTATATCCCTTTAATTATCATTAAGATGAATCTGGCTGCGCTACAGAGTGAAGAAGTCGATGGATTCCATTGCCGTGAAGAGAACTGACTGCAGTGTTGTGTTTTTTTTCATTTTCCCAAGATTTGTTTGCAATTTAATGTTATGTGATAGCATCAATTCTAGAGAAATGGAGATGTCGCTGATCTCGCCTTATAAACCTTGACATCCTCTATGTTCTTGCAGATAAACTTATTTCAAATTAGCTCTGCTGTTGCAACATCCTCAAACTTGAATTGCTTTTGGTTTATCCCATTTAAATCTTGACAGTCTATCAAAGGAGGGATGCAAGAGTTTCTTGAGTGAGAGGAAGTTAAGAGAGTTTTTGGGTACTTGTTCATCTTTTTTAAAAAAAATGTATAACCTTGTTCACTGCTTGCCTACTGATTTATTTATTTTTGCAGTTTAGCTCAGGGAAATGAGGAGAGGGTGATGTAATGCTTCTGTGCATGCAGAGTTTTACAGCACCAATTAAGTGTGTTTCTCTGAATTAAAGGAAGCCCTTAAAGTCCCCCTGCCTTTTAAATTATATCTGAAATGGGCAGTAGATTTGCTACCCGTTGGTAATACCTACAAATTTCAAGCAGCTTCTGTTGATTTTCCTGATCAGGAATGGATTACAGAATCAGGCAGCCAATAACCCAAAATTCTAGGTAATACTGTTAACAGGTTACTGACTTTCTGATTGACCATTATAGTGTCTCCAACCTGCCATTTCTGGTTTACCTTCTGTTGCTTGGTTACTCCATTTTAGCCAATCACCTTGGATCTCCATGGGCGTCCCTCCCTTTTCTGAGTACACTGATTGCACAGAAATGCACAAATGGTAGTCCAGTAATGCGGTAAATGGGCAATGATCAGTACCCGTAATACTGGGCAAGTTAAATAACCGAGGTGGGGACGGGTTTACCTGTTTGGATGGGTACTCGCTTCAGCTCTACCTTCAATAGGGTGAATTGATATCCCATTGGTGGAGTCAAGATATACATAATAAATGGTAAAAACATAAGAACTGGTTAAAGCCGATGATCCCTCTAGCCCTTGTCTTGAACAGTGACCAGTACTGGATGTTTGAGGGGGAATGGAGAAGTATAGGGCATATGTATAGGTATCTATCCCATGTCATTCATTCCCATTTTCTTGGATCCAGAAGTTGTAACTCCTGACAACCTCAGTAACACCCCTTGGTGGATCTATCCTTCATGAACTTGAAGTTACAGTTATAGTTTTGGACTTCACCATATCCCCTGGCAAATAGTTCTACACATGAATTGTGTATTGTGTGAAAAAGTATTTCCTTTTCTGTTTTGCTGCTAGTTCTTGTATTTAAAATCTCCCATTGACTTCAGTGGGATTAGAATTTCACCTATTTTCTCTTGCATCTCTTGCCTACTTACATTTCCCATCTGTCTTTCTGATTAACTTTGTCTTGAAGCCGTGTGGGGCAAAGGCGTGACCCAGGTCGATGCACCTGCCCCCCTGAGCCCACACACCCCGGGGAATGAAGCAGGAATGGCTCCTACTCCATCCCCCGGGCCACGGGGTGTGTCGGCTCAGCGAGGGTTGCATCAACCCGGGTCACAGATTTGCCCCATTTGGCTTGCTATGTGCACAGCACATGTATACGCCTGAGCACAGGCTTTCTGGCCGTGCGCCTTGCTTTGGTGCAGTGTACACAGGCCGTAGGATTGCACCCGGACTCTGTTAAGAATAATATTTTTCCCCCTTTCATCTCCGGTGGTAAAAATACTCCTTTTTGTTCCACTATTTCTTCTGCCACGAAATACACGGGAGACTACATGGGATCAAGCACTACATGATTGTGAGCTAGACTGATTCATTATTCATGCAAGCTTTATAAATTATTAGATTTCATCCATCATACTTTTTGGAAGTTCTGTTTATTTACTTATTAATCTTTCCTTCTGCTCTCTGAAGTACTGCACGATGTTAGCTGAAAGCTGGATAGACTCCAACAGCCTATAGTCTAATTGCGAGGAGAACTACAGCCACAAGTGCAGTTATTAAATTTTAGCAAATGTAAAACAAGCTGATATTGAGACTGTAATAAACCACACAAAGTACATAGTTGGGAAATAGAATTATGAAAAGAGAAACCTTCTGCATAGTGTAAGACAAACTGTAGTAATAACTCCGCTAACTAGGGTTGTTTATAGGAGAAATAGGTTTTAAACAGAGATTATTTTAGACTCAAATCCTGAGCTGTGGATTAGAGGGGAAGTGAATAGAAAAATTGCTAACTGCAGATAGTAACTGCAATTCCGGATGGTTCATTGGTTAATCGATTTGTATCCACATGCCAGAGCAGTTAGCTGAAATACTCGGTGATACTATTATTGGGTAATGGCAATGCCGAATTGCTTTTGCTGGGTAACCAACAAGATAAAATTAGATAAATAAGATTAAAAAAAAATAACAAACAGGTCAGAAAAGGGGAAAATCCAGGGGGGGGAGGGGAAATGAAGGGACCACAGTATGGTGAAGAAACTATGGGCATTTTTACACGAGTCTTGTTTCTCACATATTTCTAAAATCTGGAAGAAACAAACTCTTGGGGGGTGGGGAGGTTTCCTCCCCGCTACCAGAAGTGAGCTGGACGCCATTGCAAAGAGCGGGTGCTGCGAACTAGGGCAGACTTAGAGATATGGAGTTTTAAAACCCTCCATATGGGTTTTGTACAACTCCACATCTTCAAGCCAGTGCTTGTTCACAGTGCCCACTGTTAACAGTAACACCTGGCTCACATCCGGTCGTGCGGAAGAACGTTTACACCCCCCCAGCATGAGTTTGTTTCTCCTGGACTTTAATAATACGCAAGAAACCAGTCTTGTGTAAAAATGCCCTATAACATCTGTCCACAGTGCCACCAAATGGAACACACCCACAAAATAAGATGGCAGTCATCCTCTGCCAACTGCCAATGCTTAAATCCCCAGCAGTAAGGAGGAGAAATAGCACTGTATCCCTTTACTTTTACTTTTGGCCCAGCTACTAATCACATGTGGGCCAACCCAAAGTTATTTTGTCCATGGCATGCAGTCCTTGACCAATAGCAAAGCTGCATCCAGCAGATTTGAGCTAGATATCCAATAGAAAACCGAGTTAAACTTGAAGCGGAGACATAGGGTAAACTGGAAAGGAATTGGGAACAAATGCAAGAGGACAGTAAATGGGGGAAGTGGCAACACAGAAAATGGTACAGAGAAAGTGAGAGAATGGGGAATTTGGCAACACAAAGTGAGAGATTGGTAATGTGTTAACTCGGATAATCTGTCAGTTACTATATTATTACTGTTAGTAACGGATCATTTTGGACACTGTTCAGATACAGCAAATCCGGTGGATATTACTATCTGCACTGATAACTGTTTCAGCTTTAGCGTGGATACGCCTGTTGTGCATGGATACGCCCGTTGTGCATTGACCCACAGGCAGAATTGGGTCATGGAGATGCCATCATGACAAACTATGCAAATATCAACAGCTTACACAGAGCCTTTTCAGTAGCATACAGCCAAAATGTTTGTGTTTTTCCCTGCAATTTCCCCTTTTCTGACCTGTTTGTTGTTTTTTTAAAAAAATCTTATTTATCTAATTTTATCTTGTTGGTTACCCAGCAACAGCAATTCGGCATTGCCATTACCCAATAATAGTATCACTGAGTATTTCAGCTAATAACCCAAACTGAGTTCACAATGCTGGGGACTAAGCTAGGAGTTACCACTCAGGAAAAGGATCTGGGAGTGATTGTGGACAATATGCTGAAATTCTCAGCCCAGTGCGCCGCAGCAGTCATAAAGCAAATGGAATGTTGGGAGTTATTTGCAAAGGGATAGAGAATAAAACTGAGGCTGTCATAATGCCTCTATACAAATAGATGGTGCGACCGATTTGCATGCAGGGCAAGAAGAGAGATACCTCCATTGTATATTCTTCAATACATGATCAGTATGATGGATTGTGGCAGTACAAAATCCGTTTTGAACTACAGTGTGAACAATACTGAAGTGAGGTAGCCACGCCGGTTTAATTAAATCACATTTATTTAATTTATTTTTTTCAGTTTGTTACAACATGCCCTTGGTAAGCGATGCCTCTTTGAGTTTTAATTGTGTGCATTCTCTGAACAAATATCCAAACCCAAACGCAAGTGTCCTTAACTGCCATTATCTTAGAGTTAGACGTGTAAATCCCCAAATGCATCAAAAGAACAGAATGCCCACGCTTGCTTAGTGTCTGCAAAACAGCATGGTGACCTTGTACAAATTTCCAAAATTCAAATCATGGATTCTGCAAAGAATCTTTGTACTTCGGTACTGTAATAAAGCATTTGTGGTGGTAAGGGCACAATATAAAACACAGTGATTGATCGCTGAAGCTCTGTAGATATTCTCCGAGGAATCCAACACTTTGCAGCTGACAACACTGTTGGTTTTGAACATCTTTGCATCTCTGTTTTGTTAATAGGCAGATCATCTTATGCATAAACTAGACTTCACTCTGGTCTTGAAACATGCTGAAACCCAGCATTGTGGTTTGTTCCCATTGACTTTAGTGGGGGAAAATGCGTGAAAAAAATCTGAACCGAGATCCGAATGACTTGTTCTCTCAATGTGGCTTAACATTTTTTTTTTTTAAAAAACCAGCAACTTCCCTTTAAAAGGTTCCCTTGTTTCTAACAAAACCCAAAGGTATTGTGTGCTGGAAAATTAAATACGCAGTGTTGATCTGGAGGGTTGGCCTACACGATGGAGAGTATTAAGTGCTAGACGGTGCTCTAAGGAAAGATTCCATGACTGCTGGTAGTGATTTGGGTTGGGAATTTTGGATTCAGATAGAACCAAATCAACCCGAAAATGGCCGATTCGGTTCCATCTGAAAATTCAGATCTTTTTTGGTTTCGGCTGATTCAGCTCTTAAACATTGTGGTTTGTTCCCTTTGACTTCAGTGGCGAAAAATGCATGAAAAAAATCCAAAATTACTAAAGAACCAAAACCAAAATTCCCCCAGGAGTCCCACTGCTAGCAGTGATTAGCCCTAAAACACACCAGTGGCCGGAAGGAAGGAGATTGTGAGGTAGTCAGTGTATAAAGAAGCTGGGGAGAGGCAGAAGAGTTGGAGAATCTGAGGGAAGGCTGGTATCTGAGTCTTGGTAGGGACTTGGCCTGGTATGTGCCAGGCCAGGCAGGGGTTAAGAACGGGGTTAAGTAGTGCCATACTGAGTCAGACCAATCACACCCAGGATCCTGTCCTCCGACAGTGGCCAATCTCAATCGCATGGGAGAAGGACCAACAGTCACAATGGGCAATCCGTTCCCCGTTGTTCACTTCCAGCTCCCGACAGTAAGACGTTCATCTCGTAAACTACTGGTTAATAGCCATTAATGGACCTACTCTCTAAGAACTTATCCAGTTTAAACCCAGCTATACTACTGTTCCAGACAACATCCTCTGGCAACACATTCCATAGGTTAATCATGCGTTGAGTGAAAAAGTACTTCCTTTTTTGTTTTAAATCTGCCGGTAGCTAGTTTCATGGAGTGTCCCCTAGTTCTACTATTATTTGAGACGGTAAATAACCGTTCTCTATCTACTCGTTCCACACCACTCAAGATTTTGTAAACCTCTATCATGTTCCCTCTGTCTTCTCTAAGCTGAGGAGACCCAGCTTGTCAAGCCTCTCTTTCTACGTAAGCCATTCCATATCCTTTATCATTCTCGTTGCCCTTCTCTGTACCTTTTCTAGTTCAGCTATTTCTTTTTTGAGATGGGGCAACCAGAACTGCACATAATATTCCAGGTGCGGTCACACCATTGATTTGTATAGAGGCATTATGACATACTCAGTTTTATTCTCTATCCCTTTGTGAATAACTCCTACCATTCTGTTTGCTTTTTTGACTGTTGCTGCACACAAAAAAGCAGTCAGGAAAGCCTGTGGCTTGGTGAAGGGCCTAGGGCAGAGGCTCCTAAACTAGGTCAGAACCTCATTGGGGTTCATCCATCTATGGATAGGGTCGGTTTCTGATTATTTGTCATGTTTTGTGTACCTTTTGATGCTGTGTGGGGTCATGAGATTATATTTAAATCTCAAAATGGGGTCATGCAGGCCAGCTATTTGGGAAACTGACCTAAAGAAATAACTAGTTGATACCCCGAAGGCAGGGAAAAGAACAACTACCTTGAGAGGGATCTGAAAAGACCTTATATAAAAGTAATACAGTACATTTTTGTTGTTATGAATGTTGTTATATAGCTAAAGTCTGAGAGATAATGACCCATAGAAGCCACTTTGCAGGCAGGAGAGAGATCGGTTTCAAAAAAATAAAAAATAATAAAAGAAATCTCCCTGCCATTCAGGGACCTGATGGGTCATTATCACCTAGACATTACAAACCTGGTTGAGTCTTTTCCCTGGGTGGGAAACCTCTACGCTGTCATATTATATCAGGATTCTGTACATTTGAACACCTAGGATTTAAGCATCCTCATTATAGAACTGGATAAGGCATGGCACCCAAGTATTGTTTTATAACGAGGATGCACTGTAATAAACTGAATATGGAAGGGGTAAATTGTAGACTACTGTGTCTGGTTTGTGATTCAAAGGGTGCAACATGAAGCAAAATCAGATGCCCTGCTGTTAATAGGTAATTTGTTGAAAGCCGTGTTGATGAACATGGTGTCAGCCTGGCGAAATGTGTCCCGGCACAACTGACACGGTCATGAATTTCTTTAACTGCCAATAAATTAACAGTAGTGACTGGAGGTTAATGAACTTTCTTTTTCTTCCGGCCATAAGCCAAACTCTAAAAGGATGAGATGGGACTGATGGCAATTAGTATTTCATTGTGTATCATCAATACCTTTGCAGTCCTAGCACCGCAGTGTTCAGAATGGAGAGGGAATGATCTTGTATTCCCACCAGGGAGGGAAAACGGATTTTACAAAGAGACATTAACAGCACGTGGCACGCATATGGCTTTGCAAGCCCACCAGTCTGATAGCGCTGTTGACATCATCATTAGAGACAACAAGATGTATGCCGGAATTGAGGAGATTAATCATCCGGAAAGAGAGGATGAGCAGCAAGAACAGCCTCTGCGCCGAGTCTCCTGATGGGAAACTCGGCTCTAAGGCAGAAGCAGTCTACTTGATTGTCATCCAACTGCTGGCAAAGCCACAAGGTGCTAGTGGGTGGGCAGCATTCAGTGCTACAGTGAAAATCTGCCTCTTTCTGGAGTCTTGGGAAATGAAGCTGTTGTCTGTTGTTGAATACACTTGTTAAATGTACATATGCACTGTGTGCATGGGAGCATGCAGTACACGTGCAGTGCACAGGGTACATGCATCCAATGCATGGTGAGTTTATGCACCTTGATCAGGTCCATTTTGTAAATTACTTGGTGCAAAATGGTGGTTCCGACAATCTTGACCATGCAACCTCATTGGGAGACTGAAATAAATCCCAAGACTGGAACTGAAACGAGCAGCACATTTGCTACCCACAACTTTAGATAGTCTGTCAGGTGCCCAATTGATACCTAATTACCAATTTCGGTACCTGATTATTTGAAATGCCAGGTACTACCATTGTTGATTTTTCATTGTTACCAACTAATTTTGGTTGTGGAAAACCTCTAAACTGGTAAGAGAGGCTGCTACATCGATATATCAATTAGCCCATCAGTCACTAATTGGGTACCAAATAGTACCTGATGTTACCGGGTTGCTTGGGGTATTGTAATTCATATGGGTATATCCATTTTTGCAAGTACTCATTTCAGCTTTATAGGACTCCGTAGAGCAATGAGGACATACACAGTATACCTTCCTTCCTGCAACCCTACTTGAAACATCAGCCCTCAAAAGAAAAAAAAACTAACTAGGTACTAACTGTGTACAGGTGCCCTTGTTGATTGCCAAGCAGAGGTCATTAACCAAGGCCACAGGTGTAGTTTCAGTGCCATGCTCAGACTGAAAGTCTGACTGATGTGAGTCTGAATCCAATTGAATCAAGATGTGCCTGAAGCTGTGAGGTAACCACCCGTTAATGACCTTCCCTAAAAATGGAAGATTGTAGATGAGGTGAATACTGGCATGGAGTCAATGGCAAGAGATAATTTTTTTCCAGCAGGGGTCGGACTACCTCCGTTTTGCAGCTGTTAGCCACCTTGCCCTCCCAAAGGAAACATTGAGAACCCTAGACAGCGATGGCCCCAAAGTCTCCGGGCTGGCTTTCACCCACCAGGATGGACTTGGATCTAATTCACAACTGTTCACCCACTTCAAGCACCATCTCTGCATTGGTGGGTGAGACTGATTGGAGTTGATCCAAGTAAACTGGACAGAACCAAGCCTCCCCAACCCTAAACTCCGACTCTGCACTCTGTTGCATTAGAGGAAGTGGACAGCTGGGGGCCACCGTGTTGATGGCCTGAGTCAACATACCGTACCACAGATCGACTAGGCTATCGCCGGGTCAGTGGGTAAATCTCCCACAGAGTTCTGGAATCCTTTGTATCCATTAGTCTCTGAGAATGGACCATCCTAACTAGTCCACCACCCTGACGGGGGCAAAGGAGGGCAGGGATCTGGACCCACTGAAGGTAATTGTTCAACCATAACTATGGCATTGTTACAAGTCCACCAATAATCAGAACCTCTGTTGCCATCCACTGCAACAAGTTATATCTAACGTGTGTCCAGCTTTGGGGGGGGGGGGGG